>OU015492.1:78280725-78348225 GCA_907164885.2 Dolomedes plantarius
GTTCTAATGGTGCATATACATTGGTGCAGAGTTCTCTGCCTGTGCCTTGGGGATTCCAGTGATTTATGTTCACTCTGTACTCTGTATATGCGTAGATCGCCTTCTCTGGCGGTCCATCAAAGAAAGGGCGGGGGGTCAGCAGGTCAAATGGTGTCGAGGGGGTCGAGGGAGACACCAGATCAAAGAAACTCGAGGGACCTTGGGGGAGGGAATGGGGGTGGTTCTAAATACCGTGTCTAATGTTACCGTGACTAATGTGATGACAGGAGTCGGGGGGTATGCAGGCAGAGAACTCTGCACCAATGTATATGCACCATAAGACGATGCTCTGTGCAGAAGGTAGGGGAGGGGAGATGCTGCTTGTTGCCCACGCGAGCAAGGCGTCCGGTGATTTTAGGGAGTCTGCTGGTGTTGGCTCGAGGGAGCTGTACAGACCAGATAGCGTGCGTGGGAGTGTGACTCCAAAGACGCACTAGGTTTTTGTTTGATAGCAGTCATAGTGAGATGACTGAAGTAGTTAGTTAATTGTAAATATTAATGTAAATAAGTTTTGTAGATAGTTGAGTGTAGTGCTTATGTGTTAGCGAAAATAAAATATTGTGAATACTACATGGGGTGAAAAGTCCCGGAACTCGCCACTAAATGACATCTGCAAATATCCATATTATGTTCTGTTAGTACTAACCTTCAAAAGACTTCTATCAATGTGTCATGGCATGTCGGCCATTTATTTACAAATTACGGTCGTGTAAGTGACGCTACTTTAAATTTTGGGTAAACAATGGATCAAAAAGAATTTCTCGTCTTAATTAAACATTACGTTTTGATGACAAAAAATACCGTCCAAACCCAAGAATGGCTCGAAAAGCAGCAAAGCACATCTGCTCCGTTAAAAACAGCCATTTGTCTATGGTTTAGGGAGTTTAAAAGCGGTTGTATGAACACCGATGATGCCGCATGTTCTGGACGCCCAATTGAGGCAACAACTCCAGAGAACATCAAAAAAGCCCGCCGTATTTTTTTTGGATGACCGCAAAGTGAACGTAAGGGAGATAGCTCACATCGTAAAGATATCAACAGAACGGGTGAGACATATGTTGCATGAGCATTTAAATGAAAAAGCTTTGTGCGAGATGGGTGCCGCGTTTTCTAATAATCGACCAAAAACAGCGACGTGTCGATAATTCAGAGCTCGCTTTCGAGCTATTAAAGCGTAATCGAAACGAGTTTTTTCACCGATTCGTAACAATGGATGAAACGCGGATCCATTACTAGACACATGAGTCAAAAAGGTACTCTTCAGAGTGGTTGGAAGCTGGCAAAAGCCTTCCAAAGCGACCAAGGACGCAAAATTGGCTGGAAAGGTCTTGGCCAGTATTTTTTTTTAGATGCACGTGCAATAATATTCATCGACTACCTTGAGGGAGGAAAAACAGTCACAGGAGAGTATTATGCAGCATTATTGGACTGCTCAAAGGACGAAATCAAGAAAAAAGGCACACATGGCGAAAAAGAAAAGTGCTGTTTCACCAAGACAGTGCACCAGATCACACATCAACGAAAGCGATGGTAAAATTGAAAGAATTAAAATACGAATTGCTCCACAATCCCCCGTATTATCCAGATATAGCCCCCGTGACTATTATTTGTTTCCTAACATGAAAAGATTGCTCCAGGGGAAGATATTTTTATCAAATGAGGATGTCAAATGCGAAACTGATGTACATTTTGAAGACCTTGACTAATCGTACTATATGAAGGGCATTCTAATGTTAGAGGACCGTTGGAATAAGTGTATCGCTCTTGAAGGAAACTATGTTGAAGAATAAAATTAACTTTTGACAAAAAAATGTTTTTTTCTTTGCTAGTCCCGGGACGTCTTACTCCATGTAGTATTTACTCGTGTGGTGCTAAATCTACTACCGTTAACGTCCTGAACAATTTAACCATAGAAGTTGAGGGTCACGGTAGCTCTTTGGGCTCTTTACAGCTGATGCCGTTACTGGTCAAAAAACAATCCTGCTATGGGTTTTAAACGTGAGAGAAAGATGGTCTGCGTTATCAAGGAAAACAAAGGGCCGTCCTCGAAACACTGGAACGCCTGAAAATGTGAAACGAGTCCGTCAGTCCACTGTTCACTAAGAAGTTGCCTCCATTCCCCTAGAGATGACCAACACAGTGAAAGAAATTTTTAGAGAATGGCTTTGGCAGTGCATCGCAAATAACGGGCGCCACCTGTGGGATGTTATTTTCAAAACCTAGTGGGAAAAAAACTAAATTATCAATACTTTTCTTAAGTATAAAGCTTTTTTCTGCAAATCGTTTCATTCATTTTTCACTATCCTTCCAAACGCAGGCGTCCATTCTGCTTCACACTGAACATGCACCTTTTCAATTTTTCATTGCTTTTATGAGAACTGTGGGAAATAAATTTTTTAAAAGTGTCCAAAGGAAAATTTTTACACACGTCTGACATTTTCAGTGATATATTTATTGTATAATCGATTGGAAGAATAGATATTTTTTACTCTTTTAAAAAAGTGAAAAATTCAGGAATAAGCAAAAGAAAATTCTTTTGAATTGCCAATCGAAAATTGGAGACGTAAAATGCTTCGTCGGATTCGATTAACATTTCGATAGAAGTAGAAATTTGATTACGGGTGTTATTTATTAGAAAGAAGTTAAAATCTGTTTAATATTTTCTCAAGTTCACAAACCGACGAAGAAAAAAAATATCGAAAAAGTATAACATCTCGTATAACAACAGCGAAATAGATAAATTAATTCGAAAAGGATATTTGAGAACTTAATATCAATTTGTTAAAGCTGTATTTTCAACATATGTAAAAGTCTGACTTTCAATGAAGATGTGTTTAAATTACAATTAAGTAGTACAATAACTTTATATAACAGTATGTCTTCACTGGCTTTATTTTTAACCCCTTAACTGGTCTAGATCCCTTAATCTTTTACTAGAAATTTTGCTAAAAAAGGCATATTTTTTGCTACCTATAATTAAGACCATACTTAATAGAATAAGAAAATGAAAGAATTTTTTATTAAATTTCACTTTTAATGCTTTTACACTATTTTTATTTAAAATTGTTGGAACACAAAAACCCTTAAATGTCTTCTTTTTGCAAGACAAAACCCCTTCAATGTTTGCTTTTTGCAAGGCAAAACCCATTTAATGTTTGCTTTTTACAAGAAAACTCAATGCAATGAAGAATACAACGAAGAATGTTTCACAGATCTTACAAAAATTTCTTTCATACTTACTTTAAAATTTTAAGTTTACACTTTTGCAAATTGTTCAAAAGTCTTTTTTTGTGTGGTACAATTTGAAGCATGGTGTAATACAAAGTCCTACGTCACAATCAGGGCAGAAATAATGATCTGAAGAATAATCCAGATTATTAGAAGACAGTTCCGAATCTGAATCAAAATTTAGTCCATCATCTAACAGGAAAGTATTTTTGTTGTTTATTTCATCCATAATTTCAAAAAAAGTAGTGGTTTGAATTCACAAGCGTTGCAAGCAGTAGAACAAAAATTCCCGCGCTTCCGTTTGATAAAGAAAAACCGGGTTAAAAAAATTTAAATGAAATGGACAAGCTACGCTATCTGTTAAAAATATTTGTACTCGGCTTTGTATTAGTTATTTCGTTTGCACGTGTTTTTACAAACTAAACTCACGTGCTAACAAAAAGAGGAAAAGAGAGAATATCGATGTACGGGCAAACCGGTTAAGGGGTTAAAGAAATAAAATAATAATTGTGAACAGAAAAAAGTGAGTAAAGTTAACATATTTGGTGTATTATAAAACGATAATAGTGCATCAATTTTATTTGAATGCCAGTTATATTTTGACTATCAAATAATTGATAAGGATCAATGAAATATATCCTCATATGTGTCCTGGCGTATTTCTCTGTGCGTTAAAACGTAGTATACTTCGACGACTCAACAGCAAGGTTTAATATGTAATGATCATCCGATTTGATTTTTGTTATACATTTTTTTAGTCTTTTGAAATTCTTCAGATTTTATATAACAACATCAAGATAAGTTACGGTTTAAAAAAGCTATTTTAAGATCTTAATGCGTTTCTTTTTAATATGCACAGTCTTATATTTTGTTTTAAGGATGATTCTAAAGACCGAATCTTTTCACATGGCATTAGCCAAATATAAGTGCAAACCTAAAAAATTGCTTAAGCTAATCAGAATAAAAATCCATAAATACCTATAATTCTTTCAAAAACATTGTTTGACTTCGCTTTTAACGACAGATTTCCATATCAGACAAATATGGCTCTGTTGTGATCCCTTATTTTATTGAAATAGAGATAAACAAATTAAGAGTTTTAAATCTGCTGCGTACTCACCCCATTGGATTCGCTCACGTCAATGTTAACCTATGGAGAAAATAAGTCTACCAATTACAGCTACATAAATGCTGATAATGCAATAAAAGAGGTATTTTCAGAGAGCCTGAACTTTTCTTCACCTTGCAACAGGATTCAGTTTATAAATTACGTCCATCAAAGGAATTTAGGAGCGTTTAAATCACACTATATCAGATTTTTCCCCCCGAATCCTTTGAAGGCCTTATTTGAATAGTGGTCCAACTCCACTTTTTAAACAAAAATGTAGTTCGCCTCATTTTCATGTTCATATAAGTCATTTCTATCTTATAATTAAACTGGTACACCTCGAGATTATTTCTGCTGCCAACAGAGGGCATTACAAATCAGACTTCTGCAGTCATTTCTCAGGACTCAGTAAAATTTAAGGCTCTGTAGCTCAAAATGAACAAGAATGGAGTTGGACCACTATTCAAATAAGGCCTTCATTTAAACTTTAAAATACTATTTAAATGGCTTGGGGCGGCCCTCTGGTACAGCGCGCTGGTTTTCGGTGCTGAGGGTGCTCGGGTCGAATCCCGGAGTCGCGCCACGAAAAATGTCTGCGTTTGTGTGATCCCTTCATAAGAGGTTATGCTGCCCCCATAATAAAGTGGACAGTAAACTGCGGCGTAGTATAGGCTAATGTTTGACGACAAGTGCTTCCGCTTTTAAATTTTTTTTTATATTTAAAAAAATGAAAAATGCCCTATGGTGTCAAATTTCTTTCTCTATTACGGAGTACAATTTTTAAAAATCTTTCAATCCAAGTCGGATATCCTCAGACACATTTTCTCCATAGGTTAACATTGAGGTGAACGAATCCAATACGGTTAGTACACAGCAGCCTTAATGTAATTTCGATTTATCAAAACTAAAATAACTTATTGATGAATCAATTAAAATTTCCCTTTCTCGGGTAATTGACTCGGATATTTAGAGCAAATCTGTTTATCTAATTATGCATTAGGTTTAATTCAATCTGTTTTTAAACGAAACATAATTTATTTCTATTAGAGGTTTCAAGCAGATGAAATGTCACCTTTAGAGTGCTGTATAAATGAATAAAACACCTGAGGTAGTTTTCCACCCCCCCCCTCCAACGGCATTTCAATTCAATATTTCCAAACTTTCCATTCAAAAGCTCCCATCAGAGATATTCAAATCATTCTCATTCCATTCCTTCTCCTCGCTATTTCACCTCTCAGAAATTTTCCATCATTCATGCATTCTTCAGAAGTTACGAAAGCTTTTAATTTCTCCGCGATAACTGTTTGCGCATAGATATTCTGCTACGAGAATATTCTTATTTTCAAATACAAATATTTAAATGGGATTTCTTTATCACATCAGTCTCTGAAGACAAGAAGCTTTCTTCCTGATATTTACTTTAGTCCAGACATAAGAGAGGGTGTTTCATTTGATTTTTTTCATTGAAGCAGAAAATCATCTGATGATTCGACATTTTTTTCTTCGGATACAATTTTGGCTCCCAAAAATTTTTAATTTCTCTCTGGCAAAGCTTTCAACCACTTTGGCTATTTATGGAAACTAATCTGACATACAGTTTTAGATTTCATAATTTTGTCAAAGGTTTTAAAATATAGTCTACGTTAAGAAAAAAACAGCTTCATTGTAAATATACAAGGGAGAGGCCCAAAATAAAAAGGTCCAATAAAACGGGATATCTTAAACATATATCATTGGTATATCCTACCGTATGAGATCTAAATTTTGACATGCAGAAAAGCATCTGTAGAGTATCCACCAGATATGGACTATTTTCATTCTTATAATGACCGCTTCAACATGGCATAACCGATAAAAGCATTGAAGCTGAGAATAAGTTTTAAAAGGTTAAAATTTAAGGTGGTTACAGTCAATCAAACCGATAAATAAGTGATTCCCAACCAGTGTGCCGCGACACTTTAGGATACTGTGAGATCAACCAGAGGTGTCGTGAGATTTTTTTGCGATAAACAACAAAAACATTAGTAGAGCCCACTTAAAATAAATACATTCTGTCACAAAAAATATCTAAAAACAAAAGGAAACAAGCTACTATCACAAAACTTAACATGTATGTAGTGTATGAGGAGATAAGCAAATGATTACAAATTCAGAAGAACAGACCGTTTTATTAAGAAGATATGGAATGAAAACAGTTACAAATCAGTAAGTAGTAAATCCACCTCTGGCAGTTATACAAGCCGAAACACGGTGTGGCATCAAATCAATGAGATCACCTATGACATCCTGCTGAAGATCATGCCATAATCTTTGCAACTGGGCAGTTAATTCCCAAGTATTCCGGGACGGCTGCAGTTGTCGTCCAAGCACATCCTAGACGTGCTCTATTGGCGAGAGGTCTGGTAACCTGGCAGGCCATGGGAGTACGTAATATCCTTGAAGATATTGTTGGGATAGTCGCGCAGTATGTGGACGAGCGTTGTCTTGCTGATAAATGGCACCTGGGCTACTTGATAGCATACGCAGTACAACTGGCGTTAAAATAACGTCCACGTAACTGCGTGCCGTCAAAGTGCCGTCAAAGTGCGTTAAAGGACGACTAGAGGTTATCGTGTGTACCAACAAATCGCTCCCCACACTGTCACACCTTATGTAATCGCCGTATATCTCTCGACAACAAATGCCGGATCGGAACGGTGGCCTGGCCGCCTCCACACGCGTATGTGCTGGTCATCAGCATTGAGACTGAATCGAGATTCATCGCTGACGATCACACGCCTCTAGTCGGTCACACTCCAGCCTGCCCGAGGTCCACAAAAATCCAATCGACACTGCCTATGATGTGGATCAGTGGTAGGCGTCTTAATGGACGTCGACTACTTATACACTGAAGTGCCACTAAAATAGGGATAGCAAAGCCTATGCAAATTGTGTAGCGCTGCGCATCATATATGCGCAAGTGAGGGCGCTGTGGTAACTGCATATATAGCGTGTACTGTGGTTGTTTTGAATTAGTTGTTGGAATTGCCAGTATGGGTAAACTGCCTGATTTAGACGCCTTCGATCGCGAACAAATCGTAGGTGCGCGATGCATGGGCCATTCAATTTCCGAAATCGTCAGACAACTAGGATTTTCAAGGTCGACAGTGTCAAGAGTATACCAAGAATACATGTATGGTGGAAAAAAAACTAGCGATCGTGCAAACTGCAAAGGACAATTAGCCTTGACAGTGCGTGGTGAGAGACGGCTCAGGCGTATTGTACGTAGCCAGCGAAGCCAAACATTAACTCAAATTACCACCCAGTTTAATGACGGTGCCAGTCGTACAGTCAGTAAACGGACTGTGCAACGCTCGTTTCACCGTATGGGTTTCGGGAGCCGTCGACCTACGAGAGTACCATTGCTCTATACTCGCCATCGGGCTGCACGTCTTGCCTGGGCAAGAGAGCACAGAGACTGGAGTTTAGAGGACAGGAAACGAGTAGCATGGAGTGATGAGTCTCGATTCCGACTACTTAACGCCGACGGGAGGCTGAGAATATGGCGTCAGGCTCATGAGGCCATGGATCCTGCATGCCTGGCTGGAACTGTACAAGGGCATGGTGGCTCAATCATGGTCTGGGGTGTTTTTTCGTGGCACAGTTTGGGATCTTTGGTGCGTGTACCAACCTCCCTCAATGCAATTCGGTACGTAGAGTTGCTGGGTGATCACCTCCATCCGTTTATGCTGTTCTGTTATCCGCACGGTAATGTAGTTTTCCAGCAAGACAACTGTACCTCTCACAAGTCCCGGTTGGCTACTGGCTGGTTGGATGAGCATTCCTCTGACTTCTCTGTCATGAATTGGCCACCTAGAAGCCCAGAATTAAATCCTATTGAGCATCTTTGGGATGTTTTGGAACAAGGCGTGAAAGGTCATCACACAGCACCAAAGAACCTTACTGAATTATGGACAGCTTTAGCCAATATTTGGCAAGCCATTCCCGTGGAACGTTTCCAAAAACTTGTTGAATCTATGCCTCGTCGTGTGGCAGCCGTTAGCAAGGCCAGAGGAGGCCCAACTCATTACTAGGTAGGTATCCCTAATTCAGTGGCACTTCAGTGTACCTGCGTCGGCCAGTCATCTCTGATGGTTTCCCTTTATACCACCGGATGTCTGGAAGGTGGTAAATGGCGTCGAACCGATTCTACCGACGTTCTTGGTGCGGACGTGGGCGCTCTTATGATAGCGTGATCCTCGCGCGCATTTGTGTTCCTGGGGCACCCTGACCCTCCGCGACGGTAGACGATCTCTTCCGTGATCCAATGTTGCCAACACCGAGCAACTACCATATCGCTCCGACCGAGGTGGCGGCCGATACGCCTGTTCGACCAAACTACTTCTCTGAGGCCTACTATACGCCCCCTCTCAAAGTCCGACAATTGTTCGTACTGTCGCCGGTTATGTCTCAGAGGCATCTCTAGTTACAATACCGTCCATCCAAGTCGACAGATTTGTTTGAATAACCCTATGGCACATGCAATCATACTTTTAAACTCTCCCAGATGCGCATCTCATATGCGCATAGCGCGTTTACCCTTGTCTCATTGGCATCAAAATTTTAATCATTTGCATATCTCTTACCTGACTACATTCCTGCCAAGTTTCGTGATAGTAGCACAATTTCTCCTGGGTGTATATTTTTTTTTGTGACGGAGTGTATTAAGTTGATTTAATTGATCTCACTTCCGATAGATTGTGACACATATCGATACATTCGTTCCTGGGGGTGGGGAGATTGGCTACCCTCTCGCCGACAACTGTTAGGCTCGATATCAAACATTTATGCTCTAAGAATAAATCGGAAATCACTCTTTAATAAAGCAAAACTCTTTTTGGCGGTTTTCATAGTAGTCCTCTAGTGTAATACTATATCGAATTCTATGGCTATTTTTCAAACTGTATTAATATATCCTATTTTAGCGTTTGTTGCTTATATCTTTCAACAGATGAACAAAATCAGCAATGGAGTAAGTATTTATATGGAGTAAAATTTATCATGTTCTTGAAATATTTTCCACTTTAACTTACTATTTAAAAAACTGAATAAACTAAAATTCTATCAACGATGCCCTACGTTTCTAATCCCATTTCCAAAGGTTCCGCAAACATAAAAAGATTGGGAATCCCTGCGATAAAGGAAAGGTAAAAAAACGTAATTTAGATAGCTTAAATATGGTAACACACTTGTGTATATCATTTTTGTATCATTTGTTATACACATTTGTGTTAGTTTGTTTTTCTAAAATCATCAATTTTATGGGAGTACTCTCAACTTGCTTCAAGTCCCACTGTGTCAACCTTTAGATGTGTTTGGTTATCATAAAATCGCTCAACTGATTTAATCGCCGCATTTCCCATACAGTGAACCTCTCTATAGCGGCCAGTAATGGTTCTGAAAAAAGTGGCCGGTTTGAGGGGTGGCCGACGAAAAGTGGTTTCTTCCGTAGCATTGGCTTTAGGGAGTCTTCAATCCTTTCTGAAAAAATAGGGCTGTTTAGAGGGGTGGCCGGTTAAAGAAGTTTCACTGCACACAGATTTTTATTTAATCTGCTTATTAGAGCAGTATATATCACAGAGTGAAAACAATAATTACTTTAGTTCTCTATCTCCACAATGAAAAGATAACATAGAAAAAAAGTACTTGAATTATTTCTCGATAATCAATAATATCTGTTTAGAATAAATAGAGTACTGAGATAGCAACACAAGAAAAAATCGCAAAATAACGAACGCAAAAATATTTACTATTTTCTTGAGGAACTGATTAATATAAAATATAAATATACATCACAGGTACACCGGTGTGAGAGATGATCAGTATTATTTTTGAATATTCTTCTATCGAAATTTATCACTATCGAGAACAATATATAGTTTATATCTTCCTCAAACCAATATACCATGTTTTTCTGTTCCTGCAGGTAATAATTTTATCGATTTTTCCAAACTCTCTGACGAAGAAAGAGAAATGTTGTTGAAATTTCTATGGTAAGGAAAGTTTTGAAAAAGAAATGGTTTTCTTTCATTTTACTTTTTGGCCATTAAACTTTTTTTTCATATGGCACATCTATAATGGAACGTGAAGGGTAAAGTAAAGATTATTACTCTGAAATTTTTAATTTTTTAAATAAAATATTATTTTTTTTAATAAAATAAATCATTTACTTCAACATCTTTAGTTAAATTGAATAAATTTGTGGAATACTAGAGTAAATGTGTGGGGGTTGTGGAATACTAGGTTATGTCTCATCTAAATCGTATTTTTACCCATGTAGTAAAAAAATATGATTAATAACACAAACTACACAATTTGATGTTTCGTTTGCCACTTCATAGGTCTACATTTGCCCCGTGTTCTGTGTTTTTATCTCAGCGTATAATTGACCAAATCATCGACTGCAATTTTACATTTTGATACGTCACTATTAGAGTCATAATCAAATTTCATAATAATCTAATTATCTATATACAAGAAAAGAAAAGAAAGTTGATAAATTTAGCGTAATATTATATTTTTTGATGCTTGATAGTTTGGTTTTCGCTTGTATGCAGACTTTTTCTGGCAAGTGTATGTATGTTTGTATGTATTCATATATGTATGTTTGTATGTATGTATATGTATATCTGTATATATGTATGTTTCTATGTATGCATTATGTATGAATGTATGTATGTATCGCAATCGCAGTAAGATGTGTGTCAAGGGGCACCCTATTCTGATGTAATAGCCTATCAACTATATCTATACAAAATTTCAGCTCATTTGAAGCAATACTTTTTCACTTATAAAGGAACAAATATAGGCCTATTCGAAATAATCAATAAATTTCACAGTTTCAATGAAACACACTGATTTTTGAATAAAGTTCAATAATTCAGGTTCGATTTACACAAGTTGTGCATAAAATTGCACATAAATTCAAAAACATAAAGTTTATAAGTTAAATAAAGTTCTATAATATTATATCAATAAATTTCCATTTGATAGCCAAAAAATTGTAAATTTTTTTTACCTAAAATGTCCAATAAAGAGCGTAGTTCCAAATGTAATTTTCTTCAATATACCCTTAAACGTTGCTAATTTAAAAATCCTTTTTGGAATTATCAATACCTCCTCCACTTGAATCTTTAAAATATTAAAAGTTTCCCTGATAATAAATGAAAATGTAGTTTGATGTGTTGCTATGGTTACTTCACTATGGTTGACAAAGAAAATTCAAATGTTAAATGTTTTAATGATAATAAATGAAAATATCGTTTGATGTGTTGCTATGGTTACTTGACTATAGTTCACAAAGGAAAAGTTGTAAAGGTGAAGCACCAGCTCAACATTTAGGCCCCTAACTTTCTTTCTACTGATCAGATATACATAATATATAGCCTATGTCCGTCTGGAATAATGTACCTTTCAAACAGTGAAAGAATTTTTCAAATAGGTGCAGTGGTTCCAGAGATTACCCTCCACATACAAAATCCGCTCTCTCTCTTTATATATTACTAGCGGCCCGTCCCGAATTTGTCCGGGTTGAACAAAATATTATACCAATAAATTTCCAGTTGATAACCAATAAATTGTAAATATTTTTTTACCTTAATAATAACCTAAATAATACCTTAAATTTATTTTATGTTAGTTAATAATTAAAATAAATTTTTTAAAAGAAAAAGGCGTGCCGGAGAACGGCTAGGTTCGAACCACTAGCGTCAGAACAGAAGCCCACCGCGATAGCACCACGATAAAGATCGTTGAAATCTTCGGCACAAAAAGCGGTAGAAGACAGTAGCGGAAACAATGGAGATTGTTAGGATTTATATATTAGTATAAATATAAAACAGTTCCTTAACTGACTGACTGACTGACAGATAACGCCCAGGCAAAACCTCTGGACCTAAAGGGCTGAAATTTTGCATGGCGATTCTTCTTATAATGTAGGGGTGCACTAAAAAAGATTTTCGAAAAATTCTTCTTACATTTTTTTAAATTAAATTTTAAGCTGTTTTGTAATATTTTTTTAAGTTTGCATTTAAAATAATAATTTGAGAGTTATAAAATTTATATCACGAGAAATATCATAAAAGTTGCTTTAAAATGAAATCTTTTTCAGATCTTTGCTTCCATTTTCTGATTTTTGGTGAATTTTTAAAGATTAATTTTTAGAATTTAATTTATCAAATGTTGATCACGTGGTTTCATTTCTTTTTCTGATACTTTAAATTAATTTTGCGTCACGTGCATAAGAACGAAATAAATTGACAAAAAATTAAAATACAGCAAAAGATAAAATTTATCCACTAGACTAATTGAGGTGGAAGTTTTATAAGAATTTAATTCAAATTAGCATGTTTAATGGATATTAAGCATACAAATTAATAGCATGCATTTACTGTTGTCTTTAATTTGAATATTTTCATCTATATTATTTTGCCCATAAAAATATCCGTTACGATTTATATATATATATATATATATATAATGCCAGATTGGCATTAGTTGCATACGTTGGCAGTTAGTTGCATTTATTTTAAATAAAAAAAATTTTGTGTTTTTAGGCATTAATTTCATACATTGTTCGTTGTATTTAATTTGAATGTACTCCGTAGCGAAGCACGGGTATTCACCTAGTTAAAATCATATAGCTTCAATTTTGCTTTTTTAATCGTCAAATTACACTTATCGATTGACAATTCCGAGATTATAACTTCTTTTTATCCAGGTTGTTGGTTTTGTAAGAATTAACCTTACCTATCATAACGATTGCCCTTAATTTCGAGATAGTCCACGAATAAAAATATTTTACTCCCAGATTCCAGATATAAAAGGTGCTGAAAGTAAACAGACGATAAACGTCAGCGACTATCCTGAACATTTCATCACCCCTCTGCTTCCACCCGAGCCAATAAAATACGCCACTTTTTCCGAAAAAGATCAGCAGATGCACGTGTTTCCGGCACATATCCAAGAGGGTGTCTTATTTCCCGATAGACGATGCGAAGTACAGGATGTTTATATTTTCGGATTTCTACCATGCTGACAAGGTGCGGCGAGATGAACGGGCAGGGGCACTGGGTTCTGGACTTATCGTCCGCGGGCTGTCATCGCGTCTCATTCGAGGTCAAGTGGTCCCTCAAACATCCCAGAAGCCGTCGGCGGAGCAAGTATCTGAAAATGGCTACAATGACAGGCGATAATGTCTTGACAAAAGACAGCTTGTGGCAGCGGCTATCAACCCATGACGTAGAGGGCAGGTTGATTGGGTAGGTCCCTTTCTTTAAGGCTGCTGTGTAGTAACCCTATAAGATTCGCTTCAATTTTAACCTATGGAGATAATGTGTAAACTATTTACAGCTACATAAATGCTGATAATTGAAATAAAGATGGTATTTTCAGATAGCCTGAACTTTTCTGCACCTTGAAATAGGATTATTTTTATAAATTTCGCCCACCAAAGGAATTGAGAGTTTTAAACACACCATATCAGAATTTTTCCAAGAATAATTCGAATTTTAATATATTATTTGCGCTTTTTTTAATCGAAAAATGTTGAAAGTTGTAAAATTTCTTTCTCTATTACGGAGTTCTATTTAAAAAAAATCTTTAAATCTAAATCGAAAATCCTTGGACGCATTTTCTCCATATTTATGTTAACATTGCGGTGAGTGAATCCCATAGGGTTAGTACACAGCTCCCTTAAGGAATCATTAATTACAACGGATTACGACATTAAGCAATATTTGTCTGTAAAGGGTTGGGGTAAACTTACATTTACGTGCATTGAGCTTTCATATTTATTGGACCGTAACTTTCTCGGCACATCAAGGTGTTTTTCTTTAAATTAATTCCAACTTTGAGTGAGTATCAACGATGATTGCCAACGTAAGTGTAACTTCGTTGAAAAAATTTAAAAATTTTCATCAGTTGCACTGACTAATTCGCGGTACATTAAGTATTAAGGTTATAGTTAGATATTTTATACAAAAAAGAGGTAGATTATTTAGCATCGACATGCCCCACAGGAGTTAAAATAAGAATTTTTTTATTGGGGTTACTTTTAGTTTAAAATAGTTATTTAGCAATTTGCAACGCTGCAAATACAGTAGACATTCCCAAATCAACAGCTGATGATGTAACGATAACCTTCACGCACCCCTAACCAGAACGGTTATAAGGCACCAACACACAGACATCCGACCTAGCGGCCACCGGCCCGACAGTCCACCATCAGACACGCAGTGGCCAATCAACTAGAACCCAACAGCGAAATTAGTACAATTAAATTAGAAACAAAGTTGTAGGCAACGCCGAAAAGCCAAAGCGAAAACATCACCGAGACTCAAGCATAGCCCAATGGCCACGAAAGACCGTTAAATTTCTTTTTTTTTCTTTCCATTGCCAATCCCAAAACAACAGCATGCGGTTCTAGTTTCCGAACTATGAATGACTTACCACAACATCTTCCTGAGAGAACAACACTTAATTAACAGAGCCCGCGAATAATGAGAACTGTTAATATTTTTAACAACTGGCTAAACCAACACAAGTTGAACCAACCAGTATCGAGCCCTGGAGCAGCCGCACCCAAGACACTGACTTACGTACAACTCAAACATGATTAAGCAAGTGCCAATACATAATAATACCAAGCTAATTCCCATTTCAGCACAAACAGCACCGCCAAGGCTTGAATCTGAGAACTGCTACACACCAGACCAAGACGAAAGCACCACACCATCCCGTTGATGCTTAAGACGCTATATAAGACAACAAGATGATTACTTCACAACCGCAATAAGAAGCTAATGTGGTAAGACCGCTTCCAAGAAAAGACCCACCACTTTGCGTACATATTTCTTACAATAATAGTCATTATAAAATTTGTGTTTAGACCAATTAGCAATATCACTGGGTAGGCATTCTCGCAGTTTATTGAATTGTGGGAATTCAGACAGGTAATGTTCGACCGTCTGGGTAGCACCACAGGTACATATATCGGTTTTGTTTGTGAAATCTTTTCTAGTGTTGACCAAACTAACCATGTCCCGTCATGGCCTGCTTTATCATAAAATCAGCACGTATTCTGGATAGTTTGACAGTTTTATAGATTTCAAAGATTCTTCTACCCTTCACACTCTCTTCCCAGGCTTTTTGACAGCTCTTAATTTCTTCTTTTTCCATTATGTTTTTTATTTTCTTTCTAGACCATTTATAGGTGCTGCCCACTTCATTAAGTTCAGTTGCCTATTTGGCAGTTTTATCGGCCTCCTCGTTTTCAACAATCCCCACATGAGCCCTCACCCAGTGCAGGTTCACTTGTAAGTTGTTGTTCCAAATTTCCCTTTTATTTCTTCGATTATGCTTCCCTTATACTCAATGGAGCTCAAAGCCTCCAGGGCGCTTCTAGAATCCGTATATATGTCAAAGCTATTGATATTTTTATTTCTCATAGTTTCAATTGCTATTTGTAGTGCACGTAATTCAGCCGTATACGAATTTGCTCTCTCCATTCTCTCCTTATTATAGTGTCTTCTTTATGTATAGTGTAAACAGCCGGCTAACACATTTAGTGCATCAGTAGCACCGGTTCTGTAACATTTTGTTATCCCCAATAAGTAGGGTCTTTGTATTTGTTTTAGTTTCCTATTAGTTCTTTCCAAGTTTTGGTACCATATTTCCGAGGCATATAATAACGTTTTTTCCGTGACAGTTTTGCAAATCTGTTTTAAAATTTCAGATTTGATACCCCAAGTTTTCTTAGTAAGTCTATTTAATTTATAAAAATATTTTAGAGCCTTTTCCTGCATTTTTCCAGATGTTTGGTACAACCGAGTTTGTTGTCTATATACCCCTAAGTATTTAATTTCCTGTTGATATTTGATAGCATGCATGCCCATTTTGATAGTAGGTTTCCGACTTATATTGCCAGAACTCTTTACTATTGTGTAGTTGCACTTGTTAATGCTGAATTCAAAATTATTGTTTTTACTCCATTCATTGCAATGAAACAAAATGTATTTTGAGTAATCTGAAAATTTTTGTATCATTGAGGATATAATTAGAATAATTATGTCGTCTGCGAAGGCCTGTATGCTAAATCTGCCATTTTCATCATATATGTATAGTACCTCGTTCATGATGATAAGCCATAAAATGGGCCCCAGGGTGATCCCTGGGGCACGCCCACGTTATAATCGATCTCACCTTTTTTGTTACTATTTTTCTATTAGTGATGTGATTTACTATAATACAATACAAGTCTTTCTCGAGTGTCAACTTTTTTAGCTCTCTAATAATATTTCCTCTTCTTACAGTGTTGAAATCATTCTTAATGTCTAAGCAGATTAGGCATGTGTGTTCTTCATTAGTTCTATTATCTTTTATTTTGTCTATAACATTGCTCAGAGCCTGTAAGCTACCCATACCTTACCTGAACCCATATTGCTCCGTAGACAGCAGATTATTGTGTTCCAGATGTATGATTAATCTATTTGTTATAATTTTATCGAGGATTTTGCCGAAAACCATTAATAAGCAGATTGGTCTATAGGAAGTAGGATCCATTAAGTCTTTGCCTTCCTTGGGGAAGAACAGAACCACCGCTTTCTACCATATGTTAGGGAAATATTTTGCTCTGATACATCTATTGAAGATTATTTTAAATATGTCTTTGTTGCTATTATAAATTTCATTAATAATACTCATTGTAAATCCATCAAATCCAGGTGCTCTGTCTTTATTTATTTTACTTATTATCAGGTCTATTTCCATTGTAGGGATTTCAGGGAATTCCTCAATTATAATATTTCTGGTTTCGTCGTCTTCCGTTTCGGAGACCATCGTGAAATGGTACTTGACTAGGGTTTCCTCTATTTTCTCTTCGCTATCCAATATCCTACCTTTATCATTTTTAATTTTTTCAATAGTATTATGCCTCTTTTCACTAATGATATTTTTCAATTTGCCAAAAGTATCTTTAACGGTAAGTTTGTTGAGAAACTCCTTAAACTTTTTTCTGTTTGTCTCAAGTATAAGTTTCCTATAGCCGGCTCTTTCTCTTTTAAATTTTTCCTGGGCATCATTGGCTTTTTGGTACCTTTTTCTCAGAGCCTTAACTGCTCTACGTTTAGTCTTCAGTTTTCCATTCCACCAGGGTGCGGACTATGTTCCTCCCTTTTTCACCCTTTTACTAAATTTGGAACATGGCTTTTCTGTTTCCTCGTTTATTTGATCTAATAAATCGTCTATGCTCATCTCTTCAATTTTATTCTTCAATTGTTTCATATTATTTCTTATTTCAATTCTAAACCTGATCCAGTCTAAATTTTTTATTTCCCACTTTTTTCCCCTGGTCATTTTCTCTGTCCTCTTAGTTGTAAGCACCTCAAATGATATGGCATTGTGATCTGTGTAGTATAATTATCTATCACTTTCCAGTTATTCATATGTTCTTCCATTATACCAACTGATATTGTAATGTCAAGCCATCCCTGACCGAAAGGACCATCATAGGTTGGTAGGCTGTTGTTATTGTTCCTTATTATCCCTTCGTTATCAATGACATATTTTATGATCTCTTCCCCTCTTCTGTTCGTTGGCTTTTTACCCCCATAAAGTAGAATTGGCGTTAAAGTCACCCATTATAAGTATCTTGTGCTCTCTGCATTTCTCCGTAATTATCCTCAATTGGATCCACTGCGGTTTCATTCTTTCCGTAGTTCCATTGGCAGGAGGGATATATAGGGTTATCACAATAAGTTCATTATTTCCACTACCAATTTTGATGGCTATTATATGATCAGTTTCGATTAGCTTAATATATCTGAGTTTACGTTTGATTACTAAAGCAACTTTCGGATCTTTTTTAACATGGATACTTTGATGTTGGTTAGGAATAACCAACAGCTAATTTTCACCTCTTTCATTTAATGATATTATATCATATTCAAATTCGCCCATGAGTTCCTGGGCAGCGTTATACGAATTATTAAGATTCAGATGCAAACACGAAAAAAGAGTCAAGGAAATAACCTTGGAAACCACAGTGGACCAAGGCTGGGACACATTATTTGACATAGTCTGTCCTAGCACGAATTCTCTCAATTTCAGCAATATAATTATTGCAGTTAACGTCGGTAGCTCTATGTTTAGTGTCTAAGTTAGCCTTAAATCTATCTTTGATACCCCTACAATTTGGGCAACAGACCTCCCTAACGCACTCCCCGTGTTCTGCCTCCCCAGTTCCTACAGATTTTTGTATTCCTGCAGTATTTCGCTATGTGGCCTGTTTTAAAACAGTTAAAGCAAATTGTTGGATTGATGTATTCTCTGATATTATATTTTTGCTAATTAATTCCAACTTTTTTATTTTTAATTATGTTTCTGAATGACTCTGCGTTTGTGTTGAATTCCCAGTTAAATCCATTTTTTCCCTTAAATTTGAAAAGAACTTCCGTTTCACCTTTTTCTAGTTCTTGATTTTGCTGAATGAGTTTTTTCTCAATCTCCTCCTTTTCCAGATCTTCCTCGATGCCGTATATAATGACTCGTGGTTTCCTCTTTTTAGGTCTATTAATATTATAACCCTGTTGTAGTATATCTGTCTTTTCTAATTTCTCTATTATTTTGTTAATCTCTTCCTCTTTATCCACACCTATTAATATTCCTCCATTACCTATTTTCCTACAAGTGTCAATTCCTGTATAGAGTTCGTCTGGTTTGATTGTTTCCTGTATTTCTTTAATGGTATCCTCAGAAGTTTGTTCAAACTTGGGTACTATTGTTACCAAGTGTTTAGCGCCTTCTCCTCTCCCTCTTGCCCTGGATCTGGATCTGGATCGTACACCCCCTTCCCTCAATTTCTCAGCGTATGTTGCTGCCTTATCACTAATTACTCTTTCTGCTTTACTCTCTAAAATCGTATTTCTCAATTGCCTTTCTAAGGCCTTGACTTGTCCCTTTAGGTCTATTATAAATTGTCTTTGTAAATTGACTAAAATTAAATTTCTATCTATTTACGTAGTATAAAAGACTCTATCAGCCTGACTAATTCTAGTGTTGTTACCAATTTTATCAATTATAGCCTCCGTTCTTTTTTTTGAAATCATTTTCTAAGTGTATTAGAGTTTTATCTGCTCTAGGATCATCAATATCAATTACCATATTTTCTATATCATCAAAATCAATTATCGACATTTTCTATTGACCGTTCTAACTTCACACTATGTATAATAATAAAAACCAAGTACAAGATATGAATATATCTGTTATAGTTTACACAAAAACCTATATCAACACCAGTCCTTCCCAGATAACACTTGAGAGACAGGCTATAGCAAACCAAATAACACACACAGCAAAACCAACTAATGAGTTTAACAACAAACTTACTATACAACGAAACACAGCTGCCTGTTGACACAACTTCTACCGAACTAACAAACAATCAATTATTGAATAATAAAGTCCAGAGACAGGTATGTGAAAACCAATTTAGCTACACAAACTGTTAACATGCACTGTGCTTCCAGCAAATTTCTCTTTAAACTTCAACATTCCCAGTATCGACCAACACACAGGAATGGGCGACACGTTAGGCCTACTGCGTTTAAAATTTATGACTAGGAAATCACTAAACAAAAAAAAATTGTCAAAAATTATATAACAAATTTAAACTAATAACAAACTGTTAACAAGTAAACCCAAAAAGTTAGAATTAGAATACAATAACAATACCAAAATCTCAAATCCAGCAGGAGCTCACATAAACACGACCTACCAGTTCTTTTCCATACATGATGATGTAATTTAAAATTGGATAAATAGCTGATAAAAACCTCCAAGGATTGTCCAGCAAGCTCAGTAAGCATGGCAGTGTATGAAATGGAACTCGTCTTTGCCGACTTGTTGAACGCAGCACCTCTAGGGTTTAGCCGCTAACACGGAATGCACTAGTTTAATTTTCTAACTACAACCCCGACATCAAACGTTCACACATACGCATATACAGGGTCCACAACTAATATCCGGAAACTACATGTGAGGAATTGGATGCATAATACAACACTGGCCTTAAAATATGTATGCATGGGGGGCTATGGACAATAGAGCCCTTATTTGAGAAAAGGAACAAATAAGAAGTAGCTTTCAGCTGTGTTACTTTATTTGAGCTCAAAGGAGTATGCCTCATTCCACCCTAACATCATAATAAATCATACGAAAATCATAAGAAAATACTCTCTTTGCCACTCTTGGATTCCTAAATCAGAAGTTAGTGATGTCCGAAATTGAATAAATGGGACATGGTTACGGCTGAATTATTCGAAGAACTAAGGGAACCCAATCTGAGAGATTTGAGAGTTTTATGATGATGCTTGTGAACTCTAATTTACAAACGTCGTCGGTCACACTTATCCTTTGCAACTCCATAAAAAATAGGAGATACACATACGTATGTGTTCTCCTAGATATGGTTACAATGGTCATGCAGCTGATCCCACGCTTCTGATCACCATTAGAAATGTTAAACGTCTGTTAACACGGGGCGGTATGAGTAAATCCAACACACTGGGTGAAAAGAAAACAGTTGTTTGATTATTTCGTTAGTTAAGATACCCATTTCACCAGTCAATATGTTTGTAAGCGTCTACCAACCCATGTATTAGTAAGTGCTTGGGAAACAGTTTTTTTCAGAATTGTGTCTTCTAAAAAATGCAGTTTGGTGGAAGCGAAATCATCATGTGGGGCTACTTTGCACGATTTTTCTTTTGCCCACAAGTTACTCATACTTACAAAGCTATTAATGTTGAGCGTTCTTGAGTGTCCTACTCAAATATGCAGCCATCACTATGGCAATAGGTTTTGAAAGGTCTGGACATTGAGCGATAGGACACCGTAATTCATCCCTCCGCTCGGGTTTTAAAGACATGAGTGAAGGAAAATTGACATGTCCTACAACAGCCTCGACTTGAATTCTGTTAAACAACTCTGTGATATATCAATACTTCATGCTTTACCAAGGTTCACAGTGGGAAAGCATAGGTCAAGTTTTCAAGATGCTAATAATGAACTTTAAAAGAACAATTCAATATAAAAACTTAAACACCATTTAATCATAATAACTAGACGAAACACACATTACAAATTTTATAACTTCCGCATCATGAAGCGGCCATAGACTGCAGAACGATGGAACGAACGAACCACCGAACGAACACAGCGAAAACTTTTTTTTCCACATCACATACGTTCTTCTTTTATTGTAGTCATGAAAATTATGCACAGCGCAGAAGCGCCTTCTTCCTCTCATGACGAACCTTACGGCACATGAGACCAGAGAGCTTTTACGAATGACACTCTGCACTCGGGCAGATCCAACGACGAATAAACTCTTTGTAAGGAGATATTCTGCTTTAGAACCCCCAAAGGACAAATAGAACTAATGACTGCATTAAAGGGCCAAAAAGAGAAAATTTCACTTAATGTTTACGAAACAATGTAAAGAATATGCCACAAGGATTGTGAATTATATAGCAATCCAAAGGTTTCTGTATTGTATTTTATAAGCACAGTAAAACATTATGTTTAAAAAAGAACTGTTCAGAATTAAGTACTATTTGGGCAATGCACAAGTATTTAAAAATAGCACAGGCCTGTGAAATTGAAGTTTTTGAAAAATACAAGAGAAGTTTTCACTGAGTTTTATGTTCTTTGGTGTGCTGATTTCGAAAATGACCTTCATTTTTTTCCATCACGTCAGGATTTTTTGTAAAATTGATATCGATATTTTTGCCAAAATCCTATTTGAAGAGGAATTTTCTCAACAATTTTGCATGTACTATCTAGCAACAGTGGTTTTAATTCATTTAAATCTATGCAAAATAACCGATTCTTGGTGAGGCAAATTAATTTTTCAGCAATCGATTATTTTTTATAGGTTTAAATGCATGAAAACCACTGTTGCCAGATCGCACGAGCAGCCTCTGATCGAGAGAAAAACAAAAAGTTCCCTTCAGTTTAAACTTTTTCCATCAAATTATGGTGCAGTTTCTAGAAGAAAATCACCAACATACTATTTTAATTTGTTTTTATTAAGGTAACTTACATAAAATAGACGATTGACCAAGAGGATCAAATATTATGTATGTGTACATGAAAGTTTGAAACAAATTTTAATATGAGCAAAAAAAAAAAAAAAAAAAAAAAAAAAGTTTATATTTAAGTACGTACTCTTTTACTTTTGAAACTTCTTTTTGACGTTCTTCTTTTATGTTCAATCTCAGGCCTATCTCGTCTTAACATCCAACAGTAGTCGGCGAGCATTATCTTGTCCCATCTTCCTTGATATTTGCGCTCAATATCTTTGATGTCTTGGTGGAACCTTTCACCCCGTTCTTCGCTGACTGATCCTAAATTTTCGGGGGAAAAGTCCCCATGTGAGTGAAGGAAATGTATTTTGACACTCATGGAGCAACCCAACGCTTGAAATTTGTCAAGCATATTCATAACAATATCTTTATAATCAGGATCCTTGTAATTACCCAGAAATTTTTCAGGTTCAAGATTTTGTCTTTTCGGCCATTTGCCTTGTTGACCAAGAAGCATGGAGATAACTTTCAAATCACCGCAAATGGCCCAACCGTGGTGGGCATATTTTATTTTGTTGAGGACGAGAGCCATGTTTCCATAGCGTTATTTTAAATGCACCTAGTATCTAACTGGTACAGAGGCATACTGGCTTCCATGATGAAGAAGGACAGCTTTAAGGGTCCTTTTCAATGAATCTCCATTCATCACAGCCTCCATTCATCTTTATCTTAAGTAGGTGATATTAAATTTGCTCGTGAATCTTGGAACATCAGCACAATAGACCAGGTTCTCCTCTTCCTCAAAGTACTTAACAAATTCCTTTTCTCGATTCCTGTACCAATAAAGAGAGGTTCCTTTGGCCAATAAGTTTTTTCTTTCAATCTGGAGACCAACAATACAGCTGCCTCTTTCGAAAGGCCCAGAACTGTAGTCAGATCGTTAAGTTCAACCTGAGAGAAAGGTAAAGGGCCTCCCAAGTTCCCCTCTGGAGGTTCTCGCCTCCAGAGGGCTTATATTCGGTAGCGGATCTTTGAACTTCTGGATGTTCCGAGTCTGAAGACTCTGAAGAGATGACTGGCAATTCAGTTGGAGGCAAAGGCACTGGCACATCAGGTCCAATAGGAACGGGGCGTATGACCGATGAAATGTTATCAGAATAAGAGATTAGCTTTTGATTTTTGCGGTTAGACCCACGGACATGGCAAGAACAAAAGAAACAATCATCAGAGAGGTTTTTCGGCTCCCTCCATGTCATAGGAATTCCAAATCGTACAGCAGTCTTCTTTCCTTTGAGAATAAGCGTAGATCATTGAGACACTGCACACAAACTTTATGAGGAACCCACGATTTGTCCTAATCTCCGAATTTCATGCCAAAATACGCAAGATAAAGTTGTCTTACATAGTCTGTAATGCTAGGGGAGGTGTCACAGAGGGGTATTCCGTAGGTTTCACCACGGTAGAATGATGGTCAGGCAGGGAGGGAAGAAATTCAACGTCGAAAAAAAATTTATGGTAAATGTTCATAAAAATCAAAGTAAAATTGAATTTTTCCAGAAAACGTGACGTGATAGAAATTTTTCACTATTTTTTTTAATCAGCACTAAAAAATGCATAGAGTTCAGCTGTCAGTTCCCTTGTATTTTTTTCATCGCAGGCCTGTGTAATTTTATAAGTCATTGCATGAAAAAACAAAATTTTTGTAATACCTAATGCAACTTTTTTTCAATACGACCAAAAGTTTTTCAGAGATGGAGTTCTTTCTCCCTAGTTTCTCAATACGCATCTTGAAACTTAATCCCACTAGCTTAGTTTGTAATTTAGAGTTAATATCTAGTACAATAAGATGAATCCCGTTGAATCCTGTTATTTTTTGCGTCTAGTCAGTCTCTCCTGAGATCACGTTTTTCGAAAGGAAGTGTTTTATAACCAATGGTGGATCTGTATTTTAAAATTAAATATTTAACAATAAAAAAACGAAGTATTGCCTAACTTGTATTATGTACATCCATCATGTATTGGTTTAAGATTCGTTAAAATATCCTGTAACGGGGGTTACAAGTATCAAAATTTTCATTTTCCTTTTCATATTTCTAAGAAGTAGGATTAGATGTATGTTTCGAATAACTAGCATATAAAAATTCAGTTTGAAATGTACAAAAAGTAATCATTATTGACAATTATTACACTCTTATAATTCACTGAGAAATTTGACGACACGAAAAAAAGATTATCTTTTTCAAGAAATTTAAATTTTTTATTTAAATATGCTGCTTGGGGATTTCTAAAGCATCTGTGATAATGCATGAAACTAAAATTCATTATAAGATAAAAAAACAGGTAATTTACCACACTTCCTGAACCTATAACAAAAGCAGATACGGCAAAATATCAACTAACAACTTTACGTAAACAAAATGATACTTTAACTGCTATGCTTATTCAATTGACTTGATACATGAAATAAGTGATTATTTGGATTTTAGAGATCTTTGGTTATCATTCGCAGCTCGAGGACTAAACCGGGAACATGAGATGGAAATGGAATGTATTGTCTTTGAAAATAAATAAATTCGATTGTTTACAGAAGTCTCGAAGAAATTCCGATAGTACATCTCATTCATGTGGAGTAAAGCATGAAATATTTATGAATGATAGCTTTACAAAAGAAATATTTCGGTCAACATGTCTCTGGAGAGACCTCCTCCTTATCAAAAAATCTCTTGCTTCAGTCGATACAGCATTCATTTTTATTTGAAAGATGACAGACTTATAGAAACTTAACAAATCAGACTTTGCAGATAAGAACCCTTTGCATTTTCAACACATCATACATTTAGGCGGCGAAAAATAAAACGTCCTTTCATGTCATGGAAATTTTAAGAAAGAAAAATATGGTGTTTATACTTTTGTTGCTTTAGGGCGAAAATATTTTTTTTCCTGTAGTAAAAGAGATATTTTAAGGGGTCTATTAAAAAATATGTAGATTAAGTGAATTGATTAAATTTTCCTTCTCTTTTTCCTTTTTTATATTCAGAAAGCAGTAAAATTGTCATGTTCATCTATAATTAGCTAATAATTATCTTATAAATAAAGACAGCAAAATTTGTTCAAATTTGTCCATTTCAACCAGTTTGTAAATTAATACATAAATAGGTGTTTTTAGATTTTATCACGTTGTACTGAAGAATAATTTTCTGTAAAAGCTGATTTTAAATAAAAAGAGAAATATTAAAGTAGTTATATATATAATTAGGCATTATATTATATATATATATATATATATATATATATATATATATATATATATATATACTTATTTCCATATTTTACAGTGAAGTAGCTGCCTGGTACAGAACCCGAAATCTAGCGCTTTCCGAGAAGCTTTAATCTGAATCATTAAAATTAGTTAAGGATACAACGTGGAAGGTCTTGAAGTTATGTCAGGTCCCTCAGGCGCACTGGATTCATTGAAAATAACTACGTAGTAAATATTTTTGTCAGACGAATACTTTTCCCTTAGTTAATAAAGTATTGACTTCATGACTTAAAATAAAGTCATGAAATCGCTAGACTTGCGCGCAGAACGAGCCCAGAAGTTTCCCTTCCACAATTTCTTTCGTTTAGTATTAAAAGAGATCAGGGGTAACCTAGTGATTAGCGTGTTGGTTAGCACTGGGGGGGGGGGGTTATTCAAATTCTGATAAACGCCACTAAATGCGCTCCTGTCCGTACCGGGTATAGGTACGTTAAATCAGTAGAATGGAAAGTTCCTCCAAGTGATTGTAGCGGTGGGTGAAGGGTACGCCTCTGGGGGTGTTCTGTCCAGTGAATGTATCGTCCTCGACCCGATTAATGTATTTATATTTTTGCAATATATGTTAATTAACATTATGTGCCTCGTCAAATATGGACTAGTTTTGCTTCAAATAGCATTACTCTGATAATAGGAGAACCTTTATGTATGTACGTATGCATGCATGTATGTATGTATTTATATATATATATATATATATATGTGTGTGTGTGTGGTAATACACTTAATAAAAGATTGAAGAGTTAAGGGAAAGCACAGTTGAAGAAATACATAGAGAGCCCAGTTTTTTCAAAGCATTTATTCAGATGTATGCATTACGAAGACAGATTTGCATAAGTGACCGTCGGCCTTCGTTGGGAGAGTGGAAACGGAAGACGCAAGTTACATATCAGTGGATGAACTTAGTAGAAAGAAAAGGACATGGCCTCGTCGGCCAAAATTACAAGAGGGCGAAGGAAGGCCTTCTGTTCAGCGTATATAAAATTAATATTTCTCCATTTTAACACTATGACTTAAAATTATTTTATTGGTATAATCAGTCATATTTGCTTATATAGTATGTGAGGTATGATGTAATAGTCAAGTTGTATTCAAACGTCGTGGTTTTCCCGGGCCACGCTCCCTCTGAATTCTGTTATTTCGAGGGTATTTTAAAACAAGCCATATTTATCATATACAAATTTAATGAGGCCTTTGGGTGGGATTTAGTTATTTCGAGTGCCTGCGGAATGATCGGCACGTGCATTAAGGGGAAGTATAAATTGAATCGGCAGTTTGAAGAAGGGAACGAATCCAAAAACTGTTTTTGTGGGAAATTTAAAAAGACTTTTTAAAAAACTTTTATTACATTTATATTATTTTTTTTCACTAAACTTTTATATAAGATTCTTTACACCCACCCGCTATTCCAGTGCCTTTTACAGCTTACAAGGAGTGTCAATATGTAAATAACAGTATGGCGAGAAAAAAAAACGAATTTAAATTTTTTGGCGCTTGTTCCCTTCTTAACTGCATGTTCAATTTTCAATTAATTTATTTTTAGGTCGCTTTTTGGTAAAGGGTTTGTGTTTTGTTAAAAAGAGAATTTAGAATACGTGTTAAATGTAGTTTTGGAAGACGTGTCTTTTGTGTTACACACACACACACACACACACACATATATATATATATATATATATATATATATATATATATATATATATATATATATCAGGTCGTAATTCATCATAGCAGAAAAAAACAGCTTTGTGAAGCAGGGAGATAAGAAATTGTTCATGAGCATACATCATTTATAGAGGTAGTGCATACTGTCTAATACTTGACTCTGTGAAGGGCAAAGCAAAGAGCCAGACTAATCACTTTTTTTCATGGTTTTCCTCAGACAGTGAAATACCTATGATGACTTGATGAAAATATTTCATTAAAATAACAGCTAAAATAATGAAACACCATAGCTGATAGAAAAGTAAATGTTGTAAACTGAAACTGGAAATGCTAAATTTAAATGCCAATGTACAGTGTTTTTACCTTAGCTATCTGACTGGGTTATGAAGCAACTACATTTGTCAATGGTAGGCCCATGAAAGGTGGGCACATACCATGAGAACTTCCTCTAAATAAGAGTGGCACGTCAGTTTTCTTATCGAAATACCCCGAAAGCCCATGAAGCATCAAACAACTTCACTGAATAAGTTTCAGATTTTTATCCACGAAAATATGATATTAAACCATTTGGAAGAACATTGCTTGAAAAAAAGGAACTAGAATAAAATAATAAAGAAATTTTAGACAGACATAGAGTGAGATAATGAAACGAGTATAAAACAGATAATTGCTGGAGAAGTCAATTAGTATTGTTTCTAGGTCAATAGAAGCAACAGTAGACAAAATGGTTTGGACCAAAATACACAGACATAAACAGACTATACATTAAATTAGCTAAAAACTGTCGAAATATTCTCCGAAAAGAACAAAAATAACCCTAATATTCAGTCACAAAGCAGTCTATTAACTGAGCTTCTTGTTCCTAGAATTTAGAACCAAAATAGGAGCACTAAAGGTAGTTTACGCCAAGTGACAATTTTCATTATCCGTTCTTCATTTTCACAATGACCTCTTCACTTTCAGCTCCATTTACATTCAAAGAGGTAAATGAATGCGAATGAGTTATGAATAATAAGCGAGGGAATGGAATCTAATTACGAAAATCCTCTGATCAATAAATGTTGTGATGTTCGTAATAACACAGCGGTAAAACGCTTGAGAAAAGTAGTTTACCTCCCATTTCCGCTTCATTTCTGAAAAAAAATGCAATTAAAGCTGAATTTGGCACTCCAGAAAGTTTTAGCTTAGTTCAGTGCTTTCAAAAATTTTAAATTATTTGCTCCTTGCTTTATATTGATTAAGGTTTCTGTGTACTAGCTCTATTGGATTTGCTCTTCTCGCTGTCAACCTATGGAGAAAATGTGTTCAAGGATTGCCGACTTGGATTTAAAGGTGTTTTTTTTAATTATACTGCGTAATAAAGAATGAAATTTTACACCTTGGGGCATTTTTAGTTTTTTTAATGTAAATAATATTTTAAAGTTTAAATGATTCGGGGAAAATTCTACTCTTGTGTTTAAACGCTCCTAAATTCCTTCGGCGGACGAAATTTATAAAATGAATCCTGTTGCAAGGTGCAGAAAAGTTCAGGCTATGTGAAAACACCCTTTTTACTTGATTATCAGCATTTGTGTAGCTGCCAATAGTAGACAAATTTTCTCCGTGGGTTAAGACTGAGATGAGCGAATCCAATAGGGTTTGTGAACAGAAGCCTTAACTAAGTTAAATACGGGTATATCATAGGAAGGACAACTGATTAAAAAATTTAATACGATAAGCATTGCATTACAAAGTGACAAACATTCAAAAAAAATTTAGGAGACACAAAAATTGGTTTTTAATTACAAAACGCACCTTGTCCGGGAAATTACCTGTACGATAAAATTTTCCAGTCAAAATGTTTATTTCTGCTTCCTTAAGAAAACATAAACACATTCAGAGAAATAAAATACTGGTTCGTTACTTTTCAATTCCTATAAGTTAAATATGAAAAAAATGTTAAATATGTTCAAGTTAAATATGAAAGCAAAGGAAAATTCCTGACTTATATCTACTGGTAGTATATTCTTTATATGATTGCTGCCAAATTCCTCTTGTTGGCGTAATTTCTCTGTGATTGTCGTTTGGAAAAATTCAGTAATTTTTTGTTCAGTAAGCTTCAGGCTCTTTTACTGGTATTAGTTGTAACATATATTACATAACTTTTCTATTCATGTATTTTTTATATATTTTTCAGACTAGTTCTAGAAGGAACTATCTCGAATTAAGGCTGGTTTCTGTGTACTAACCCTGTTGGATTCGCTCACCTCAGTGTTAACCTATGGAGAAAATTTGTCCAAGGATTGCTGGCTTGGATTGAAAGATTTGTTTTAATTGTACTCCGTAATAGAGAAAGAAATTTTACACTTTTGGACATTTTTCATTTCTTTTTAATGCAAATAATATTTTTAAATTTAAATTATTCGGGGGGAAATCTGGTCTAGTGTTTGAAACGCTCCTAAATTCTTTTGGTGGGAGAAATTTATAAAATCAAGCCTGTGTTGAGGCTATCTGAACATACCGTTTTTATTTGATTATCTGCATTTATGTAGCAGGAAATAGTAGACAAATTTTCTCCATAGGTCAACATTGAGGTGAGCGAATCCAATAGGATTAGTACACAGGAACCTTAAGTTAAATCCCTTCGTTGCTACGGGAACCTTTGGGGAAAAGCTTCGATGAAATTAACCTTTTCATAGCAAATATGTAAGGAAAGCGTCGTTGCGATGTTGGTGCTGTGACATTGTCTCAATTACTACACGAATTAGTATTTCTATAAGTATGTGATGCCCCGTTCCTACCCCTCAATATGTCATCTATCTGCGCACTGTTGATCTGGGTGGTCTCATAAACTCTAGGATAAGAGGCCATAAAGTTCTTGTAACGTGCGGTTCTGACGTTATAGAACGCATAAATCCCAGAGTGGTTCGAGGGCTTTTGAGATTTTTGACACTATAGTGACATTTAGAATCCCATAAATTTCGAACACTTACCAACACTTCAAACGCCAGAGAAATCCCTTTGAATTCTCCGACAGTATAAAAGAAGACCCCAATAGTCCACAAGAGAGAACTTCTGTGCCATGGCGAGCCTTGACTGGATGGACGTTTGCGCGGACGAAAGTCCTCCTATTCCTGTTCCGGAGAATACCACCCCATTCCCTGATATTACCGACCTCAAAAAGAAAGATCGTTTGATCTTACAGAGACTCATTAAAGGAAAAATTGGCCCTAGATCTATTCGCAAGTCTGGAAGTGATCCACCCATTTGTTTTTGAAGTATACAGACTAGGTAAGCTCGGAAATCATATTGGCCAACTTTGCTCTAGCATTTATCCAAAATCTAACCTTCCTACTACTACTAACAAGTCAAAGCGCGCTAAAATAACCCATTCAGATAATTCCACTGGCGTTGCCAGCTCTTCGACTTCTGACGATGGTTTCATTGTCCCAGCTCCTAGATTAACCGCTAAAAAAACAATTCCTACTGAAGGTTTATCAATGACTACTAAAAATAAATTCAGCACCTTAAAAGAAACTAACTTAACTGAAAATAATTAAAATAACCCTAGAATCACTGTCACAAAAACAAAAATTAAACACATCACTATAGTCAGAACAGATAAATTTAGAGAAATCCTTTCAGCTATTGCTGGACCTAATGATATACGTAAATTCCATGCGAAAATAGGTAGAGAATTTATCAGAATCGACCCCAGTACGGAAGAAGATTACAAATCAATTACAAAATTCCTTGAAGAAAATAATATCAAAGACTTTATTCTCCCCCTCGGTATAGTTCACCCAATCAAAGTTATCATTCGAGGGTTACTTAAAGAATTTTCTACCGAAGAAATTCAGGATAAATTAACCTCTCTTGGCTTCACTGTCATTAAAGTAGCCCAATTATCTAGAAAAGATGGCTCCTTCCTCCCCCTCTTCCAAGTTCAACTCACCCCAACCGACCAGGCAAAAACTATCTTCGAACTTAATTTCCTCTTTTATATTAAAATCACTGTAGAATACTATAATTCCCCGTACAAAACCGCCCAGTGCTTTAAATGCCAACACTTTCATCACCGCAATAAATTTTGTCTTATGGACCATTGGTGTGTGAAATGCTCTGGAAGTCACCTAACAAACGAATGCCCAAACATTAAACCCGATAGCAAAAAGGTAGAAGCAGCAAAGTGCTGCAACTGCCAAGGAAATCATCCAGCAAATTGGAGAGGTTGCCGTAAATTCCCCCATAATATTGCCGCAAAAAACTAGCTGAAAAGGAAGCCACAGAATCCCTAAAAGCAAGTAAGAAAGTAACTCCCATCATCACCTTTGTCCAAATGGTAAAAACTAATATCAATCAAACAAATTCTTCGTTCCCAGCCCATCCTAACGACCAATCCACCCAATATCTCCCTTCAACCTCGAATGATAACTCTCCTCAATCAAATGGATTTTCCCCCTCAAACAATTTCATGAAATTAACTCTATAATAAATGAAATAACATCAGAACAGAATATAACTGATTTCTCCCTCAATTTAAACAATTTAAGAATCGCTAATGCAAATATAAAATTAAAAGTAACCGCGGAGGAAAAGCTTTATAGCTGCTTCCATGCGCTCTTTAAATGTGTACATAATACTGAATAATGGCCCCTCTTTTGCTGTCTGTTTTCGCATGGTTCAGGAAAAGGCCTCGTGCCATCCTGTGTCTTTCGTCTTAATTTTTGTTTGTCCTTGTCATTTTAATAAAAATAAAAAATATAAAAACTATACTGGGTTTTGCCAAGGCCAGTTCCGACCATTTTCCGAACATTTTTAAAAAATTTATAAAATAAAATAAAAACCTAATTACTATCCTTAAACTTTCTTTTAGCTATTTTACTTTTGTCTCCGAGTTAATCGTTTTGGATTTGCTCATTTCTTAGTTATTGTACGCAAGTATTCTGAACCTTATCTCTCTTTCCAATCACTTTTCTTTCTTCTCTCTCATCTTGCCAATTGAAATCCAGCTTACAGTCAGCCACTGACTCCACCCCCTTCAGCGAATCAACTCGAGGATCCTGGAGACATCCAATGAGAACTGTTCTTTTCACCTTCCTAAGTTCTGACCAAAAGACTCTCTGCTTCACTTTTTGTGTTGCATTTTCCTGAACTTTTGACGCTATTCTACGAACTTTCTTTACTATTTTCTGTGGTACATCAGCTCTCCGATGAAGATTCTTCTGAAAATTCTGTGTTTGAAAGCATTGGCCTAGGCAACACAGTTAACCATTTGTTCCTATGGTCCTATGGTCACAAGAGAGAGATCTGTTTTTGAGTGCCACAGAAACGCAGCTCTCCTGGTTAGAGAGGCCTTATAGGCCAGCTCTGTCGTTGAACCCGAAGCCATCCTATCTAACTGTATATATTCTAACTCGCTGTACATACTTGCTTTAACTGTGTAGTTGTAGCATGTTTAACGTATCGTAGTAAAGTAATTGAAGCGAAAGGCTTGTCTTATTATTGACTACGGTACAGTGAACATCTCCAAAGTAACATATCAATTGGACCCAAATTCCTATCCACATATAGGTAACCTTGCGTTCAAAATAAAGAGATTCTTTGCAACATCTCAGTGTCGTCACAAGGATGATTCAAACCACAACATTTACTTACAATAGTATAATCATTTATTCCTTCGATATAGTGCTGTCACGGCGCTATGACACTATGTAGTCATAACATAACGTCACTGAAAAGAACCTCAATCAGATGTTTTTATATCGTTACAACATGGCTGTACGTATAGCATGGCAATAACTTCATACAACGTCACTGCAAACGAGACACTCACTCTGAAACTTAATGTTACGTTTTCGCTGCTTGTACAATTTATGGGCTGAATATTAAATTTCAAATTTATGTTCCCAACTCGAGTTGGAACTCATTTTCCGAATCTCATTCCTCAAATTGTCTTTTTGAATTGTTTCTATGGCTTCGGACACTTGAGTTTTATTTGGGGGCGAGAATTTTCTCACTGCCCATTTCATCTCTCGCATTTCCATGCTCCGCAGTGAAATTTTTATGGTCGTTTGAAAGCGTATGGAAACGTCGTTATCGATATCAAGGCATATACATCTAAGAACATTGCGTCCTTGAAATGGACCTTGAAATGGATCGGAAATGGCCATTCGTGTCCATTTCCGACCATTTTCTTTGTCTTGACGTAGCCTCCTCATTGAAAGGAATTATTTCAGACGCTTTTTAAAGCGTTTCTTCTCAGTTCTATTTTTAACTTAATTCCAGTTTCTATATGTGAAACTGATTGACTACCAAAACGGACATTTCAGGCTTTTATAATAGCTTCCATAAGTATTTTTTTATATCAACGTTTGACATCTAGGATTTTTTTTTTGGGGGGGGGAATGTTGAGGATGTGTGGCAATGTTCAGAGAGATATAAATCAATTGCCAAAGGGGCCGCTGAAGTAAAGCGGATTGATTCTTCAGCTGTGGATTATGAAATCTGCCTGTAAACTGCGTATCCATATTCTGCGTGCCATGTATAAATTTGGGAATAGATGACAACCTGTTTGATACCGCTGAAGTAAAGCGGATTGATTCTTCAGATGTGGGTTATGAAATCTGCCTGTAAACTACGTATCCATATTCTGCGTGTTATCTATAAATTTGGGAAAAGACGACAACCTATTTGATACAACAGGAAATTTGGTTAGTAACGAGCGTAACTCATGTCAGATTTTCTTGTTATACTCAACCCTATTCACAGTGACTAGTCAATCAGAGCAGAATTTGAATTCGCAACGAGGAAACGAGGATTGAGTTACATAGTCACCTATGAGGGCGCTATAGGACAGAAGAAAGAAGACAGTCTTATCGGAAAAGATGAATTACCGAGGTTTTACTGATCATACATTAGTGCATATATAGTGCTAGCTGTTTGCCTGGTGTTGCCCGGTTATATTGGACATTTTATTTTGTCAAACCCGCCCGTGCCGATGGGGCTGTACTTGGACTTAAAAAGAATCAGGAGTGTCACCGTTCATCTCAGCGATCCCAAAAACTATTGGGTTCGACTCTAATCTCAGGATTTTTAAATTTTCACCTTTTCCCACCCTCACCCCTAGGGGTGCACTACACTTGGGCTTAATATCATCGTGTTTGTCATCAATCACCCATTGCCTGCTAGTGTTGCGTTTTCGCAGCATTAATTTAATATTTTTTTTAAATATAAATATTATCAATTTTGTGTTAACAAATAGAGACTATGTTAAAGAAAAAGTCTTGAAATGTTGTGATAAATTATTAAAATGAATTTGCTTTTTATATTTTAATAGTTAAATCTTTCAACAAATGTCACTGAATTTTAACTGCTGATATTTATTAATTTTGATGAATTTTCATAGATTCATAGTAAATGCGCAGTTTCAAAAGCAGCATTGAAACAGAAATCTTGATCTCTTATAAATAAAATGACGACATCAGGTAAGCTTGTTTCTGTTACTATTTCTTTGTAATTATTGGTTATAAAAAATGTTGCGAAAACGCAACACTGGCATGATCCAGTATATAATTGATCTAATGTGCTCATAATGCTGTTTTTAAATGATCCTTTTTATATTTCAGATCCATTTAGACAAAGACGATGTCTGATCACCGATGAAGCTTTAGAATACTTAAATGAATTGGAAGATGGTGATTTATCTGATATTTCATTAGAAAGAGTGGATGAAGCTCATCAATGTGATCTAGTCACCATTCCACCAGACTCAGACATAGTCACAGATAATGAAGATTTAGACGCTGATATGTCTCATGTTAATATAAAGATTCCAAAGAATGTTTTGGGTGAAATTGAGCTTCATGATCACAAATCGAATTGTTCAAAAAATAGTAAAAAAAGTAGAAAATCCTCCAAAAGTAAAATTTCTTGGAAAAAGTCCTCTCCAACTTATAATTTGAAGCCCGTCTCTAATGAAGAAGAAAATATAGAGATTATATCAGGCGATTTGTACAATCTTCAACCTACTGATGTGTTCTTAAAATTCTTTATTAAAACACTTTAATGAACTTTTGGAGCATAATGTAGCAGGAACTGTAAAATATGCTCGTCAGAAGAACAGGTTAAAATTTTAATTGAATGTTCCTACTCTCAAGCGTTTTATTGGCATTCTGCTTTTTACAGGTTATTCTAAATTGCCACAAGAGCAGTTATATTGGTCGGTTGCTGATGACGTCATCTGTCCTATTATTAGACATACCATGAATCGGGCAACGTATTTAACGTCCATAAAACAAAATATGCATTTGGATGACAATACTTCGTTGGATAAAAGTAATAAATTAGCTAAAGTTAGACCGTATTTGAATATTTTAGATGAAAATTTTATGAAGTTTGATGATTTTACTACTAATTTCTCAATTGATGAGCATATGATTCCATACTTTGGAAAGCATTAAAGTAAAATGTTTCTGAAGGGGAAACCAGGCCGATTTGGCTACAAAGGTGCTTATGTTCTTCAAGTGGTTACTTAAATCAATTTGATATTTATACGGGAAATCTGCAAGAAATATCACATCTCGAACTAAGTGCAGATATCGTAATGAAGCTTTTAAAAGTTGTGTAAAATTTATGTAATTACGTGGTATACTTTGATAATTTTTTTACCTCCCAAAATCTTATATCTGAACTTTGTAGTATGAAATTTTGTACAACTGGAACAATTAGAGATAACAGAACTGGGAATTACCCTCTATAATGTCTGTTAAGAATATGAAGAAAACAGAACGCGGAACATGACACGGCATTTGATAAAAAAAATTAATTTCTATTACAAGGTGGAACGATAACTCTGTTGCCACTATAGCTAGTAACTGGGATTTTATTGACTCCCCCCAACATCTACCAAACGCTATTCTAGGAAGGAAAAAAAGCACATTTCTGTAAAACAACCACAGTTAATAGCTAATTATAATTCTCATATGGGTGGAGTTGATCTCCTAGATAATTTCATTGCTTCTTATCGGATACAAATAAAAGGCAAAAAATGGTGGTGTCCAATTTTCACTAATTTCATCGACGTAGCAAAAGTGAATACATGGAAAATGTATCGAATGTGCATTGATCCTTCAATAAGTTCATTAGATTTCCAAAGATCTTTGGTAATTTCTTTACTTAAAACCGACACAATCTATAATACATCCCAAGAAGAAAGTCATGAATCGCTAGAAAAATTTAAAAGTCCAAGACGTCCATTATCTATGAAAAATTTATTTTTGAACAAAATGAAACAAGATTGCACCAATCACATTATTGAGAGAAATCCCGAAAATAAAAGAAGACGCTGCAAATATTGCAGTAGCCAGATTGTAACAATTTGAAACAAATTCTCCGTCCCACTTCATGCTATATGTTTCAAACCATTTCATGTAACGCGGAAATAAAATATACCGCTTTCTGCCAGTGTTGCGTTTTCGCAACATTTTGTAAATCACAAGGAAATAAATATATTCTTTGGGAAATGGTTTAATTCCTTTAGTTATTCAATAATAATCATAAGATAAATTGATCTTGTCTATTTTTGCCAACGTTAAGTGTGTACGGCAGGTAATGGGTTAACGACCCCCAAAACTTTGAATTAGACACTACTCTCGGTCATTTTGGACATTTTGTTTTTCCCTCCTTTTCAATCCCCCCCCCATGCTAATAGGAGCTGATCTTGCACTTAAACGGCATCGAGAGTGTCACTATTCATCTCAGCAACCCCGAAAACTATAGATTTCATTCGAATATTAGTCGTTTCCGATTATTTTGACATGTCACCTCTTCTCACCCCTACCACTAGGGGTGATAGGAGTGTCTTACCCCCACAAAATTTTTTTCCAGATTGTAAGTTATGTGTGTACCAAGTTTAGTTGAAATTTCACCAAGTGTGGTTGAAATTGCTCCAGGCGTATATTGCGTTATGGTGTAACATACATACATACATGCATTTTTATATAGAGAGATAAAGACATATTGCATAACATTGCTAAAAGTGTCTGATTAATTGGAACCCAATTTCAGACACATCACGGCAATAGTGACCAACATAGCAATACAAAATGTATAGGAGAAGATTAAACTCCTTCGATATTCGAATTGGGAGAAAAGTACTCATAACATGATGTACCAAACCTTCCACAAAAACAAGGCTAATAGAAAGTGTTTCCACCCATATCAGCCATCTTAAACTGTCGAGGAGTCTTGGTGCCGTTGACGATGTTACTTAGAGTTATTCGGGGCATTAATCTCACTCTTGCTTACGAGAGGATTTTAACTCATGGCGGGTCCTAGAAGAGAGCGAATGAGGCCATCTTTAGACTTTCCAGAACACAAGCTTCATAAGGCTGAGGTTAGGATTCCTAGCAGGCCAATCTTTCCTATTCAAGGGAACCCTGGACAAGCCAAGCTCTATATTCCATAACGTTTTCGTCCTTGAAGGTGAATTAGCGTCCGGAGTCATGCCGGTCGTAATCTAGTCTTGAAAGCCTCGCATAAGACCGATAAGGTCTGAAATCCCTCTTTAGCTAATACTTGTGAATTAGCTCCTAGCTTCTCGGCTAGTGAAAACGAGCCAGCCATTTTAACAGTTTTCCCAGTACTGTTACCCCTGAAGCAGACGAAAGCTAACATGTGAGCTGTCTGGCTATCATCTGTCTATGAAATCCTGCATTTAATGTCGAATAACTGTCCTGAGGATGTTTCATTACTCTCAGTCAACTTTGACCTGATATGCTGGCAATGGCACCGATGGCACTAATGCTCTCTTGAGATTTTTCCCACAACAGGCATACCTCTTTTCTAGACATCTTTACACAATGGGCTACTTCCGCTTGAAACTGACACCTTAATGGCTGTCGATGGCCTTCTCTCTTATTTTATCATCTAAATGAATATGATAACTCTATTTATCGAATTTTGTTGACCACAATAATAACTCTAGATAGAGCATTGCAAAATTATTACTTTTCTATTTTCTTTATAACTGCAAATATCATTTATTTTTAAATGAAATGAATACACGATAGACATTCACCAAACCACATGATGTGTATCTTCCAATATTCTATTTTATTACAGTCAAATATTTCAAATTTTAAAATGTACTTATCATCTTAATTTCATACACAAGTGTATATAAACGACCACCCTCGCATGTCATTGGCCTCTTTAAAAATGGGCATAATTTAGGTGGAAGCTTAAGAAAAGGAGGCTTCCCCCTAATCTCGTGATAGCTTAGTAAGTACAGCATCCATGCTGAAAGAGAAAATACGTTCAAATCCCTGACCTCGAAGAAAATCTTTGCAAGATCCTATTGTTTCATAGTATCAACTTAAAAAAACTGCCTTCATTTTAAAATTTATAGATTTTTTTTCCTGTAAGCTCTTATATTTTAACTTAGACATAATACAGATAATCACCCATATTACAATTAATCACCTAATAAGGCTCTATTTAGCGAATTATTTACGAAGAAACAAAATGGAGGGATTCTTCTTAGAATTGATGGTGTTTGCCATCGAATAATGATATTCCTCTATCGACCAACTGTTGATCGCCTAGACGAGAGTTGTATTTGTAATGGGACGCAGAGAAGATGCCGTGCGTAAGTTTAGCGCTACACCGCTGAGCTAATGCTCTGTTGATAATCATTTACAACGAGTGGAACTTTGATACAGAATTCTTCCCTTTGATTGAGTATAGAGAGAAAATATAACGGAATATGAAAGAGAAAATTAATCGAAACTCGAGATAAATTAATGCATGTCTTCAGATATTTTTATTCTAGTAGATTCTAAGAGTATTTAAAATAATCATACATCGCAAATAATACAATATCAAATACTTTTTCTTTTAGTTTAATTTAAAATGGATTTATACTAATAAATGGACTTTTACTATTAAATAAAGAGTTAAACTAAAGAGTTTTTGAAGCCTTTAAACACAGTTAACATAATTATTACAAGCAATTTTGCAATTTCGTGGAATAAAAAAAACCCGTAAATGTGGAAAAACCTTGAAAGCTGCAAATCACCCCCCCCCCCTTCCTAAACTAAATTATTTGTAGTTATTTCTTTACAGAGTCTTGACCATGTGAAACATAAAAATCTAAAATTAGACTCTGCTGTAACAGGGTTATTTTAAGCTCTTCTTCCATCTAAAGCGAGTTGATTAACCAAAGGTTTTGGCTTATGCCTTTACAATGCAATACTTCAGTTACGCTGATTAATAAGGTTCTTTAAATACCTACCGTCAGAGACAAGATTCTGCAGCATTTACATAAAAAAATCTTTACAAAACGCGATACTATTTGAAAGAATTGTGTTTTCCGTCATGTTATATTAGATTTCCCGTGATTCGTTGGATCCATTCATTTATAGTTAGTGAATAATTAGTATTTATTTTAATATTTCTCGGAAATGAAGATTTAATTTGATATTTTTTGCGAAGCAATTCAATCTGTTGCCATTTATTGCAACTATCGTAATTTTTCAGTCATAGGAATTTCACAAAAGTATAGAGAATATTGTTGGCTGATTTTACATCTTTCAACTTAAGCTTTCTCCTTTTATTCTCTTTAGCTTCGAACCACATAAAGCCACATTACCCTGTTATCTCCCACCATTTTAATCAAAATAAAATAGGTTTAACGTAAACAAAATATTCCTTTTTTAGCCTATAGATGGTGGCTGGTAAATATGAAAATTACCCTCTAAGTTTTTGGTCTAAGAGTAATGATAATATTTAGGCTACAAAATGCAACTTCATGGCAAAATTATTTTTTCTCCGATTTTAATGAAATTTGTTTAATTTTTTTCTGTTCCTATCAGAAACACCATAATTTTACACATATGCGCCGTTTTTGCTCTGATGAAATACAGGCAAGTTGTTTCAAAATTTTAGCATCATATAGATGTACTCACTTTAATTGAATTTAAATGCACAAAAATATGATTCTAAATATGATTCTAATATGATTTTAAATATGAATTTAAAATTTCATAAAGGAAATTTTAGAAGTAATTATTAATAATACATTTAAACTCAGAAAATTTTTGGCAAAAGAGCTTGATTTTCTTAGATGGCTGACACTGTTTTGAAAATCACATAAATCATGTTTGTATCAGAATTATGTAACATTCATAGAAAAGTCGAAAGTAAGATTTCGTCATCGATAACTTTCGTTATGTATATAAAACGTTTGATTCCAGATCCATTAAAACCTTCTTTAACTAGTTTATGTTAATGCCAAATAGGAAATGGAGAAGCTACCTAAGAGATAAACTAATGCCATTGGTCATATAAAAATACGCTTAAATCCGAAACTTTTGAAACATTTCATATCAAAATTGCTTTAAAACTATTAGTAGAGATTCATAGAAGTTCCTTTGAAGAAATGACTTGGCAAATAGATGCGGTGTTTACAGTTCAAATAATCGATTCAACATACCTGTATTATATAAATATTCGGTAAAATTCTAAAATTTTCCAACAGTTACTCGAACTTTTTCCTGTATTGAAGGTTCAAATGTTTATTTCCTGATTTAGAACTATTCGGAAACCGGCTGAATGAATTACAATATTTATTCGGAAAAATCATGGTGTGAGTTCGCGGTGTAGTTCTTTGCATATCTGTCTGAAAGATACACATCCAAGGTTGTCTGAAAGATACAATGCCGTCATTCAAGTGTTTTTCAAGTGGGGGAAAAAGTACTTGAATGCATATGAACTGTAGTGCATTATGAACTGTCGTTATAAAATGTTCATCTAGAGGAATAGTATTTACATGGATAGTGTGATGAGAATAGCAGGAACAAGTTGGCAGAAACGACTCTTTGGTGTTGGTAGACATCATGAACGTTCCACGATAATTAAGAAAAAAATGCAGCGAATATATAAATCTCCCTGTAATGTCGCTGAATCAACTGACGACGAATTCACAAAACAAAAAGACAGTTTTATTCTATTTAAACAGGGCAAACTCGAACTACAACATACATTTATATCCAAACATACATAACTTTTCCAGCTTAAAACTCAGACTTCTACGAAAGCCATCCTATTATACTAAAAGTTAATCTACCCGAACGTTCCCCGGCGTTCTACTGCTCTCGCATTCAACACATCTCTTATGCTGCAATCACACACATCTAGACAATTCTACAGTACGCAGCCCCCCGACACTTGTTGACACATTTGGGGGTTGATTAGTTACGGTTCTCCCCCCAAGGTCCCTCGAATCTCTTTGATGATCTGTACAAAAACCAACTGAGCGCAGGATCGTTGGAGAGCGGCTCTGCAGAGCGCTGCCCATAAATCACTCGTTTTCCCCCTGAATACTGTGCAGGTCAGATGTGTGTGGCCGCCTTATTATATACGAAGCCGAGAGAGAGGGGAATCTCCTCACTTCGCTTCCAATGCGAAAAGCTGGAAGGGCATTGGTTACATGACATCCCCCAAGACCAAAATGTCAAGCTTCTTTGTTACATCGCTGCGACGTCAAAAGGAATGTTCCAAAATGCCTAACTTACTTTTAAAGTAACGTCTTTGAGCGTATTTTGAAGTGCTGTCACGGCACAGCAACAGTGTCGCAACTATATAACGTCACAGAAAGAGGTCTGAAATAGACATCCCTACAAGGCTGCAACGTATGACCAACGTGAAACTAACGTCATGAGACTCTTAGTAACGCTTCGGTCACATACTGACATATTGTGTAACTTTAGCTATGTTGCAATGGTGTAAGGGACACATATCAGCTTCATTCCCCAAACCAAAGCTGTTTTCCAATATCAAATCACGCTATAAACTTAATTTTTTTTTCTCCGCTGAATTTCAGGGCTTCTTGAATAAATTTACGGCTAGTTCGAGAATGAACGAACCTTAGTACTCACTTATTATGCATCAATAGATGTAAACAACAAAATGTTTAATATAAGACTGATACAATTAAAACATTTTCTAGAGATTTTTGTAGAAAATTTATGATTAGTATATTTTACCACGCTAAATTCAAACATCAAAAACTGATTTAAAAATATAAATGGCTCTGTGAAGTTTTGTTACAATTAAACTTCTCCCCCTTATTTTTTCACCAATAGTATCATATGTATGCTAAACAATAACTTAATTTTAGTCCACGTAATTGTTTCATCCTCACCTTCTCATGAAACATCTCTACGACGTTTATAGAGAATCTGCACTTCTTCCCTACCTTTGGGTATGTATATCTTGAAGTGGCACTCTAAATAACTTCATTCAAACACAGTTCTTACATAACAGCAATGTTTATTTAAATATTTGCACATACAGATTTTGCTTTTCAACATAAAGCATACGTACTACTAGTATAGATAGGTATAGCATTCATGCAAGGGAAATTCAATTCAATATATTCACTTGTACTACTCATACAAGAAAAATACATTTTGCAATACTCACAGATACTTTGAAAAGTCAACCAGCAGTGCTGCCACGTAAACTTTGGGCCTAACAAAAATTCGCGTAGGTTTGAAGCAACCTAGCTATGCTTCAGCGGCTGCTCGCATAACTCAACTATTATTAAACCAGACTCTAAGCCTAGCTCCAGCTCGATACTTCGTTTCGCCAGCACTACTACTCCTTTCACTTCCTCTCACTTCTTCTCTTTAATCTAGCTACTTAGTATTTATACCAACCGTGTATGCCACAATTAGCATATCTTAAGCGGCTTCTTTAACTTTATTCACTTAAAAGTTCGATTATTGTAAATCGAATCTTATGTAAACCTTACACGTTTTTATCCGAAGTTTAATCCCTGAAAATAAACTGTTCTAAACCAGATTTTCCAAAAAAAACTTCTTTAACTATCACAAACATATACACCACATATTTTGTGAACGATCCGAAGTTCCATTTGGGAGTGATTTGAAAATAAGTTTATGGAAAAAAGACACATTTCTTAGAATAAGATTTATTTACAAAAGTTCGACATCAATGGTATATTTCGTTCAACATGAGCTAAAAATAACCTGAAATGTCAGGTCTTATCAAACGGAATTGGGGAAATGTTTTCAAATATTTTGAATTTTTGATTGAAGCTGTCAGCTCTTCTCAGGGCGAATTTACTTGCAGAGAATGCAAATAGGATTTGCAGAGAAGAAGGAAAAGCAGACATTGTGACATCATTCTTTGTGTTACTAACTGTCTGATCAGGAGAGAAAAATGTTAGAATATGTGTTAAATAAACACAAGTTCTTATCTGAAGTGCAATAATATTGAATTCTTCATAAAATCTAATGTTATAATTATAAATAAATTATTATAATCTAAGAAAATTTTAAATATAAACAACTTTTTAAATCTCCTGATAAAGATTTTGTTTTAGTGCGCTAATTTTTCAAAACATTTATTATCACTAAATATATGTTTATTCGATATATGTCTCAAGTTCAAAAATTTTAAGGGAAAGGACAGTGTAATAAATCACAAAAATCTTGTTTAAAATATATTAAAAGGCGTAAAAATATGTGTCTAATTATCACTGCCGTTTAAAAGACCGGAGAAACATTCATGCTTTAAATTTTACTACAACTGCAAACATGATCACTTGTAACAAAGATTAAAACAGAAGGCAAAATGTGCCCCTAAAGGGAATTTCTTTACTTCGTATAACGATAAATAGGGGCAAAAAAGAGTATTCCAGAAATTTCTAATACTTAGTACAACAAATTTACTTCTTTCCATAATTTCAAAAGAAGTTTTTTTTAGGAATCTGGTTTATTTTCACCTTTTTAAAGCCTTTAATTGCAATTTTTTTTCGTTTACCCATTTTTTACAAATTGCATCTTTTTACAATGCGAGCTACAGTAAGTGAACCTAAAATGACCATCGATTTGATCGAATCCACCAGATTATGTCGTATTCTCTGTGGTTAATTATGAACGCACACATCACTTCAATCTCACGTGGTGGCACTGACCTATGAAAAAAGAGATAGAGCAGTGATTCCCAACCAGTGTGCCGCGGAACTTTAGGGTGCCATGAGATCGGCCAGGGGTACAGAGATTTTTTTTAGGATAAACAAAAATTATTACTGTCACCCATTTAAAATTAATATGGAGGTGACTTTATAACTCCTGACAGATTGTGACGCAGATACATGTAATCGTTCCAGAGGATAAATTAGCAACTCTCACGACCACAATTCTTAGGCCTGATATCGAACATTTGTACCCTAAACATCAATCGCAAGTCTCACATTAATAAATCAAAACTTATTGAAAGGATTTCCATTGTGGTCCTTTAATGCAATACTGTACTGAATCTCATGGTTATGTTTGAAACTATATTAATATATTCTATTCTGTTGTTTGTTACTTATATCTTTCAATAAAGAAATAAAATCTGAAATAGTAAATATTTACACTGCTGGCCACCCAAATTGCAACACCAAGAAAGACAAGAGATATCACAACAAAATTTATTTTGTAGATAACATGTTGACCAAGTATCAAATGATTAAATTTATAGACTTCTGTGAAGTGTGGTTCCTGCCAAAATCAGTAGCCAGAGTAGCCGCCATTGTTGGAGATCACCGCTGCCACACGCCTCGGCATTGATTCAAAAAGACTTTGGATGAGTTCTTGGGGTACAGCAGACCAAGCAGCTTCCACACATTGCCAAAGTTGATCTGCTGTGGCAGCTGGGGATGGAATCTGGGTCAATCGTAGAGCAACCATGGGCCACATGTTTTCTATCGGCGAAAGATCCGGAGAGCGAGGCGGCCAGGGAAGCAATTCAATCTGGCGATTGACGAAGAACCGTTGGACAATGCGTGCCACGTGTGGTCGCGCATTATCCTCTTGAAATATGACTGTGGGCAAGCCCTGAAGGTAAGGAAGGACAACTGGCTCCAACACCTCGGAGATGCAGCGCTGGCTGTTTAAAGTACCGGCAATGCGTACTAGAGATGTGTGAGAGTGATATCCAATACCGCCCCATACCATAATACCCGGTGCAGGACCAGTGTGGTGGTGCATAACGCAGCTGTTCAGCATCCTCTCTTCACGGTGTCTCCAGACTCGAATGCGACAATCGTGGTGTTGCAGACAGAAGCGTGACTCGTCAGTAAAGACAATTTCATTCCATTCTGCCGTCCACATCCTTCTGTCATCGCACCATTGGCGGCGGAGACGTCTGTGGTTCTGCGTCAAGGGTAGACAAAGCAATGGACGTCTTGCGGACAGACCACTCTGCTGTAAACGGCGTCGAATGGTACGCGCAGACACTGGATGATGCGTTACAGACTGCATGTGCTGTGCTATGGTTCGTGATGTGACTGAGCGATCCGTCACTGCCATACGCACAATTTGCCTGTCATCATGTGAAGTGATGCGCTGAGGTGGATGCAATCGAACACTCCGGTCCGTCGTACCCTCCTGCATACAACGATAACATATCCGCATTACAGTTGTTTGGTTTCGTCCAACACGACTACCGATTTCCCTGAAAGATAATCCACAATCTCGGTAGGCCACTATCCTTCCTCTGTCGAACTCGGATACTTGATCAAAAGATGATCGCTGTTTTCGACGAGGCATAATTGATCATTTTTCTAAAAAAACCACAAGAAAAACACAATTGCCGAACTTGAAATCGTCGAAATCTCCAAGCCTTAAATAGCGCTTTTAAGTGGCGCCACGGGCGCGCGTGATGTGCGTCTGCGGTGAAATTCTAATCATTTGCATATCTCACCTCCGCTAATGCATGTTGTAAATTTCATGTTATTTGTATGTTTCCTTCAGGGTGTTTCATTTACAGTGGCCAGCAGTGTATTTGAACTTTTATTTAACACGTTCCTGATATATAAGGTGCGCCCATAAAGTAACCGGACAAATTAAATGATCAAACAATAAAATAAAAAGGTGAAAGAATAATCGCGTGGCTAGAAAGAGTGACATCTGAACTCTTGTTAAAGCCAGTTTAAACTGGTTATTTAGTACCAAAACTGGTTATTTGGTACGGTGTTTTGCATACCAAAACGCCGTAGTAATTTTCTTTTACTGAGAAGGCATTGTACAAAAAAATTTGCTTCGGAATGGAACAACGTTGTAACATTAAATTTTGCTACAAATTAGGTAAATCTGGTACCGACACTTTAGAGATGATTCGAACAGTATATAGTGATGTATCGTTATCAAGTACACAAGTGTATGAGTGGTATAAACGCTTTAAATGTGGGCGTGAAAGCATTGAAAATGGACCAAAGACAGGACGCCCTTCAACTTCAAAGAATGAGGAAAATGTTGGGAAAATTCGTTCTTTGGTAAAGCTGATACACGTGTAACAACTCACCAACTTTCAGAAATGCTTGGCATAAGCAAAGAAAGCTGTAGATTAATTTTAATTGAAAATATGAAAAAAGTTTGTGCTTGATATGTGCCTCGAATTTTGACAGAAGAGCAAAAAGAAACAGAAAAGCTTGCTGTGTAGATTTGCTGACTGCTGCGCAACAGGACAACAATTTCTTAAAGTGTATTATAGCGGGAGATGAGACCTGGTGTCTACAATACGACCCGGAAACAAAAAGAGAGTGCACAGGGGAAAGGACCGTCTTTTCCTATACCAAAAAAAGAAAAAAGAAAACATGGACTAAGGGGAAGCTGATTGCATTTTTTTATTACAAAGGACTTATTCACCACGAATTTGTTCCTGAAAATCAAACAATTTATCAGTATTTTTACAAGGAGGTGCTTTTTGGATTAAGAAACAGGATATGGCGAGTTAGGAAGGAACAGTTTGATTCTGGGCAATGGTTTCAGTTCTCGGCGTTCAGTGGTAGTTATCTAAAAGTCAATCTAAATCCCTTTATATATCTATCAGTTTATCTATGATCTAAATCAATAAGAATACAGTCAAAAGAAAATCTATGAAATAATTTGAGAAAAAATTTAATAAAAGGTTAAAGCGCATGTTATCTCATCTAAATCTAGATCTAATCTGCAACACATAAAAGAGAAAGAAAAAGTTACATAACTAGCGCATGCGAGCTGAACAGCTTCGCCTTCACAAGTGACGTGATTCCGCGAGATTGAAAAAGTTCTAGTCGGAGCAGTTTCTTTTACACGATAATGCTAAGCACCATACAGCAATTTCCGTACAACAATATCTTGCTAAGCATTCAATTAAAGTGATAAATCCCCCACCATATTCTCCCGACTTATCGCCAGCTGATTTTTTTCTTTTTCCGAAGCTTTAGATGGCCATGAAAGGACAGAGATTTGAAAGCGTTTCGGATATTAAATGAAATGTTACGCGTATTTTTGAACGGTTAGTTCCAACGCCTATAAACAGTGTTTCGATGACTTGAAGAAACGTTGGAAAAATTGTGTAGACTGCTTTGGCGATTATTATGAAGGAGATAAAATTTATTTGAAGGTGAGTAATATTTTTCTTATTTATAAAAAAAATGTCCGGTTACTTTATGGGAGCATCTTGTACATTCCACTTTGATTTAATGTATTAAGAATTGAAAAAAATTAAAATTCTAACGAGGGTACCCCAAGTTTCTAATCTCGTTCCCAGCAAACGTAAAAAGGTTGAGAATTCCTGAGATGGAGAGAAATGGGTCGGATAAAGGCGGCGACTAAATGAATAGCTTGAAGTAATGGGAGTCTATATAGAGGAAGTTAAAAAAATCAAAAGAGAACATCGACATAAATTTTCAAAATAAAGTTTTCGACGATTCACTTATTCAATAGAAAATGAATGAGGTAATAAAACCTTTTTCACGAAATTTTTGCGTCGTTTAACTCAAAGGCCCCTTTCAAACTGAGACATATAAAAGAAAAGTTAAATAGTTTTATTTCCAAATATGTTCTTTTGGGAAAATCAAAATTCGAGACTTGAGACTTAAAATCAAGAGTTCTATGATTGAAAGGTTGCATAATTCACAACGTTTTAAAAATTTCTTTTCAAATTTAAGATGCTATGGATAAGAAAATTTTGCAATCATAACATATTTCATATATTTATGGTAGCTTACATTTTAGTCATTTACTTTTGTTCCAGTTAATATCAGAAGGAGATAAAATCTCTATATTTAGCGTTTGATCAATCGATTTCACCAAACGGATGAGGTTACAGGGCTCGAATTATGAAACAGGAAGACATATAAATCCATGAGTTTATAGGTAGGGTTTCATACTGACGTACCTTTTGCCATAGCAGTCTTTTTGGAGAAAAATTCTTTTCAGATGGGATATTAAACAAAGCAACACATACGTATGTGGTAATTTCCACTGTGGCTGGTGTGTAGGCTAAACGTGTTCGACCTCAGAGTCGAGAAACAATACTAAACAACACAGACATTTATTACACAATTGCATAACGCATTGTTATATCTCCTCGAAAATATAAATCTGTCCATCCGCTTCTGTCAACGCCCACCGATCTGACTTGTAACGGATCGCGTTGCCAAACAGCTCTGAAGAAACTTACGGCGTGCCTCGAAGGGGGCATGGCAATCAATCGGAATCAGATCAAGTAGAATGGTCAGTTGTTTTGCAACGCCGCATGTATTAAGACTATTGTATGACACATTCTCACATTTATAAGTCACTTTTTTAATTAATATCGGCAAGCCCAGAAGTCGGACACATAACCTTCTCTTTTTTGGAATAAGTGATCGATGCTTCACCGGTGAGCCTAAAATACTTTACATTTTGATATTTCTGAGAATGATTGGAGTCCCGGTGAAGCTCATCAAAATCACCACATTTTGCTCGGGCGCCAGTATATGGAAACTCTAAACCAAATTCTCCTATTTGACAGCTTTTTTTTTCTCTTAAGAAAAACAAGTGGATAATCAGAGTCTGAAACCATTAGCTTCCCGCTTCTATGAAATGGCCATGACACCTTAAGTCTCCTGTGTATTAATCCTATTGGATTCGCTCACTTCAGTGTTAACCTATGGAGAAAATGTGTCTACTATTTCCAGCTACATAAATGCTGATAATACAATAGAAATAGTATTTTCAGATAGCCTGAACATTTTTGCTCTTTGCAACAGGATTCATTTAATAAATTTCATCCACCAAATGAATTTATGATCGTTTAAAACACACTATACCAGAGTTTTTCAAAGAATAGTTTAAATTTTAAAATATTATTTTCATTTTTTTGTTAAAACAAAAATTGCTCTAATATATAAAATTAATTGTCTTCTCTATTTCGGAGTACAATTTGAAAAAATAATCTTTAAATCCAAGTCGGCAATCCCTGTACACATTTTCTCCATAGGTAAACATTGAGGTGAGAGAATTCAATAGGTTTTGTACACAGCAGCCTTAAAGGCATGTCATAATTTTCCCAAATAGGCCTCACGCGAGATTTTGAAAGTATCCTACGTGTACTAAAGCTATTGTGTCTCATTCAATAGGTTAAAGGAATTAGTTTCCTAATTAAAAAAAATCTTCTTTATTTCCCACAAGTAACGACACGCTTTATTTCAGAATGTCAGAGTGTGAAAGAACAAATCACATTCATAAACCATTCTTTACAAAACAAAAATATTCATTGTTTGATTAATATTACTACGTATAAATAAAGAGAAAATTTCACTGAAAAAAAAAAGATCCAGTAGGAATGCTAACAATAAATAATCTTTCCAACTTTTATTGATCTTCAGCAGTTCCGGCACTCAAAAGATGAAAAATGGTCCGTTTTTGTAATAAATCACGCTTGTATTATTTGCTATTCTTCTCTTCATCAGTGACTGATAAATTAAAGGTATGGTTTAAATTAATGACCAACGACGTGAGAATCAATGCAGTATCTGTCTGGAGCTATACAGCTATTAATAACAATAGCTCCATTACAACAGAAAATGAAAGTGGGTACCGAACTCAGATTTAATTATCACACTTTACAGAGGCCTGAAATCATACACAAAGCTACTGTTGCAGGCTTCATCGATGTTCGGACTTTGAAACATACGGACTGTAAAAGTTGAAAATTGTCGAATGAAATTTATTTTGTTCTTAATATACACCGGGATGCGAAAAGTATTATAAATTTGCAAGGTAAGTTATTTAATAATATATAGATACTTTAGAAGGTTGAACAAAAGAATCCTTTACAAATATAAAATATTATAATTTATTAAAGTAAGGGGCTATGCATATATCAAAATATACTATAAAATAATTATACGGCTTCTTTCTCAATCTTCTTTAATAGAGATATAATATTTCTTTTTTAAGAGAAAATAAATATTATATTTAGAGTACAAAATATTTATTTTTTAAATTAGCTTAAGGCTACTGAGTACTACCCCTACTAGATTCGCTCACCTAAATGTTAACCTAGGGAGAAAATGTGTCTACTGCGTATTTACAGCTACATAAATGCTGATAATCCAATAAAAATGGTATTTTCAGTTAGCCTGAAATTTTCAGCACCTAGCAACAGGATTCATTTTGTAAATTTCGTCCATCAAAAGAATTTAGGAGCGCTCAAAACACACTATACCAGATTTTTTCCCCCTAATTATTTAAATTTTAAAATATTATATGCATTTTAAAAAAAGAAAAAACCCAAGTTGTAAAATTTCGTTCTCTATTTGGGAGTACAATTTTGAAAAAAATCTTTCAATCCAGGTCGGCAATCCTTGTACAAATTTTCTCCATAGGTTAACAGTGAGGTGAGTGAATCCAATAAATTTAGTACATAACAGCCTTAACAAATAAAAATAAAGCATTCTTTTCACATAGATGATTATCTATGTAAGTTAAAGTGTTTTAATGGAAGGAAAATGTTTGAATATTTTGAAAGATGAAAATTAACCAAATCAATTGTCACCAAATGAATTATTTATAAAAATTAAGTTAAAACAATGTGCTTCATAAGAAATAACTAATTAATATTTTCTTGACCGAGGATAAACTGGAATGGTGAACGGGAAATAATTAAGTTATCTTTAAACAAACTTCTTCTGACGCAGTAGAGAAATAATTTTGAATTCTTCATAACCTATGAAAAGTCGTTGACCCAACGGTTTAGTAAGTTTATAAATACAGTAAAAGTTATTATTTTTTTCTTCAATGTTCTCTCCTTCATTCTGTATTACACGTCCTAATTCTTTTTCGTAAACTGCCACTCATCGGAACAAAGCTTTTATTTATTTTCTTGATACTGAAATATATGTAAAAGGGAATTTAAGGAAAATTTCAAGAATAATTATGGAAATTTGTACAAACTCATACTGATAATATTTAGATAGAACTAGTTGTAATGTGTTTAGGAAACTGAATAAGCACTAACAACTCTTTTGGTTTCCTCCTACATTTGACGTCTAGGTAAGCTGTTATCAAACAAGTAATTACGAAATGAAAGATATGAATGGGAGTGTTCGTTATCAGAGGTTCATTCGAAAGGATCGTGACGCATGGCTTGTAGTGTTCTTCCTCGATCTTTTCTTTTTTCTTTTTCTTCCCCCCCTCCTTTTTGTTGGTTATCGGTAACGAGTTTAGGTTATCGGTAACGAGTTCAATACACCTCTAGTGAATATTCAAATTATTCACGTGACTCACAAACTAAGACAATACTGAAACTTATTCACAGAACTTATTTACAATATTTACATTAATTAATCTCTACCCCTATCATCTGACTGAGGTAAAAATCTGAGACTGAGGTGAGAGCAATTAAAACCTCAATGCGTTTTCGGGGTCACACTTCCACGCACTGTTCTCTCCAAATCCCCAACACAGACTGACCACCGTGAATTCTCAGCTCATAGGACACTCACGGCTTCGGTCCCCTTTCCTGGTAGAGCTCGCCAGGCACGACAGCTTGGTTAAAGCATCCGTACAAAAATCCAAGATTCCATACTCGATTTCTCGATTGTTTCAGTATTTTAAACTAAGCGATGTTACAGAAGTAAATTGGATGTTAGTACACGCTGAGCTACTCTAACTGTTATGTATTTTTTTTAATCTCCTTTTAATGAAACATACTTAGTTGAGAGTAAATTTACTCCATTCTCGTGTTGTTTAATAAGGTACTACTAAACTCCATAATGCTTTTTCTGCTTCTCAGTTTCGTCACTGTCCTTGATATTTTTAATTAGAAATGTTGTGACGATATTTCTGTGAATGTATAATTGCTTCAGTTTTTTTTTTGTTAAAAAGTAGTTAGTTTTGTTAAAAACCTCCTCTCGCTTTAAACCTCTCCAGATAATTTACTTTTCTCTGGACTAAATGTCCGTGTGACTGTTCTCCTTGACAACAACTCCTTGGTTACAATTAGAAGCTAGGGGACCTTCTTTTGTATGTTGAGAGAGTGGCGTTATGCCATTAGATGTTTTTTCGTTGTCTTCCGTAATTAAATTTAAGGGGTAAATTAATTAATTCCTTTAAGCGAGTGCTTTTCGGGAAAAAAAATTAAGTCAGTCGACACTTTGTTCAAGCATGTCTCACACTTAAATCTTAATTGTTTTGATTTTTTTAAAACTAATTTGCCAGAAATAGCACTGATTCAAACAAAGGTATTTTAGAGTACAAAAACTGTAGTGTGACATTTCCTTTTCTGTGTTTTGATCCCAACATAAAGTTCCCAGAACGATACATCCAATTGTTAGTTGTTTTATCTTTTCTGAAGATGCTAAAAGTTTTTAAATTTTGGATGGAGCTTTTAAGGCTGGTAACTATTTTGGCCATAAGCTCTTTGTTTTGATTTCTAGACGATTAAGATTTTTTTAAACCTCTATTGCTACAATTTCTAATTTTTTGCTTGGTGTTTCCCTTGAACACATTTTTCCTGGAAGCCTGAACCTTTTGACTGCTGATTTTTCAAAATTCTTTCACGTTTTGAAGGCGAGAGGAATCCATGACGCGTTTGTACCCATTTATGCGTGGATATTGTCCTCATAAACTGATCCTAATCTGAATAGTTGTTTAGCCCCGCGATTCTTCAACTATAAATTTATAACCTTAGAAGGGCTTATCATGAGAAATTAATACCCTTGATGAATTAATACGGAAATCAATATCACATTTTCTCCTTATCTAGAGAAAACGAATATTATGTATAAAGATATCGTCTTAACATAAGAGTGTATTTGAACGTGTGTAGCTAATATAATTTAGGTCTACTTTTCAGACAGAAAATCTGTCGCAACTTTTAACGGTGGAAGGATCTTAAAATTCCTATCATTTAAATATGTATGACGAGGCTCTTGAATACTTCCTTTGAATAAGGTGAAAAAATAGACTACCTTTTTTTTGCAGTGAAGTCTTTTAGCTAACGCCATGTAGCGTAAATCGTGTGTAAATAATAAAGGATCTAGAGCAAGCGTGACAAATTCAAAGGCTGACATGGGCCACATAAAAAAGGTTTAGGTTTATGTGGGCCGCAAAAAAAAAGAAAAATTTCAAAATATATTTTCTTAAAAATGTAGGTTTATTTCGAAAAGTATAGTGTAAAAAAAAAGAACAACAAAAATATTAATGTTTTCTTCAGGACACTTTTTGTTCTTGAATATTCACTTAAAAGACACTGAATAAGTGCACAAATTAATAAGCGTTCTCTGAAAGCGAAATGTAACCTGTTTTACACCCACCAAACAAATCACTTCGTATAAGATTACTTACTGACCAGACTACTGGCCTGGCATATGGTACTCGGCTACTAAAATGCTCACTTCTAATCGGGGAAGGGGGGGGGATGGTGCTCCTGTGCGTAGGACGCATATGGTAACACGATAATTACATACCGTTATACTGGCTGGCTTGGGCGGCACAAATAATTTATGACGGCCGAGAGTTTGACATGCCTGAATTAAAAGCATCTCTGGTTCTACTTTTAGCCAATGGGATGCCGAAAAAATGATAAACTCGTACGGCGGTTTTGAAGACGTCATCGCTTTCATGAAAAATTTGAAAACCCGCACCCCATTTTCGTTTTTAGCATGCATCTGGCAGAGAATACCCCTCTGGGACTAAAAATTTTTTAGGAATGACTAAGTATTCAGCTGTATGACGTCGTGCGGCAAGATCGCTGGCTTCACGGAGACCGTGACTCCCCGTTTTCCCCGGGATTTTAAAAATCTCGCAAATTTGAGTATCCTTGGGGCTCTGTGTTAGCAATATGAACTAAGTATTACTTTGAGGGTTCACTAATTACTTGCCTTTTCGAATTTTGACGTCATACTTTGCATTTCCATTTTAAGCCTATTCAAGTTAAGGCGATTCAATTTAACTAAGCCGAATCACTAACGCAAGTTTCGTTTAGATTACGTCATGTTTGGCAAACTACAGTGCGGCATATAATTAAACATAAAAAGTCTTCAGTTTCCGGTAGATGGCGTATTTCGTAGAAGTTACAACCCGATATTTGAATATCGGCTTTTGACACGAGTATATAAGCCGTGAACACTTTCAGGAAATGGTATCTAGGATCGAGTATCAAGTATCAAGGAGCTTGTTTCGTTTAGATTACGAACATTCATCGAGGAGCTCGTGCCTGAGATGATGTAATAACAGGATGTTGTATCAAGCCTGCATAGAGTAAGATATTTTGCATTACTTCCTAATTAAATCCTTATGATAGTCCATCACAGTATGGGAAAATAAACTGTTTTAAAAAACCCGGCGTATATTAACAATTGTTACTTGTGAAAAGGAAGATATTGACATGTTGTTTTAACTACTTTTAACAATTTTTTCAAATGAATAAAGCTTTTATGTTATTGTTAAAAGGCTTGTCGTCTATACATTATTTTGAGCATCTTCAATGATTTTAACGTATACCTTTTTTACCAAACATAGCTTTTACTGCACAGTTTTTACTTTGCTATTTAAAGATACATATTAGAAGTGCTATAAGAATTGCTGACGTACATGTTTTTACATGTACGCTGACACTCTGTGACAACCGACTAGCGAAGGGCACGTGAGGTAGTCCCGAAATGTCCCTGTGCTCTTATGCGGAAGGCGCATAAGGTGACACGATATTTACATACTGTTGGCTGGACCCGGGCAACCCAAATAATCACTGAAGGCCGCATTAGGGATAGAATAACAACAAGATCTTGAATCATTATTTTGTAACATGATACAAGATGCGATAAAAGGACACGTATACGAGGAACTCTTAGATTACCCACAAGTACTTTAGTTATTCTCAAATGTTATATTTAATCATAATTTTAAAGATTAAATCTTTATGTTGAAGAATAAAAATAGATACAAAGCATCCATTTACATTGTTCAATCTCTCCTGTTGTGTTGTTATGGCAAATCCCCTTGGTCTAAATATAATGTAAGCCAAATCCAATGGACTATGTTGAATAAATCACGCAGCGACAAACTTATGTTCATCCTGGAACTAGCCCAAAGGGACTCCAATACATTTAATTGTGTAGGTAGAAGCTAGAGTTGAGAAACAAGGGCAATTTGGAAAGTTCTCAACTCATCTCACAAAAATCATGTGGTCGTGATTTGATTGTTGTGGAGACAAAAATCATTGAAGTTGTTTTGTTGAGAGACAAAAATCATTGTGCTCTAAATCAAGACCATAATGATTTTTGTCTCAATCAAGACAAATGTCATAATGTCGAGACAAATGTCGAGATCATTGTGGTCTTGATTGAGAGCAGTCTGGTGCAGTGGTAGACGTTTAAACTATAATTGCAGTCCAGGGAGGTTTACAGGATACTAAGGATGTTAGGGAGGGACTAACCATGCTTTTTCGTCTTTTTGAACTGTATATAGAGTAAATTTCATAGCCGTGAGATATCGGCGTGATCTGCGCGCGCAAGCCTCATTTGCCAGCGAATCAGCTGTCTCATTACTATAAAAATAAAATGTGGGAAAGTATCCAGGGCCAACAAATGCAGCCTGTGTGAGCTAGGGCAGACATAAAGTAGATAATATCCCGGCTAGTTCTCTTCGAAATACAAGGCCAATATTTAACATACTGTATTGAACTTTTACTATCAGTCATAATCCAAATATGTTCTTTCCCTGAAGAAATAGTGCATTTGAAACCCTTTGCAAGACCCCAAAGTTCTGATCGAAAGACCGAAGCATGAACTCCATTTCTAATTTTTATTCTTCAGTCACTGTTCATTACTTTTATAAAAATGCTTGTTCTACCCAAATCTAGCTTTCTGCCATCAGTGTATATATATCTGAAGAGCATTACTTGGGATGTTACTAATAGACTCAAGAGCAAGTCGCTTAAGTAATTCAGGATTATCTATTTTTTTTTATTAACATTTTATGTAAGAACTTTCAGGTAATTAAATAAGGAAAAAGAACTGGAAGGATCTAGGAAGCAATTAGGATAGGAAGTTTTAACATAAATTCAATAACCCCAACTTCTGAATATAGCTGAAGAGCTATCTATTTTGAATCTTTGATTACTAGTCAAAATGGAAATAAATCCAGCTGTTCTATTATGATGGCCAAAACTTTTAGCAAAAGTTTAGTGATAATTCTAACACTAATAAACTTAGAAGTTTATTAACAAGATTAATTTTCTGGAATTTCTCTTGCAGTCGTTAGTTCACTTTCTTATCCTGAAAAATACACCGTCACAAAAAAATATATGCACCCAGAAGAAATCGAGCTACTATCACGAAATTTGGCAGGAATGTAGACTGGTAAGAGATATGCAAGTGATTAAAATTTCGACGTCAATAAGACAAGGGTTAAATTGCTATGCGCATATGAGATGCGCAGCTGGGAAAGTTTAAAAGCATGATCGCTCGTGCCAAAGGATTATTCAAACAAATTTGTCGACTTGGATGGGCGGTATTGTGACTAGAGATGCTTCTGAGACGTAACCGGCGACAGTACGAACAATTGTCAGACTTTGAGAGGGGGCGTATAGTAGGCGCCAGAGAAGCAGGTTGGTCGAACAGGCGTATCGGCCGCCACCTCGGTCGGAGCGATATAGTAGTTGCTCGGTGTTGGCAGCAATGGATCACGGAAGGGATAGTCTAGGAAGAGCGGCCACGTCCGCACCAACAACGTCGCTAGAATCAGTTCGACGCCATTTACCACCTTCCAGACATCCAGTGATATCAAGGGAAACTATTTGGAAACGACTGGCCGACGCAGGTATAAGGAGCCGACGTCCATTAAGACGCTTACCACTGACCCCACATCATAGGCAGTCTCGATTGGATTTTTGCCGACCTCGGGCAGGCTAGTGTGACCTACTAGAGGCGTGTGATCTTCAGCAATGAATCCCGATGCAGTCTCAATGCTGATGACCAGCACATACTCATGTGGAGGCGGCCAGGCCACCGGTCCGATCCGGCATTTGTTGTCGAGAGGCATACGGCGATTACATAAGGTGTGACAGTGTGGGGAGCGATTTGTTGGGACACACGATCACCTCTAGTCATCCTTCAACGCACTTTGACGGCACGCAGTTACGTGGACGTTATTTTAACGCCAGTTGTACTGCGTATGCTATCAAGTAGCCCAGGTGCCATTTATCAGCAAGACAACGCTCGTCCACATACTATGCGACTCTCCCAACAATATCTTCAAGGATATTACGTACTCCCATGGCCTGCCAGGTCACTAGATCTCTCGCCAATAGAGCACGTCTGGGAAGTGCTTGGAAGGCAACTGCAGCCGTCCCGTAATACTGGTGAATTAACTGTCCAGTTGCAAAGATTATGGCATGATCTTCCGCAGGAGGTCATAGGTGACCTCACTGATTCGATGCCACGCCGTGTTTCGGCTTGTATAGCTGTCAGGGGTGGATTTACTACTTACTGATTTGTAACCTTTTTCATGCCATATCTTCTTAATAAAACGTTTGTTCTTCTGAATTTTTAATCATTTGTTTATCTCCTCATACACTACATACATGTTAAGTTTCGTGTTAGTAGCTCGTTTCCTTCTAGGTGCATATATTTTTTTATGACAGTGTATATTTTTGGTTAATCTCTAGTTTCTGTCATCAAGCAATCCAAAATGAAGTAATTATATGTTATCTAAACTTTGAGTTCTTCAGTGACACGATCCCTTGAAAACTCTTTAGTTAGAGAGCGTGTTTAAAAATTCTGAAATATAGATGCATTACATTAATGCCTAAAAAGTTCAAAGAAACTGAGGATAGACAAAAATCATAATACAAGGTGCACCCATAAAGTAACCGGACAAATTAAAAGATCAAGCGATAAAATAAAAACTGAAAGATTAATCACCTGGCTAGAAAGAGTAACACCTCAAGTCTTGTTAAAGCCAGTTTAAACCGGTTATTTAGTCGTTTAGATATCAAAACGTCGTAGGAATTTTCATTTACTGAGAAGGCATTGTACAAAAAATTTGCTTCGGAATCGAACAACGTTGCAACATTAAATTTTGTTACAAATTCGGTAAATCTGCTATCGAAATTTTAGAGATGATTCGAATAGAATATAGTGATACATCGTTATCAAGAACACAAGTGTATGAGTGGTACACCGCTTTAAATGTGGGCGGAAAAGCATTGAAGATGAACCAAAGATGTATTTGATCTTCAAAGAATGAGGAAAATGTGGAGAAAATTCGTTCTTTGGTAAAAACTGATAGACGTGTAACAACTCACCAACTTTCAGACATGCTTGGGATAAGCAAAGAAAGCTGTAGATTAATTTTAATTGAAAATATGAGAAAAGTTTGTGCTTGATATGTGCCTCGAATTTTGACAGAAGAGCAAAAAGAAACAGAAAAGCTTGCTGTGAAGATTTGCTGACTGCTGCGCAACAGGACAACAATTTCTTAAAGTGTATTATAGCAGGAGATGAGACCTGGTGTCTACAATACGACCCAGAAACAAAAAGACAAAGTACACAGTAGAAAGGACCGTCTTCTCCCATACAAAAAAATGCACGGATGGGAAAATCAAAAACTAAGGTCATTGTGATTGCATTTTTTTATTACAAAGGACTTATTCACCACGAATTCGTTCCTGAAAGTCAAACAATTAATCAGTATTTTTACAAAGAGGTGCTTTTACGATTAAGAAACAGGATAAGGGGAGTTAGGAAGGAACTATTTGATTGTGGGCAATGGTTTCTTTTACACGTTAATTTTAGGCCCCATATAGCAATTTCTGTACAACAATATCTTGCTAAGCATTCAATTACAGTGATAAATCCCCCACCATATTCTCCCGACTTATCGCCAGCTGATTTTTTCCTTTTTCCGAAGCTTTAGATGGCCATGAAAGGACAGAGATTTGAAAACGTTTCGGATATTAAATCAAATGTTACGCGTATTTTGCGAACGGTTAGTTCCAACGCCTATAAACAGTGTTTCGATGACTTGAAGAAACATTGGAAAATTTTATAGACTCTTTTGGAGATTATTTTGAAGGAGATAAATTTATTTGTAGGTGAGAAATATTTTTCTTATTTATAAAAAATTGTCCAGTTACTTTATGGGCACACCTTGTATGAATGAGTAAGATAAAAATCCTGAAACGCAAATATGAAATGAAATTTATTTAATCCTGTCTGACAAAATCAATTCTCCTTCAACAGTTTCAACATGATTTTTTTCCAGTTTTTCAAATTGACCAGTTAGTATTCCGTATTCAAGTAAATTGGTTGACGACTAGCACATCCAACAGTCAAATCCCATCCTAGCGCAGACGTGCGTGCCTAAAATATTTTAAAACATGAAAAAATTTCCAAAACTCGAAAACATTTAGAGCTTAAGACTGACGAAAAATACTCAATGATAACCAAAATCTAATATATAAAAATGAATGTTTGTATCTCTGTAATTGTATAGAAATCCACAGTTTAGGAGCAACGATCGTGAAATTTTAAATACAGGCGTCTTTAAAAACAGCCGAGGGTCTGAAGAACTTCAAAAATCGAAATTAATTACCGTTGATTTTTAATTAATAAAAAACCACAATTTTGAAACTAAATGTAAGCTGTTACACTTTGTGGCATCATCCCTCTGAATATGGCGTCCACGTTAGGGTTAGCTGAGAGCGAGCGAAAAGATAAAAATAAATAAAATCAAAAAGTTTCAAATTATATATTAAACCAGAATAATAAATGAAAATAATAATCTTTCAAGTCAGATTTTATACTTTAAGACATTTCGATTAACGATCGTCGTTTATTTTCGCCGTGTTATTTTGTAAACAAACGTTCTCTGTTGCCATTTTCATTTCAGACATTTCTTATTGAAACGATGTAATGCGTAGTAAATGCGTTAAATATTTCTTATCTAAAATTTATATTTTAAAACATTTCAGTGAAATTAACATCGTCTTCAGATTATAAACAGACGTTATTTGTTGCTATTTTCATTTTAGAAATTTCTTATTAAAATGATGGAATTCTCCGATATATTTCCATAGTGGAGATTTAGACACATTACAGAATTTAAAAAAAAAAAAAACCTTTTGTGTAATTTATATATTTGTGTGTGTTTAATTATTTCAAGTGACTCTAAAGTGAGCGTGGCATTTTTTCCACTAGCGTGAAAAATCAGAATAATATTGAATTATTTAATTTTTTTTTTTTTGCTCATCAGACGACAGTAGCTGCGAGTGGCAGTAGTTACACAAGTTTGAATTTGAAACATTGCTTTGTTGTTTCCTAAAAGAAGCAATAATCCGTTACTGTATTTTATATTGTTCTTAATTTTATAATTCACGATGTACTTTTAAAAGCATAAAAATTAGTATATCTTAACTAAAAAGAATCAGTCTAAACTTAAGCACAGTTTTGCGATTTATTTACGGTTAACTATGTTTGTGTTTAGCTATTCCATTTGTTTGTTTTAAAAAACGATTTTTTAAAGGTTTTTTTTGGTGCTTTATGGTAAAATAGCACTTAAAAATTAAAAAAAAGAAACAAAAACTTAACTGTAAATAGCATACTTTTTCTATAAATTGGTCAATTTGAAGTAATTTTTATTGAAATTTAGCTAAAATGCCTAAAACTGCATAAAAATCTTAATGCTACTATTTTAATTTCCCAAGCACAATTCTAAAAATGTTATAAAATACGCAGCCCTACTTTCCGATTTAGTACAAGAATTTAAAATTGATTTCAGGACTTCGGGGAAAATAAACAATTTTTGTTTTTGCATGTTTTCTATTCTATTTACAGTCGATATAGATATAATGCTAGCAAATTGTCAAATGGAATGCATAGAGTTGCAACCTGACATTTAACTTAAAGAGAAATTCAATCGAGTCTCTTTGTTGTACTCATAAATCATACCTGCCCAGATATAAATATCCTTCACTGCATAGTCAAGCGTTATTCTGGTCATCAACGTTTGGAAGCACGTACATCTGAGAACAATTATTTTCAAGAGTTTCAACTATTTTGAAGCACACTAAGAGTCAAATTCGAAACAAAATTTATTCGTTGTTTTTTAGTATTGATGTGTATGACATTTCCCATCCCTTTTTTATACTATGTTTAATTTTTCATGCAGAGTTCACAAGGCAAAAGACAATTTGACAATTTTACTTTTCAGCTTTTAGTGATGAAAGGCTGAATCTATCTAAATTCTGAGATGTGTATAACATTTCACATGTTTTTTTCCTATGCTATTTATACTGTGTTTAGTTTTTAAGTTGACTTTGGTTAACAAACATTCATATTGAACCCCGAATCAAGAAACGAGAAACATAGTTTATGAAGGTACTTCAGATGATATTTGGATCAGTTTAATTGAACAGAGATTTATATGGAGTTTAATAAGGACAGAATGTTTCTATTATTGCTACAGAATCTTGCATTTATGGTGCGTGTAGCCCAAACTGCAGATTTCTGTTAATTTTTTCATCAGTCAGTGCCTTTAACAAATACTTTAATACTTTATTTATATATTTTTTTGGCTACAGAATCCTGCATTTATGGAGGTATTTATATGGACAATTAGACATTTTTACTTTTAAGCTTTTAGTGATTTATTATAAATGTATATATTTTATGATATTTATACTGTTATTAAATCTATGTTATTTATACTGTGTTTAGTTTTTAAATTACTTTTTGTTAACAAACATTAGACAATTTTACATTTTTAATTTAAACTTGAAAAATGAAAGGCTGAATCTACTAAAATTCTGAGATGTGTATAACATTTCACATGTTTTTTTTTAAATGTTATTTATGCTGTGTTTACTTTTTTAATCAATTTTGTTTAACAAACATTCGACAAAATGACATTTTTACTTTTCAGCTTTACTTTTTAAAACTCTTAACTTTCCAAGAGACAATTTGACATTTTTTCCTTTTCAGCTTTTAATGGTTTATTATAAATGCATATATTTTATGTTTTACTTTTCAGCTTCTTTTGCTCCAAAGATGAAAGGTTAAATCTAGATGAATTCTGAGGAGTTAATTATAAATTTATATATTTTTATATTGGATTTTTTAAAAATTATTTGGGTGTATAACATTTCACATGCTTATTTTTCTATGTTATTTATACTGTGTTTAGTCTTTAAATTGATTTTGGTTAACAAACATTCGACAAATTGACATTTTTACTTTTCAGCTTTACTTTCCAAAAGACAATTTGACATTTTTCCTTTTCAGCTTTTAGTGGTTTATTATAAATGTATGTATATTTTATGTTTTACTTATCAGCTTCTTTTGCTCCAAACATAGAAGGTTAAATCTTGCTAAATTGTTTAGATTTTAAATTGATTTTGGATAACAAACATTCCACAATTTGACATTTTTACTTTACAGCTTTTAGTGGTACAATGATGAAAGACTGCATCTAACCAAAATACTGAGATATGTATAACATTTCACATGCTTTTTTTGGCTATGTAATTTATACTGTATTAAGTTTTTAAATTTATTTTGGTTAACAAACATTCCACAATTTGACATTTTTACTTTACAGCGTTTAGTGGTACAATGATGAAAGACTGCATCTACCAAAATACTGAGATATGTATAACATTTCACATGCTTTTTTTTGGTTATGTAATTTATACTGTGTTAAGTTTTTAAATTGATTTTGGTTAACAAACATTCCACAATTTGACATTTTTACTTTACAGCATTTAGTGGTACAATAATGAAAGACTGCATCTACCAAAATACTGAGATATGTATAACATTTCACATGCTTTTTTTTTGGCTAATTTATACCGTGTTAATTTTTTAAATTGATTTTGGTTAACAAACCTTCTTAAAATTCCGGGCAACGCCGGGTACTTCAGCTAGTATTCTATATTTTTTAGGTGCATCGGACCTTCTCTAATCAATTGAGCTTAGAATGTCTTTCCTCATAATGTTGATCCAGGGTCTGGTCGGAATAACTCCGACACTAAACCGTGTTTAAATGTGTTACGTTTTCACTATCTGTATCTGTATGATGAAGTTAATAGATATATATAGGTTCATCGAATTTGAATTTCCATTCTAAGGTCTTACTTGCTAACACTAAACTCCGGAGCGAATTTCTCTCTTCAGTTCGAACTAGGTTCGGGCTAGGTTCCTCTGATACTGGTATAATAAATATCATTCATGTTTCGGCGTATGTTTGATTTTGAATGCTTAGTGAACATGTTATGTTAGCGAAGCAAATTTTGATGTACAGAACTCGATATAGACAAGCGGTGTCCACTTGCTTCGTGATTATACAAATCATTATACAGTCACATCCTAATGATTAATGCGTAAACTCAGCCTCGCTTGTGCTCTCTTCGTGCAACTTGAACAAATCACTATAATTAATAATTGATTGCCTGCATTTTAGAGATGGCATAGTGTTTGCTTCTTTCTTTAATTAATATAAGTTAAAATTAAGGTAACAATATCTTATATATATAATCCTCTCCATGCATTTTGTTTATGAGATAAATTGTTCATCTGAGCATGAGGGAGATTAAATTTTGTCTCCATTCAAGTTTAATTTAACACCACATGAAATTTTTCTCTTTTACTTTTAAGTTAACTTACCGCGGCTATCGCAGTGAACTAATCGATAAGCCAAAAAAAAAGCTTATGGCAAAGATAAAATGAATACGCGATTGTTGCATCAATAAGTGACGCCTGTAAAATCGTACACGTTTATGCATCTGTAGAGCATTTCATTCAGACTGAATTTTTTAAGCTCACAGAAAATTCCGGAATTGTTATAAAATTCTACAGAAAACTTAACCGGGATGTTTTTAACGGGGATTATTTCCCAGCCAAAGAATGAGAGACAAAATAATAGGCAGATTTAGTGAAGTATTCAGCTATGAGGACTAATAGTGTAAATTCATTTTACATCAAATATGAAAAAAAAAACTATATTGATTAGGTTTTGAACACTTACTAACGCCAGAATTTATATGATGTGAAACTATCTTCAACAAGACTATAATGTTCCCATTTCTATGTACGTTAAGAAGTAGCAACAAAGCCTTTAAGTAGAGACCATTATGTGTATAGATTAATAGCCAAGTTGATTAATCCTATTAATTAATAACGAAATCTTATCTTATTAGCATTAATCCTATCAGTAAGATTTTAGATACTCAAGATTTTCCTCAATATTTCTCCATGCAACTTTTAGATCAGCTTTTCTATGGGGATCTTTATAATCAAATAAACTCTTGACACCATCAGAAGCAATATGAAATATCAGTGCTCTAAGGTATAATTATGCTCCACATTTAAGCTTTTAAATTAGGCCATTCATACCCATACTTTAGCACTTTTCATAACTTCAAGAATTAAATACATTATGTATTATTTTTTCTCAAAATAGAGGAATATATTTAAAAATTAAATCCTTTTGTCCTCATTTGTTGCATTTGGTATCATGCATATTTTCTCTAAATTTCTTGCATATTATAAGTCATGCATCGAGTTCTTAAGTTTTCCACGATTTTCTCCGAATCCATGATAATTTGTGTACTATATCTATCTATGAAAATTTTCTGATATTAATGTTATATTTAAAAATCATCAAAATAACCACGTATATCGGAAATAAAATTTAACATAACTTTTTCAAAGGGTAGAATAAACCATGAATCGTTGCCTCATAATGTTAGATAATATGCTTACGAATCGTCTGTAAATTTCTTATTTCTCCTTTACGAGTTCATTTGAGTTTAGCTTCATATTAAACGAATTTTAAAAACTGAACATATTCTTTGAAGCTGAGGCTCCATATGTACATATAGTTATTTTATATACTGGCTCCTTCGTCTAGTCTCGGGCATTAAATAAATACGAATTAAGCCATAAATCCCTTTAATGCACAGATCTCTTTATTTGTCTTTGGTGGTAGTCAAATTCTTTCATCAGATAATTTGTTCTCAAATACACGTCCGAGTTTTGTTGAATAGCAGACTGTATTATAGGAGGTTTGTTTGGTCATCAAATTTTTTGTCTCATAAAATTACATGACTGCTTCTTACGTAGTAAAATAAACTTGCCCGTGGAATATATTTCCTTTACAGTACCTCATCAGCAGCATGTTTTTGCTGAGGTATGTATACTGCAGCCTTGAGTGAATGAATTTCACAATATATGAGTTTAAATTAAGATTAAACTAAATTTTTCAAGCATTGGAAAACTGTGATGAGAACCAAACATTCTATCTTACATTATTATTCTACAGTACTGTGCAAATTAATTGGTACAAACACAAAAAATTTTCAAATATGTTGTTTAATTAGTAAAAGTTCACTTACATGCATGGTATAACAATCTAGTAGCGAATATGTCCTCTAGCTTTACAGATATACTGTACACGCTTTGGCATGCATTCCACTAATTTAGAACATAAATGTTTGACGTCGTCATCACGAAACCAAACTTTTATGACATTCTCAATCATTTTTCTCTTAGTTGGGCAGTCCATCTTACTCACACGTCTTTTCACAATGCTCCACAAATTTTCGATGGGTTTACCCTCTGGAGAATTGTCAGGTCAATCCAAAACTGTTAATTTCTTTTAAATTTAGAATTATGGCATTGAGAAAGATCTTGTAGAAACACACCAACACTGCCAGCAAAAGTTTGCATAAAAGGCACAAATTTGTCTTCTAGTATTGAAATGTATTTTTAGGACTTCATCATTCTTTCAACTGGTACTAAGCTGCCAGGTCCGCCAGATGTAAAATAACTCTAAAAGATCTGCTTTTGAGGTTGCTTAACTGCTTGATTAAGATGTTGTTCCCTGATGGGTTCCCCAGCACTTCGCCTGACAAATGTTGATCGAAACCCTTGCACAAAAAATGCGTTCCGTCGCTGAATACAACCTTATTCCAGTCTTGTGCTGTCCAGGGTTGATATTTTCTGACCCAATACAAATGTTTTCTCTTCATTGCACGTGATAATAACTGTTTTTGGACTGGTGTTCTTGCCCATTTCCCTTCTTCAATAAGCCTTCACCGTACTGCCGATGTATCAACGCTCACACCAGTAGCCAATAATTCTCTATGAAGATTTGTAATTGTCTTCCGAGGATGTATTTTGCTATTTCGTAAAAGAAATTTGTTTGTCAGATGTGTTGTCTTATTTTTACGTCCACATATACTCTTCATATATACTTTTTTGGAGAAACTGTCCCAAATTTATTTTGCTGATTAATAATCCTGGAAACACTTGATTTTACAACTCAACTGCTGCAGCAATATTCCTCACAGTCATAGAGGTATTCTGATTAAGGATAACAGTTCTAGTCCTTTTCCTGGGAGTGATATCCATTTTTTAATGCGCGTGAGAACCAGACAACTCACACAATCGACCACTTCTGCAGCACCTGAAAGGCAATTGACACGAAAATGCTCTACGTGTGAGAATCACGTGGTAAAACAGTTTAGACTAGTCAAGGCCAATCTCCCTTGAAACAAAATGCAGTTGAAACCATTTTTGGGCAGGAAATCCCTGAGAAAGGACGAATATTATGAAAAATGAAGCTTGTCCCAATTAATTTGCCCAGTACTGTATATTAGTATATATTTTAAAACCTCTCCTAAGCCCAGTTCTAGAAAATGAAACATCCTTT
>OU015492.1:78353225-78618225 GCA_907164885.2 Dolomedes plantarius
TTCCTTCAAATCTTTTATCCGAAAATTAGTTATCGAACAAGTTTCCGATCGACTTTGCAATCACTTTAAAGATTGTAAAATTTAATGAGTATGAGTTATTGTGTTATGGTGACCTATCGATTAAAAAGATGGTGAAATTTTAAGTAAAGAACCAGTCGTAAATGTGTAATTCATCAAAAAAAACTCCCTCTGGTTGTGAAATTTTGAACTAATTTTTTTAATCGCTCAAACAATTTCTCATCCCCTCAATATGTCTTACACAAAATTTCATAACTTTCTGAACAATAGTTTCGACTGTAGACAACTTTAAAGTAGGGAAGTTTAATTATGGACACCCTGTATATATATATATATATATATATATATATATATATATATATATATATATATATATATATATATATATATGTATGTATATATATATATATAATATATATATATATATATATATATAAATATATATATATATATAATATATATATATATATATGTATGTATATATATATATATATATATATATATATATATATATATATATATATATATATATATGTATATATATATATATACATATATATATATGTATATATATATATATATATATATTATATATATACATATATATATACATACATATATATATATATATATATATATATATATATATATATATATATATTATATATATATATATATGTATAATATATATATATATATATATATATATATATATATATATATATATATATATATATATATAATATATATATATACACTGCTGGCCACCCAAATTGCAACACCAAGAAAGACAAGAGATATCACAACAAAATTTATTTTGTAGATAACATGTTGACCAAGTATCACATGGTTAAATTTATAGACTTCTGTGAAGTGTGGTTCCTGCCAAAATCAGTAGCCAGAGTAGCCGCCATTGTTGGAGATCACCGCTGCCACACGCCTCGGCATTGATTCAAAGAGACTTTGGATGAGTTCTTGGGGTACAGCAGACCAAGCAGCTTCCACACGTTGCCAAAGTTGATCTTCTGTGGCAGCTGGGGATGGAATCTGGGTCAATCGTAGAACAACCATGGACCACATGTTTTCTATTGGCGAAAGATCCGGAGAGCGAAGCGGCCAGGGAAGCAATTCAATCTGGCGATTGACGAAGAACCGTTGGACAATGCGTGCCACGTGTGGTCGCGCATTATCCTGTTGAAATATGGCTGTGGGCAAGCCCTGAAGGTAAGGAAGGACAACTGGCTCCAACACCTCGGAGATGCAGCGCTGGCTGTTTAAAGTACCGGCAATGCGTACTAGAGGTGTGTGAGAGTGATAACCAATACCGCCCCATACCATAATACCCGGTGCAGGACCAGTGTGGTGGTGCATAACGCAGCTGTTCAGCATCCTCTCTTCACGGTGTCTCCAGACTCGAATGCGACAATCGTGGTGTTGCAGACAGAAGCGTGACTCGTCAGTAAAGACAATTTCATTCCATTCTGCCGTTCACATTCTTCTGTCATCGCACCATTGGCGGCGGAGACGTCTGTGGTTCTGCGTCAAGGGTAGTCAAAGCAATGGACGTCTTGCGGACAGACCACTCTGCTGTAAACGGCGTCGAATGGTACGCGCAGACACTGGATGATGCGTTACAGACTGCATGTGCTGTGCTATGGTTCGTGATGTGACTGAGCGATCCGTCACTGCCATACGCACAATTTGCCTGTCATCACGTGAAGTGGTGCGCTGTGGTGGATGCGATCGAACACGCCTGTCCGTTGTACCCTCCTGCATCCAACGATCACATATCCACATTACAGTTGTTTGGTTTCGTCCAACACGACTACCGATTTCCCTGAAAGATAATCCACAATCTCGGTAGGCCACTATCCTTTCTCTGTCGAACTCGGATACTTGATCAAAAGATGATCGCTGTTTTCGACGAGGCATAATTGATCGTTTTTTTGAAAAAACCACAAGAAAAACACAATTGCCGAACTTGAAATCGTCGAAATCTCCAAGCCTTAAATAGCTCTATGAAGTGGCGCCACAGGCGCGCGTGATGTGCGTCTGCGCTGAAATTCTAATCCTTTGCATATCTCACCTCCGCTAATGCATGTTGTAAATTTCATGTTATTTGCATGTTTCCTTCAGGGTGTTACAATTACAGTGGCCAGCAGTGTATATACATATATAGGGTAACTCTAGGAGAGATGGCTAGTCTAAATATTTCCAAAACTTGATCATAGATTACAGTTTAAACTTTTTTCGTAGGAAATGTTCCACGAGTTCATTCACTGTGAGGTACAGCTGTGTATTTCAATTATAATAAGTAAGTTAAATTTAATGTTTATTTAATTTAGTGGTTGATTATTTTTGTTGAGTTAGGTATCTGAATTTTTTGCAGTACGTACGTTACCTATTTTTTTTACTTTATGGACTTTTATGGCACGTATATAATCCAATCTTTGCTTTTAAGCCTAAAACAAAGATGTACAATGACGGCGTGACGCTTTAAATTGGGTAGCCATCTGTCCTTCAATTTCAGGATAGATGGCCACATAAAATCGAGGAGAGATGACCACCTTTACTGAATATTTCAAAATTATACGGAGTGAGGATTTTAACTAAATATAATAATATTTAAAATAATTATATAACTTTTATGCTTCAAATTATATTAATGGATATAATTGCTTCAATTTTAACTAATATAAATATTCCAATAATAATAATAATAATAATATAATATGACGAACAATTTTTTTTCCAGCTTTTCAAGATGCCGAATAAATACATAAGAAAGCCTCATTCAAACCGAGGAACCTGGAGTCAAAATGATTTGTCTAAGGCAATGGAGGCTGTGCAAATGGGATCATGTTCGGTAAAAGGAGCGTCTGTAGCATTTCACACTCCACGCAAGACTTTGAAGCGCCGATTGAAGACCAATAATTCCAATAAAGGCAGCATGGGTGCTGGTCCGATGTTTGGAAAAGAAAGCAAAGAAACATTAGTAAAACACATTTAACGAATAAACAAACAAGGATTCCCATTTACTCGAGATGATGTGAGAATTCTCTCTTTTGAATTTGTCAAAAAACTGGATATAAAGCACCGTTTAAATGATACAAGTGAAAAGCTGGGTATGTTTGGCTAAGTCTATTCCTAAATCGTCATTCTGATATATCAATCAGAAAAGCTGAAGGTGTGTCGCTTGCGAGAAGTGAAGCCATGTATCGTGAAGAAATAGATACCTACTTCAAACTACTCCAAGACACTCTTGAAGAAAATGAGTTGTTTGATAAACCCTCGAACATTTTTAACATGGATGAGATCAATCGACCAAACTTAGTTTTAGCCGAAAAGGGCACGAAAGCGGTTTCCACATTAACTTCGTCGGAAAAATGCGAATCCATCACTCTTATAGCTTGTTGTAAAGCTGAAGGATGCTTTCTCCCACCAGTTTGTGTAATAAAGGGTAAAAATTAAAAGATGGAATATGAAGATGGAATGCCACCTGGATCATTGTGACGGTTGTGGAGAAGAATACAATACCACAACCAAAAAGGAGGACTGGATAAAATGCATAAGGTGCCTGAAGTGGTTCCATGAAATGTGTTTAACTATCAACCTTTGCCAAAAATGTGGTAAAATTTTACGAAAAGTGAAGTGTTGAAATTATACTTCAAATGTTGTTTATTCGAATTTTATTCACTCATTTTCCGGGATATAATTGCATCTTTACAAATTGCTATATGTTTTTTATGATTAACTATATGAAATGTGTAGTTTTTTGCTATTTTAACTTCACTTTTTCTTTTAACTTCATTTTGAATTGGATGGCCATCTCTCCTCGGCTTGAAAGGAGATGGCCATCTGCCATTTTAATTTCAAACTATGTTTCCCGCTTTTTGTTCTCAATGTTTAATTATTTTTTGCCCAAAATATGATGAGTATATGTATAAGAATTTTAAATATGCATAAATATTGCTTGTGTTTGCATTCAAAGAATTTTTATTTCAATCTTTAAAAACTACGGCCATCTATCCTAGAGTTACCCTATATATACATACAGGGTGATTTTTATTAAACTGACTACTCAGAGACACACCTGTAGCGGGATCTATCAGCCGGAATTCCACCAAACTTGATAGAGGCACTAAGGACGACATGGGAAAGAGTTTCCATGAATAAAGAATTAGTTTCAAAAGTCGCCGATAGGGGAACATATGGCGCTGTTGTTGTCAGAAATAATTAAAAAAATAGAACGTATAGACGTTATAAATGGGAAGTATAGATGATATAAATGAAACGTATAAAGGAACATATAGACGGGAATGATTTTGTGTTGGATATATGTAACGTAGTACCTATATTCAACATAAAACCAATACCAAAATTTATTTATGGAGGAGAGGAAAATCAATTATTAATCTTGGGGGAAAATATGTGGGGATAATTGGTGGGTCTTAAAACCTCCTCACAGGCTTACAGTTTTCATTATTGCCCTTTAAATTTAAACTAAACAATAGCTCTAAATTTTAGAGAAATTTTGGTAATAGCATCTGGTGGCACACGAGAGAAATTGATATGGCCGAGGAGTTCAAATCAGAAAATCAAGTGCTCAGTTTCTTTCCTCGTAAATTTTATCAAATTTCGCATAGGAATTCATGTTACTAAATTTTGCAAAAGACTGTTTTCTTTTTATCAAAAAAGTTCGTAGAATATTCCAAAGAAACCGGTACTTTAAACTTTTTATAATGGCACGTATACCATCAATCTCTATCAAAAATAAAGGAACATGTATGGGATCTCAAAACTTAAACTTTTTTTCAATTCTAACGAGATCTGCTCTCAACACGGTAAGCTAAAGTAATAACTACAGTAAAACAAAAATATCAACAACAGGCGGTCTAAAAAATACCTTTTTCCCATTGATTACCGTGTTATGCAGTATAAATTTTGGGTGTTAAACTATTAAGTGCATTATTACTAATATTAATTCCTATTTTACGTACATCTCATAACATTAACATTTTTAAAGAAATATTAATGGAAAAAAAAATAATTCCCCTCATCTCCCCCTCCCCTAAAAAACACTTTTCCTTTAGAATGAGATGTCGCAAGAGAGTATAGAATACTTTAAATAGAAGAAAATTTATTTTAATATTCTAGGTACTAATTAAAATTTTAGCTGTTCTAATTATCTTATATCCCCACTAGCAGAAAAAAAGACTACAACGAGAAAGTTCCTTCTTTCTCCAAATACTGTATAGACATTTACTCTTAAGAAAAATATACTTATTAAAATTATGTAATGTCTACATAATTAATTGAGCAGAATACTATAATAGAAGTGTTTTTAATAAAAAAATTCTTAATTTAAAATAGTTCGGAAAATATTGAGTTTATATTTAATAGTTTTTTTTCTAATGCATAAATGAAAATGTTTCAGATCCAAAATTACCGATGGACAACTTATAAAATGGTCCATTTCTTTAATTAATTATAACAATAATTCTAATGTATACATCATATGTTCAGTATTTTATCAAGCTTTTAATCTTTTTGATTTGCCTGAAAGAAAAATTGCCAGAGAGAAATAAATTCATCGAATTCATTTCCAGAAGCAATGAATGCCAGAGAACAATGAATGGACTTCACTAGAAATTAATAGAATTATATAGAATTAATAGAATATATAGAATTAGATAGAATTAATAGAATATATTACTATTTAGTACAGCAAAATTATTAAGTCTAATACAGAAATCTAACATTTTCGAGCCTTAATTTTGAGAAACAATGCATATATTTTGCCGTTATTCAGTTCTATCAAGCTCATTCCTTTTTATTATTATTATGTCACGCGGAATCTAATATCTCCTCGTAAAATTATTTGAAGATTTTGTTGTAATAGTAATCCTTTTTCTATAAACAGTAGTTAAAGTATATTAAATTATTTCTAAAAGGAATAACGATGCAAACAAACGTGTGACAGTCTTGGCACACATTTTTGTCAAATAATCCCTTATATTAGTGATTTTTGTCAAACAATCCTTTAACGGAAAAAAAGGTATTTATCTGTCCTAGTTTGATGAAAAAAATTGTACTTATCATATTTCCAACTTCCAAATATTCCCATAATTACTGTTAAATCTCATTATGTTCTGAAACTATATAAAAATAGTTAAAGACAAGAAAAGTTGTGTTTGTTTTCCTTTTACTCCGAACAAAGAAGGAAAATGAATCTATTACAAGCAGTTGCACCTTTATCATTAATATAAATTACTTTCTCAGAATTTCTTTTTATTCAGTATGGAACTTCTTAATTTATTACCCTCATAAAACAGAGTTACTTGAATGCAGTTTATTACAACAGTTCTCAGAAGCGAGCATTAGTCCGATATTAATAAAAATAGATCATTTGTTACAGACTAATTAAGAGAAAATGATTGATAATAAGATCTAGTGGTGTTGTAACTAGTTACTTTGAATATGAAAGTAAATGTTTATTATGAATTTTGGGCAAACTATATTTTTTTGCTTGCTCATTGGTTTTCATATTTATAATATTAAGCAAAATAAATGTATACACTGCTTTATACCAATATATAAATATCACCTTTAGATTTCCTTGTATTTTAAATCAAGGTTTTTTATTATTTCCATTAAATTTTCTAAAGTTTGCTTCTTTTTAATTGATGATCTTTAAGATTACGATCAACTCTAATGAAGAAAAATGCAGCGATTTATATTACTAATAAGATATATATCACTATTAAGATGTATATATATATATATATTACTATTAATTGATATATATCACTGCATATTTTCAAATGGGATTAGAAAAATGAATTTTTTTCTCTTGCGGTATTTTACGAGATAGAACCAAAATAGTAGACAAAGAGAGCTTCAGTATTTTATTCTAGGCTGTTTAAAGAACAGTTGAGAACTATTTTTAATAAAATTAAACATAAAACTATTTAATTCTCTCATATTTGACACTTATTTACACAGAACATGAAATAAGAACAAATGAATTAATTGTTCTTAGATTTTATGGTTCTGAAACCTCAACTTTAACAAACGATTACAAAAAGAAAAAAAAAAAAATTTTCAAAATTCTTACGTCTTAGAAGAATAACTTTAAATCTGCACAGCTAAAGCCATTTCACCATTTTTTAATAAAAAAAATTAAATGAATCCAGATGAAAATGAAAATGAATCTGTTAAATAATAAGAAACATTTAGGTTATAAACAATTAATTTATCCCAATTTGAGGACTTTTTTGCCAGTAGACTGCTTGTACGATGTTATCCAGTCGGTATGGAACAAACGTTTTATAATATGTATGAGGTCTGTATATGTCACTTAACTTTAATTAAACAGTATTTGCAGGAATCCCGTACTGTTCACGAGACGTTGCACAAATTCCAAGAGTGTTTGTAACATTATCTTCTCTTGAAAAGGTGTTGTGCACTAGGGTGGAACGAAAAAAACTTTTTTTTGAATTTCAATATGCTCTAGTTTTCAAAAGTTGCCTTTTAACAAAATAAAGACGGAAATGAAATATTAGCGTAATTGATGCATGTTTTCAGTTCGCGCAAGAAGGGCAAATTTTGGTTTTTATTAAATTTTTGACAAATTTCGCAATTATTTTGAAATTGAATACACTTGTAGAACAAAAAAGTAGCAAAATATGTAATTTAAACATTCCTTTTAGTCAGGAGACCTGCTAAACTGATTATATAATACGTTTTACTTCATAAAAATAGTACACATAAAGCCACTTAAGGACGAGGCACTTAAAAGACACTCGGACATCACGGTGGAACGAAAAAAATGTTTTTCTGAATTTCAATATGCTCTAGTTTTCAAAAGTTGTCTTTTAAAATTAAAATTAAGAATATAAAATCTTTTTGCTCTACTAAAATATTTTCAAGTGTCGCAAAGGGCGTCAAAATGGATATTTTTATGAAAAAGTGATTATATTTGTATTTTTTGTTAATTTCTTTTATAGTATATTAAAATAATGTATATTTTCTGTAAATAAAATATTCAAAATATGATATTTTGACAGAAAACTTGCATATTCTAGGTATTTCTAATTTTTAGATGCCATAACAGAACAACTGATTTTGTGGAATTTCGCGATTTTCATCTTATTAATTTTACAGTAGCATATTCTTATAATACACATTGGAATGAATGAAAAACAATTTGTAATTGACGGACCTTAGTTAAAATAAACAAATCACACTTATTTAGAAAAATATTAATGTAATGTCTATTAAGGCAAAACGTTATTTTGAAAAAATTATTCATATTTTTCAAAAGTCCATAATAATCTCACATGGTTTCCATTACTTATTTCACTGACACATTGAATTGTTTTTTTGTTTCAAATTTTGTCATTATCTTTTGAGAATGTATCTTTGTTTTTATATGCATCTCTTGCAGAAGTACCACGAACGAACAAGGATGACCAGGTAACTAATTTAACAATCAATTCTACTACCTGTGTGTGACACGGAATGTTGTTGAAGTTAATAATTTAAATAAACTGCCTCTACGTCACCTATTTTGTTTCCTAGATGGAAAAACTAAAGGTACAAATGAATTTGGAGGAGAAATAGGTAAACAACTGGAAAACTGCTATGCACTTCCAGTGATTGAATTTTCACTTATTGAAAATAACATTCCATTACTAGAAATTAAGGATGATTTAAGTGTGGACCCAAAATATTTGTTAGAAATGTGTAATGCAATCTCTGTTGGAAAGTGCTCTTCTGATTTGTCCATGAGAAAACCAGGAAAATTTTGTCATTCACGATGGCTTACATTAGCAAACCGAATACTTCGCTTGTATGTGGGAACAGAATGTCCTGCAAAAAATCTCCGAATACTGACTGAGTACATTTTGAAAGTTTATGCACGAATTTGGTTTAACATAAAGCTGAAACCATCTTGTATCCGTGGATCGAAGCACTTGTGGAAACTTGTAAGCTATTCACGTTACCTCAATCAGACTCTTAAAAATGTAATTGACCCTGTCATTCAAAGAAATGCATGCTTTGCCGCTTCTGAAAATCTCCTCCTTTGTATGATATTAGACGATCGCAGTCATGTAAGAGAGCTTGGATTACGCCGGATTCTAAAAGCAAGGGCGGAAAATGAAGGAGGTATCAGAAAGAATTTAGCTTCACGTATAAACTTTGATGGCAAGGATTATATTGATATGATTGAATGGAATGATGTTAAAGTAACAGAACCTCCTATGAGGAGGCATGTTTCTGATGACAAACAAAAACAGTTTATAAAGGAAGCAAAAGAATCTGATTACGAGAAACAAATTATTGACATCAACAACATTCCATGTCAGACACAGGTAGTAGAAAGGATTATTAAATTAGTTACCAGGGCAAACTTGTCCGTTCGTGGCACGTCCGTTCTGCAAGAGATGCATTGATAAAAACAAAAATACATTCTCAAAAGATAATGCCAAAATTTGAAACAATAAAACAATTCAAAGTGTCAGTGAAATAAGTAATAGACCATGTGTGATTATTATGGACTTTTGAAAAACATGAATAATTTTTTCAAAATAACGTTTTGCCTTAATAGACATTACATTAATATTTTTCTAAATAAGTGTGATTTGTTTATTTTAACTAAGGTCCGTCAATTACAAATTGTTTTTCATTCATTCCAATGTGTATTATAAGAATATGCTACTGTAAAATTAATAAGATGAAAATCGCGAAATTCCACAAAATCAGTTGTTCTGTTATGGCATCTAAAAATTAGAAATACTTAGAATATGCAAGTTTTCTGTCAAAATATCATATTTTGAATATTTTATTTACAGAAAATATACATTATTTTAATATACTATAAAAGAAATTAACAAAAAATACAAATATAATCACTTTTTCATAAAAATATCCATTTTGACGCCCTTTGCGACACTTGAAAATATTTTAGTAGAGCAAAAAGATTTTATATTCTTAATTTTAATTTTAAAAGACAACTTTTGAAAACTAGAGTATATTGAAATTCAGAAAAACATTTTTTTCGTTCCACCGTGATGTCCGAGTGTCTTTTAAGTGCATCGTCCTTAAGTGGCTTTATGTGTACTATTTTTATGAAGTAAAACGTATTATATAATCAGTTTAGCAGGTCTCCTGACTAAAAGGAATGTTTAAATTACATATTTTGCTACTTTTTTGTTCTACAAGTGTATTCAATTTCAAAATAATTGCGAAATTTATCAAAAATTTAGTAAAAACCAAAAGTTTGCCCTTCTTGCGCGAACTGAAAACATGCACCAATTACGCTAATATTTCATTTCCGTCTTTATTTTGTTAAAAGGCAACTTTTGAAAACTAGAGCATATTGAAATTTAAAAAAAAGTTTTTTTCGTTCCACTCTATTGTGCACCTAAAAATAGACTTTCGCGGGGGAAAATAGTTTTAATAATGCCTGTGTACTGTTTCATACTCTTATATTGATAAAATTGTTGCAAGTACTTATATACTATTTGAAAATGTATGAAATAAGACAAAACCCTGCTGATAATTTATCTGGGATAATTATGGTTCAGCATTTTGCGCCATTCGAAGCCACCTTCAGTGGCGGCCAATCAAGTCAATTTCTAAAGAAAATTGAGTATTACTTTCAGCAACATTGCACTCCTGAGGGGTAGAAACTTAAAATTGCTCTAGCCGCTTTAAGAGGTAGTGCATATCAGTGGTACACGTGTATGCAAAGCAGTAATCTGATTTCTGACTATTTGTCATTCAAGCAACAGTTTCTTAGCGTTTTACCAAAGACCTTTCATAAAGTCAAATTGAAGCGGAAATTTATTCGCTAAGGCAACGTGAAGGTCAGTCTGCGTTAGATTTTGCTATGGAAAAGATTATAAACTGTGAGGAATATTTAGAAGGGGTGACGGAAGCGATAATCTTAAAAATAGTTATCAAACGTTTGAATCCAAGTGTTCAAGATTTTTTGGACAATCAAAATATTACAAACAAGGCTACCCTCCTTCAAGCTTTGTCTAAATATGACAATAGGCATTTCTTTGCTACCCATTACCCTCACTCAGGTACGAGAAGTTTTATACCCCCCCCCCTCCGCCAAAATGTTTCGAAAGTTTCAAACCAACAGAGAAACCAGTATCGCGGGCGAAATAATAGAAGCTCACGGCGTTACAATGAAATTAGTGCACTTAAAGTAAATAATATGCAAGCCCCTTACATGCACTGTTCAAGTTGATTCACGTGATATGGTTCAACCTGTTGAAACTGTGTGGTCAAATGTATTAACTTGTCCGAGCAGTAATCATTATTTTGAGAATAGAGAAAGTCGGGGTATTTTTGTGGCTTATAATGAAAGGGAGCCTAGCTGGAATAATGCGGTAATTCTAGTGCAAATTCCTGAAAGTAGTGCCGATACTAATGCCAGTGGTTTAGAAAATAAATCATCTGATACTTCTATTTATGCTATACCTGATATTTTAGATGATATTCACACATCTGTTAATGAAGTTAGTAGATGACGAAATATGTGTTACGGAAGTTAGTGAATACTTATTAGTTGACGATAATAAACATGCTTTACACGATAGTAGGAACTCGCTAGGTAATGATGTTATCGTTTCAAGTTTCCAGCCGAATGAGGATGCTGTAGATCACGTTGATAATATGGTCTTAAATAAAGTATATGAAACAAGCGGCGAACTAAATTGTAAAAGTATCATAAAGAGCGAGATAAAGCCAGTAACTAAACACGTTGGTGCGGCGTATAAGTTTGAAAAAATAGAATCTGCATTAAAATCTAATACCGATACAAGCAAAAGTACGAAGAAAAGTAAAGTGTCTACTACAAAAACTCCATCAAAGGATGAACATGTCGCTGATAAGGCACACAAAGTTATCAAAAGGAAGGAGGACAATTTTAAAGGTCCTTTGCATAAGTACAGGAAGCGGAAGATATCAGCCGCCCAGCAAGGTTGGCCTCCTCCCAAGAGACCTCCCGTCCCTCGTCAAGTCAGATCAGAGCCAAAGGACCAACGCCTTGCTGCACGAAGGATGCGCACATGGTCTACGGATCCCTTTACTAGGACTGCGACCATCAAGAGAGGTTCCACTGAATGGACAGACTGGTGCAAGGAAGTTGCTGCATTCATGAGGAACAAGTCTTGTATCAACTTTCTTATTCTATCTCCCACCCTTTAATAAAATCGAACCAAATTGGTTTGAAGTTCCCCAGTGTATATGCTGTGAAAAAAATTTTGAGAGGGAAGGGGTGAGCCACTGAAAAAGAAAACGGCATACTGTTGTTTTATAAATTTTTGAAGGGGACATGTAGTGAATAGGAAAAAAAATACATACTGCATAAGATAATAACTGACTAATGTACTAACTTCACTAAACATAACACATGTGCATTATGCATTGTGGGAGAGCAGCTACAAACAGTCAAGAAATGTCATGCTGTGCAATTGTGTTGACACTTTTAACTAAAATAGATTTTCTAGGGCGCAGTTGGCCAGCCCAGTATCCGCAACTCTGCAAATCCACTGTTTGATGGTGTCACCTGGACCCTTCGGGGTCAGTTTTGTAAAATGGGAGTGGCGTTTTTCCCCCACACAACGTGTGGAAGGATTTTTGGCTTTGCCACTTATTATGTAAAAAGTCAGACCAGCACGCGTTTTCAATTAGTTAACTGAAGTCGTTCAGACCTCAGTTACCTAAATTTTTTTTTCGAGGGAGGCCAATGTAAGGTATACATAAGATTCGATTCACAAGAATCGAACTTTTGAGTGAATAAATTAAAGAAGCTGCTTGATATATGCTAATTTCGGCATACGCGCTTGGTATAAATACCAAGCAGCTTGATGAAAGAAAAGGTAGATAGATAAGCGAGTTAAGAGTCGCTAAGCAAGCGAGAGGGAGCTACGAGGTAAGCGGCTCTAGGTGTTAACCAGCGCTTGTGCTTAGGGGGCCCAAAGTTTACGTGGCAGATCTACTGGTTGACTTACTGTTCGTGAGTATTGAAAAATATATTGTTCTTGAAAGCGGTATTTATATACCCGTACAAGTAGTATGTATGCTTATTGCTGAAAAGCAAAACCTACATGTGCAAAGATATTAATAAACATTGTTTCATGTATAAACTGTGTTTGTATCCAATTCATTTAGAGTGCCACTTCAAATTATATACACCCAAGATTAAGTAGAAGTGCAGTATTCTCTATAAAATATAAGTTCGAAAATTCTTTTCGTTTCTTATCTCACATATCGGAGTTATAGTGGTATAATGCCAGAAAATAGTCGCAAAAGGCTGAATGACGTCTCCACAGCAGGAAAGAATTCCTAAAATATACTTACTTTCTCTTGCAATATTTTCTTTAGACGGCGATTTTGTTCCCAAATATTTCTTTTCCCAGTCTCTCCTCAATTTGTTTTCTCTAAAGCATCTTTCCTGCATTCTGCGCTGTTGAAGCTCGTCAAAAGGAATAGGACGGGGATATTCATACCACTTCTTTCTCACAGACATTCTACGCCTGTAAAACAATTGAACATTTTTATAATTCCGAAATATTTCTTCTCTGTGGTATCAAAATTGTATTCTGCTTTATATTTCCTAAGTGAAAAGTTAGAATTTCTGACTATGCAAAGTTGCACAGTAATTTTGTTTCACAACTTTGAAAAGCGTTTTATTTCACATAACAAACCCAAATTGCTGATTACTCTATGTCTATCTGATGTAGAAACACATCCTTTTCATAGCATACGGACTGATTTCTATGACACAGAGTACTTTAAAATGCAGTCTTATTTAATGAGATGTTCATTTTAATGTTTATCGATCTACCATATTCTATTTTTTTCATCCAAAACAGTAGGGCCTTTTTCTATCCCACAAACATAAACAACTAAAACGATTTTAAATAAAACTCCTTTTGATTAAACTGAATAACTGACAATTCATGCTGAGCAAATATCTTTAAAAAATCGGGCTCTTAGCATTTGAGGCAGTGAAAGGCAAAGTGGTATAGGTAAAAAGAATTTTACTGCAAAAGTAATTACAAGATAAAAAGAACTTTTTATATATCACATTTTTAAATTTTCTATTGAATCATATAAACTTGACAATTCTATCTTAATTGCACAAACCTTCACTTAATTATTCTTTTTCACTAACTTTTATTTAATTTTAATCACTTTTTAGTTGTTTCCACTATCCACAGACTTTATAAAGTTTAATTTTTTTAATTATTTTAATTTTTCGCACAATAATTTTGTAAACAAACTAAATTCACATATATTCTGTTTTCAAAATCGTCAAACGCCGTTACGCAAAAGTGCAAACATTAAATTCGATCGAGGCACCAACTTGCGGATTTTTTGGGCTAAAAGTATTAAGAGAATGCATTGTCATCGTGTTCTGAGCTATTCTAAAAGTTTCAAATGTCTAGCTAGTCGGGAAGTTAGTAAAAAATTGATTGCAAGATTTGTACTGGACAAACACACAAACAAACAAACAAGAAAGCGAGTTAATAAAAACTACAAAGAATTCCACTACAAAGAATTCATGATAAGGCATCAGCCTGCCACGCCGGGGGTGTGGGTTCGATTCCCGCATAAGACTTGGCTGTATTCTGGGGAACCGGTCAGTCTTCCGCCTGCAATTGGAACCCCGTCTAGAAAGGGGAGCTGCAACCCATCGTCCATCGCCGGTGTCATCGTCTATCAGTAAAATTCTTCTGTGATTGTGTCATTTGTCTGTTTCTATGTCTTATATTCATATGTACACCGGACTGGGGTGTAATGTTTTCATCCCCCAGGGACATTAGCCATACACACACACACACACACACACAAAGAATTCCTAATACAAAGAATTCCACTATAAATTGAACAAATTATAATTCCTAATAATTATTATAATATTGCAAATACCAATTATTTTCAATTCCACTATAAATTGAACATGGAGATTATATTTTTGCCCTCAGCTAAAAAAAGTTGAAAATATGACTTACCACTTTGCTATTCATCACCTTATTTATCTCATTAATATGCTTATCTAACTACAAAAATCTAAAATAAAAAAAATCACTCAGGGCTTAAAAAATATAACAATAAAAATTGACCCCTAAAGTTATAACTATTAATACTTAAATCTTACTTTATTAAATAAATGCCGCTGTTTCTAAATATTAAGCTTTAATGTTGTTAAATTCAAATCCTAGTTTTAAAGCAGTTAAGCACCACGTACTTGAAAAGCAAAATGAAAGCAAGATATTCAGGGTATGATATATGGTATAATAATAAATAATCTACTTATTTTGAAAGAATATTAAGGTGTTCTAAGTTTTTTTCTTTCGCGTTCTTTCCATACGCCGTGAAATTTCTTTCTTGAGAGTAAATCAATTTTAGTAAAAGCAAATATTATAAAAAAGAACTGATACAAGACCACTGATCAGATATTTTTTCTACAGCGTCATATCTTTCCATTCCAACTGAGATCTGCAGATGTGAGAACCTTTGCCGGTTCTCTATATCAAATATTTTATTAACACTTTGGCGACCGGTAACGAGAGATTTCATTTTCAGGAACGTGCACTATCCCCGGCCTTATGCCAATCTTTGTGAAGCGATAATGGGCAAGTTCTACAGCTTGCTTATATATATATATATATATATATATATATATATATATATATATATATATATATATATATATATATAAGCAAGCACAAAATAAATAAACAATTATATATAAACCATCCGTTCATGACACGTTTTTAAATATCGAGTTTTCCGACGAAGAGAGAACAAATACTACATGTTAGCTGGCGTGTTGATCCAAGCGATTGATATTGTTGAATCCGTGTATAAGACGACGTCATCTACCTTCATCTTAAGAGAAAGACGTACCTTTTGTATGAGTTGCGAGAGGAGTAAACATGCTGATAATTCCAGACGAGGAATGGAGACCGTTTTTAATGGAGCTACACGGGACTTGCCAGCTATGATTTTGGTTGTTATTTCCTGGTTTTCACTAATGCACTGCATGTATACAACAGCTCCATACGCTGCTTCTGAAGTGTCTGCGAATCCTTGCAGGACTGTTCTTTCAAAGTAATCGGCTAAAATGAATCTGTCAATTTTTATGTCTTCAATGGACTTTAAAGATGCTATGAAAAACGTCCATTCCTTTGAGATCTGCTCTGGGAGTTCATCATTCCAATTTAGTTTTGTTAACCATAATTTCTGAAGGAAAATCTTAGCTCGAGTTATAACTGATCCTAAAAGACCTAATGGATCATAAAGTCTTGCGATGACACTTAATACATCTCTTTTGGTAAAAGATGATTTCTCAATGATTGAAACTTTGAATACAAATTGATCGTCGATTGGTTTCCAGATGATACCTAAAGTTTTTACACTAGATTCTGCACTCGCTGAAAAGTTATGTTCTTGGGTCTCGGAGGGAGTGCTATTCATCAATTCCTTTGAATTGGAATTCCACTTGTGAAGCGTCATTCCACATGACGATAGCATACCACACAATTGCAATTGAAGTTCTTTCGCTGTTTCAAGGGTATCTGCTCCTGACACGATTTCATCCATATAGACATCATGGAGAATTATGTCGAGGGCCAATGAAAACCTTGATGCTTCATCTATGGCTAACTGCTTGAGATTTCTAATAGCTAGAAATCGTGCACAGGATGTTCCATATGTCACCGTCTTCAACCTGTAAGTGATTCGTTCTACAGTTTCTTCTGACTTCCACAGAATTCTGAGAAGATCACGTTGCTCTGTATCTATGTGAATTTGCCTAAACATTATCTCCCCGTCCGTGGTGAATGCATATTTATGCTTGCGAAATCTGGTCATTATCTCAAAGTTATCTTCTTTTATTTCTCCTTATAAGAGAAGGTCATTCAGACTGAACCCTGATGTGCTTGCTGTAGATGCATTGTAGACTACATGCAATTTCATTCCAGTCTTATCCGGTCGGGCAATTCCATGGTGAGGGAGGTAATAGCATGGATGATCGATTGACGGCTCATTGTGAATATTTTCAATTTTCTCCATGTGATTCAAATCCAAATATTCTTGCATAAACCCTTCATATAACTCCTTCATGTCCCTATCCTTGGATAATCTTTTCCATAATTGTTCTAATCTTCTTGTTGCTAACTCTCTAGAGTCTCCTAATTTCTCTATATCCTTTGTTGGCATCTGCACCACATATCTACCTGTTTCATCACGCCTATGAGTCAGGATGAAATGGTTTTCGCAATATTGCTCTTCCTTATTCATAATTTGCAAGGGTTCATCGATAGTTTCCAATTGCCAAAATTTTTGCAAGCATTCATCTACATTCTTGTCCGATTGTGAAATGAATCCGCAGTACTTAGTTTCACCTTTTTGATCTATAGATCATGTTGCTACGTATCCGAAAACAGTATTACGAAATATTAAGTTGCTGCTGTGTGTGCGAATTTGACCATTTCTTAATAAGTCAAAAAATATTTCCGTTCCTAGAACATGTCAATTTTGCCGGGATCTGCAAATTTCGGATCAGCTAATTCGTTGGGAATTTTTAAACTATAAGTGTCAATGTTCAAAGGAGTGATTGGAAGTAGGTCAGTTATTTTTGACACTAATAGAAAGTCTAATGCTGCTTGAAATGAGTCGCTGCCATTCATGATGGTAGCCTGTATTTTTGCTTTTACTGTTGTTTCATTTCCCCTTAAACTCGAAATTGCAACCTTTAATTTTTTTCGCGGCACTCCTAATCGATCTGCGAACCCAGATGTGACGATGTTTGACATCGAGCCACAATCTAATAATGAACGAGCCTGTATAAAACTCCCTGTGAGAGTTTTTTTACCCAAACCATTGCCATGGAGAGTAGCACTGTTTTATTTTTTTATTAATGCAATACAGCGAATGCGAAACAACTTCGCTTTCCGAAGGATTGTTATGACTGCGCATTTCATCTGAATCGGCGCCTTCATGTTTGTGATTCAATGAGTTATTGCCTCCCGAGGGAGAGGCCGTCTTGTTTTGGTTTCGGTAAAGGAATGTGTTATGCTTCCTGTGACAAATGTTACAGCTGTACTTAGACTTGCAGTTAGAGAATCTAGGTTGCAAGCTTAAGCAATTGAAACATAAATTGTTTTTCTTAACTATTTCATGCCTTTTCACAGCATTCAGTTTCAAAAATGAATCACACTTAAATATTGGATGATTTTGCTTACATACAATATAAGAATGAATGAAATTATTAGACTATACAACAAGTGTTCTTGATTTAGTATTACGATCTAGATTTATGTTTGACTTCACAGATACGTTTTTGCGAATATTTTCTAGCATCTGAGAACGCTTCTCTATAAACAAAATTAGGTCATCTAACTTGGGAACATCGTTAGAGCTTATATTCAATTCGTATTGCTTCCTACTTTCCTTATCGAGTTTTTGAAGCACAATATTTAAAATTAATGCATCAGAAAGATTGTTTCAATTGGAGTTGTTCAATTGCGATGCGAGGCCTATGACGGCCGAAGAAGCACTCTACAGAAAAACGTGGTTACAGTCAGCGGAGACAGATGGCGCGTTAGTGGGGCCAACAAACATATTAAATGCTTTTCGGTTCAATTGCACTCATTTATTATCTTTTCTGCTCAGAAGAACTTGAAATTGCTTATTTATTTCATTTTATTCCGGGGAACCAAAATGGGTGCCGATTTCTGATAACCTGTACATTTTTTGCAAGCTGTTTTTTATAAAATTGAATAATTATTTTTGTTCAATAACTTAATCATATCTTGTCTTTAAACTAATTTAACATATTGACATTAAAAAATATCAGTTGCATTGAAAATATTATTTTGGGGGGAATTATTCTTGAAAAAATGTTAGATTTCTCAAACTTTCAATACTTTTGGCCAGTAGTGTATATATATTGGACAGATGTGCCTCAATTTCATCGTTTTTATTGTGAGCTGAAAGTACATTATTTTTTTAATTATATCATGTGTTCCAATCTGTTGCTGAACTGTGTTTTGAATTTCTAATTCTGTTGTCACTTTGTGGCAACACACTTTTTATGTAATGTGTATTGGCAACACTGTTGTTGCTTACTTCAGTTTTATGGATGTGTTCCAGGCGTATGTCGTCGCTTTGTGTATTCTCTTTTTACTGCTATTTTAATTAAACCTTTCAACCAGTTGAAATTAATAGGTTATGGCCCCAGTTCACGCTGCCAATAACGCCTTTTAACGTGAGTAGATCTGTTCTACTAGTTTTCTCAAAAAGTTATTGAAATCGAAATCGAAATCGCGCAAGTTAAGCCTAACTTATCAGCATGGCCGACGTTGATATTTCTGCAATTAACAGATTCAACGGACAGAACTATTCTCAGTGGAAGTTCCAGATAAACTGTGCTCTGAAGACAAAAGGTGTGTTCACAGTTGACAATAGCGTTAAAATTAAGCCTGATACTGATGAAGCAAAAATAGAAAAATGGGAAAAGGATAATGCAATAGCCATGTTTACGATATCATCGGCAATGGAATTATCACAAGTTGAAAGCTATTCATCCTCAAAAGAAATGCTTGAAAAATTGAACTCTGTTTTTAAATTGAAGTCAGTGGATCAAAGATGCAACTGTTGGATAAATTTCATCAGATGAAAATGGAATGCAATGAAACGGTGGTTCAGTATATTGCGAAGGTTGAAAATCTTGCCCATCAAATCAAGGACTCTGGTGAAAGTATTAGTGATGCAACTGTAATCACAAAAATCTTGGGGACATTGCCTTCAAAATACAGAAACTTCAGACAAGCCTGGTCGTTTGTTGATGACAGCAAGCAAAACTTATCAAATCTTACAGCGAGACTCATTGATGAAGAAACATCTTTATCGCAATCTGAGCAAAGCGAGTCAGCATTTTTCGTTTCCAATCGCCCCAAATTTGAAAAGAAACCTTTCAACTATTCGGAACATGAAAACAAATTTAAAAATCAAAGCAAAAGTACGGACAAAACGAAAGTAATTTGTTATTCCTGTCGTAAAAAGGGTCATTACGCACGAGAGTAACGTTCCAAACCTCGTGAAAAAGTGAATAATGTTCCAGAAAGAAGAAGACATACAGCAGATTACAGTGCCTTTAGCAGTGAAATAATGAAAACAGTGGAATGGAGTGAAGAAGAGTGGATTCTGGACAGTGGTGCATCTGCTCATATGACATAAAATCTTAATTATTTTGACAGTTTCTATGAATCAAATGAAAATGAGGTTATTCGTCTCGGTAGCAATCTAGAGTTACTAATTAAGGAAGAGGAAATGTAAAAATCCAAAAGCTTATTCATGGAAAATGGCAAGAAGGATAAATACATAATGTACAGAAGGATAAATACATAATGTTCCAGATCTAAAAAAAATCTTCTCTCTAAAGGTGTGATTGCAAGTAAAGGCATGAAAATAATAAAAATGTTAGATTATACTGACATCTATGACTGTGCAAATGAGTTAGTTGGCACAGCAGTACGTTCAGCAAATAACTTATATCGTATGCTCTTTAAAACTGTTATTTCCCTTGAATCAAATATATCTCACAAGAACAATTTGAAAATGTGGCATAAAAGAACAGGGCATATAAATCTAAAAGCTCTTTGTGAACTAAGTGAAAGAGGACTTATTGATAAATTAGATATTTCAAATAAAGAAGAATTCTTCTGCGAAGGCTACCAATATGGTAAACAACATAGATTTCCATTTTGTTCCAGAGAATACAAGTCTACCAAACCGGCAGAACATCGACCGATTGTACAGACATCAGTGGTCCGATGTCTGTACAATCGGTAGGTGGAGCAAACTATTTTATTATTAACTAGCTGAAAACCCGCACTTCGCTACGGAGTACATTCAAATTAAATACAACGGTCAATGTATGCAATTAATGCCAAAAAATATAAATATATATATATATTTATTTATAATAAATACGACGATCAATGTATACAATTGATGTAAAAAAAAAACATATTTATAAAAAAATCGTAAGGGATATGTTATTAGACAAAATAATGTCCAATCGTCTGCCGCATTAGCAAGAAAAAAATATTTTTTTTTGTCTATTTAGTTTTTATGCACGTGACGATAAATTTATTTAAAGTACCAGAAAAAGAAATCACGTGATCAGCATTTAATAAATTAAATTCTAAAAAATTAATCTTTAAAAATTCACCAAAAATCAGAAAAGGGAGGTAAAGATTCGAAAAAGATCTCATTTTGAAGGAATTTTTATGATCTTTCTCGTGATATAAATTTTATAACCCTGAAATTATTATTTTAAATGCAAACTTTAAAAAAGTTACAAAAACAGCTTAAAAATTTAATTTTAAAAAATCTAAGAAGAATTTTTCAAAAATCTTTCTTAGTGCACCCCTACTCTATAAGAAGAATCGCCATGCAAAATTTCAGCCCTTTAGGTCCAGCGGTTTGGTCTGTGTGTTGTATGTCAGTCAGTCAGTGAATGAATGAATGAATGAATGAGTCAGTTACGGAACTGTTTTATATATATAGATGAAGATGATGTGAACGCCAAAGATAATTCAGATGAGGTACCAGATAATGTGCTGAATAACCCTAACTCAAATAATGATCATTATGGCCTTCGTCCGAGGAATACTCTAAGAGTCCCTGCTCGTTATGAATTAAATGTGGCAGATATTGTAACACCACAGACATATGAAAAAGCGATGAATTCTCCTCAAGAAGATAATTGGATAGAAGTCATAAATGAAGAATTCCTTAGAGACATTTCCCAAAACTTGAATTTGAAAGGTCGCTAAATAAAGATAGGGTCATTTTTTGTTTCGAAGACAATAAAAACATCATTAAATAAAAACAATAAACATAGGAACAAAAGAGATTGTCACTTGTTAAAGTGACTGATTACGGCCAATGAAAAGATGAAACCGTGCAGAAGTAAATAAACAAAATTAAACTCTTCCAAAATGGTCATGAAACTCCGTAAAGACATTTTACTGAAAAAGAGACCTAGGGCTATTTTTCATTTCCCACAGGTTTCCGATAAATGATTCTCCATCACTTATCAACACCATAAGAAAGCCTGCATGTAAAAATTACCAGTCGTAATGGTGAATCTTTGTTGGGTTAATTCCCAATACACGGTGCCCCTTGTATTTCACTGCAGTGGAACCGCCATCTTGGTTACGTTTCCCGTCGCCAATTTGGCGATGGGAGACGTAACCAAGATGTGGATGGCGGTTCCAACGCAGCGGGAAACATGAAATTTACTGTGAAATAATGAGAGAATATATACTTCAACAGCAGGAAACATGAAATTTAAAGAAAAAAACTGTTTATTTTTTCAAATTTTAAAATAATAATAGAATATAAATTTCAAAATGCCAAACTTTACGTTCAATGAAAAATTATCAAGAAATTATAAAACTGAAGTTAAAATAGGACCGTTGAGAGTGAAAATTTACACTTTATTAAAGAAATAAAAAAATGAAGTTAAATAAGGGCCGTTGATCAAGCAGAACGCGTGTTTTCGAAACGGGAAATTCCGGAAAGTTCCAAAAATACGCATTTTTTAAACTGTACAACCTCAGGAAAGCAACAAAAACACATAAATAAAAAAATAAAAGCTAAAAAATAATGAGAAATGTGTTATGTGGGGGGTCTGCTGCCCCCGCTAAAAAACCTTCCACTAAAAAACCCTCCACTAAAAAAATGTCAGTATAAAGCAAATAATAATAATTCATTTAAAAAAATATAAAATACATCTAGGTTAAATATATCACAAAATAAAAAAATGAAGTGAAATAAGGGCCGTCATTAGCGATGGCCGGCTAAAGAAATTGAAATTTATCAAAAAAACACTAACCGGTTATTCACCTTCGGTTTCTGGTAATTTCATTTTTGCTGATGTTTCGGTTTTGATTTTACCGTGATCTTTTGTAGCTGGCCTGTAAACTTCCTTGACAGAGTCTATGAAGGAAGTGTACATTTTTGGTACATCCTCTAATGCTAGCGACGCCACATGAATTCGGAAAGATAAGAATCAAACTAATCCTTAACTTTCCGAACGCCACTTAACGAACGCTTGATGCAGTTCCACATCCCCTCGACCGTATTGGTATGAGCTCCTGTGTCCGGGTCCTTAAATGTCATACTATGATTTACCTTCAGATGCACAAAGCCCTCATCATGAAGGCAATCGTACGCCTTCCAGCAATCAGAGATGACAATAGTTCCCGGACGCACATACTTTCGTATAACCTCCCGCAACACTACCTTTCCCCTGTTTTGAACCACTTCCACAAAGCACTTATTTGCCCCTCTCTCAACACCCCCTAAAACCCATTCCCCATTAACGCGTTTTCCCCTATTATGTTTTCGTTTGGCAAATTTACTTTCATCGGTTTCGACGCTGATTCCTGGCCCACCAACCATAACTCTTTCGCGCACTACACTATCAACAGAAAAAAAAATCAGAAACGGTGTTTTTGGATACCTCCAATTCGTCTGTAATCCATTAACACGGCGTTTTTTTTACCCATAAATAAGTTAGTTTTAAAACCGTAATTAAATCCAATTTACTCTCTTCGAACCAGGAACCACATCTAATCTATCTTTTAATGTGATGTTCCTACCCAAAACCCCGAACACGACACGACACACCCATAAAAACACATCATTAATGTCTTTCCATTCAATTAAAATCATTTGTAAATTACAATTTGGGCAATAATAAATATTAGGGATTAACCCAACATACATACAATAATCATATAATCAATCACACTTCTCTTACCCGCATTTTGTAAATCCCTAAAGAAATCCAAATTCACTCTCTCATTCACAAAACAAGCCATACCTAGCAAAGAAAACCACATCCGAGCGATGGAACTGCAAATCCCAAAAAGAACATTCAACGGATTAATTTTTTTGAAACAAGCGCGGTATAAAAATCCAGATTAAACTGGTCTACCAATAAAACACAGACCCTGATTGGCTGTTAACTATTCAAAGCGGAAGCGATATACGGCAAACTTAAACGGGATTAAAAGCATTTAACAAACAGAAACCACATTTGGCAGTGCATCGCCAAATTGGCAAAAATCAAAAAAATCTAAAAAACTTATCGCCAAGCTGCGGCACCGTGTATTGGGAATGAGCCCTTTGTTGCATCGTTAAAATGTAAATATATCGCGATGTCCTTAAAAAATTTTTTTTATCAAAATTGATCTTGCACCCTGTTAAATAACATGATGCATTCATTCATCGTTACAGTGCGTCTCTGATACTTTCTTTTTATAACGGCCTTGGCGAGAAATGAAAATTGGCGCATTTCTGCCTTACCAAGAAACAAACGGTTTTTATTTGTGATATAACCATTACATCTGTAACCATTTGCTATATATGTTGTTTGTTTTTAAAAAATTGCTTACAAGATATTATTGAATAAAATAATGGCAAATATGAAGAACGTGATACGGTTTCCTGCGAAGCCAATTTTTTGCACCGAAGGTTTGGTGTGTTTGAGTTTAGTCTCTGGGTTTGCTAGTAAGAGAACTGTTAATTTTCACCCCATGGTTCTTTAATTTCCAATGGCACATTGGCGTCATATCGCCACAGGTTAGCGACCGGGTAAAAGAGCATAAGACGGTCAGATTTGGAGAAATTTGGCACGATTTCTTTTTCGCCAACGGCTTGGTGTTTTTTAGTGCTTGATGTAAAGAAAAACTCGCCAACACCCTTTTTACAGATTTGTTAGGCAAGTGCGAAATGTAAACAAAAACATCAATGGCGACCAAGAAAGAAAAAATAAGTTGAAAAACCAACCAACCGCTGGCTTTATGAAACTCGTAGGCGCATACAGGATCTTCGCTTTGCTTTGATACCCTTGCTTTGATAAACTTCCGCTGGCTGTAGCGGTCAGTAAAACAAAGCTTATGCTGACTGTACGAAGTCGTAGGCGTAAGCGGTAATTCTCCATACAAAAACCTATTACACACCTGTTTCCCATAAAATCCATCATAAACAACAACCTTAGTTTAACCATGTCACTCATTTTGCCACGAATTACACTGTAAAATACACAAAACAACATCACGAATTTGCAGGAGGAACAACATTGACGCCATAATTGCCTCAGCTTGGCAACCAAAAATTTTCTCCAACATGGCGAAAAATCTACCTGACCGTCTTATGCAGTCTAACCCAAATGGATTGTGTAGTGTAGATATTGAATGAATTGCTCTTGTGTATCGATAACCATTAGTTTTTCGCCAAGACAGATACTCCCCAATTCCCCTTTCTCGCCAAGGCGGCTATTACAAGGAAGTACCGCATCTCTTTACTAGCATTTATTCACTAGCCAAAAGAGAAAATAGCTGACAAATCTTCACATCCGAAACGGTCGAGCTGATTTGGAAATTGACAACGAATCAATCAAAAAGAGCTATGGTTGTTACTGTACAATCCTGTAGATATGAAGAACATTGTACTGTTTCTTGCTAAGCCACTTTTTGCGGCAAAGGTTTGGCTCTTTGGAGTTTTATTTCTAGGTTTGCTAAAAGAGCACTGTTAATTTTCAAACTACTTTAGAAAACACAATGGAAAAAAATATAAGTATGTATCTACTCTATAATGAACATTCCCAAGAATTTCTCAACCGTCGCAAGTTTCTACTAATTAGTCAAAATACATCACCTGAAAAATCATGTCATTAACGCGTTTCACGAAATTTGCAGTAGTAATCACATTGGCGCCACACAGGTTGCCAACCGTATCATGTCCTTTGTATTAAACTATAATCAGTTAATGATTTCATTGCAAACGAACAAAACTTAGAATATAATAGCTCACTTTTTAGTTATTCAAATAGTGTCAATCCTTGTGTTTAGTTATACCATAATTTTATACTCACATATTTTATTATTACTATGTATATTTTAGCTAAGATTTTGACAAGGGATATAATATCTCGTGAATGTCTTCGGCACGTATACAGGAAGAAAACAATATTTTAAATGCGTGTAATTCTTTCCCCTGCAAACACGGGGCCTTAGGGACTGTTCACACAGCATCAGTCCGTTATCGTAAGCATTAAATTTTAACCAATCATATAGCTGAGCTCTATGACATCATCCGTTGACTCACGTATCATCATCTGTTAACACTCCGTTGACCTTTTATGCTTGCGCTAAGGGACTGCTATGTGAACAGGCCTTTAGTCTCAAAGGATACGAACAATTTTGCTTTACGAAAATGGCGTTTTCTTGACGTATATTTGTAAAATCGACCAATGAGCATTATGGTTGATTAAGAATATATGTGACAACTAGCTGAAAACCCGCGCTTCGCTACGGAGTACATTCAAATTAAATAAAATGGTCAATGTATGCAAGTAATGCCAAAAAAATAAATAAATATATATATATATATATATATATATATATATATATATATATATATATATAATCGTAAGGGATATTTATTTTTTGGGATAATATCCAATCGTCTGCTGAATTAGAAAGAAAAAATTTTTTTTTTGTCTATTTAGTAATTATGCACGTGACGATAAATTTATTTAAGATACCAGAAAAAGAAATCACGTGATCAGCATTTAATAAATTATATTCTAAAAATGAATCTTTGAAAATTCACCAAAAATCAGAAAATCGAGGTAAAGGTTCGAGAAAGATTTCATTTTAAAGGATTTTTTATGATCTTTCTCGTGATATAAATTTTATAACCCTCCAATTGTTATTTTAAATGCAAACTTAAAAAAAGTTACAAAAAAGCTTAAAAATTTAATTTAAAAAAATCTAAGAATTTTTCAAAAATCTTTCGTAGTGCACCCCTACACTATAAGAAGATTCGCCATGCAAAATGTCAGACCTTTAGGTCCAGCGGTTTGGTCTGAGCGATGTATGTCAGTGAGTCAGTTACGGAACTGTTTTATATATATAGATGATGATATTTTCGCACGGGAAATTTTTCTTATGCCTGCAGTATAATAAATTCAATAGACGGATATCTAGATGCATGCGGAAATTTTGAAAAGTTTGATTGACGTCAATGAGACATTTGCAATCTAGTCATCAATAGTCATCAATTTGTAATGGACCTAGTGCAGAGGGATGAGTTCGAATGAGACTTTTTGGGGGTCGGGGTGGGGTGGGGGAATGAGATGTGAGGAACGTATCAATATTGGTCTGAGACTCAGGGCATACCAAAATTCCGTCTTGTAAAAATAGCATCCTCCTGACGTATGTATATAAAATCTACCAATGAGGATTATTGTCAATTAAGAAAATTCGTCGTAATGACACAAAATCCTCATGGTGAAATTTTCGTATTTCCCGAGATGCAGGTCCTATACGGCAGTTGCACGCACCATTTCACATCTCGTGCATAATCGAAGAGCAAATCATTTGTAGTTAAACGCATAGATTACTGAAAACTCATACAGAATTGCTTGTAAGTATCTACGTATAAAACACATGGCAACCACTTTCTTACCTTCTTTATCATCTGGTTGCATAAAATTTTTAACGCCTATGATTGGTTTATTTTTGTCTCAACATCATCTTTTCCTTAACGCTACGCAACGGACTCCTATGTGAACAGGCCGTAAGGGCCTGTTCACATAGGAGTCCGGTAGCGGAGCGTTAAATTATTGAAATATTATTAACCAATGACAAACCTCCAAACGATTAGCAGCGAAATTTTTAACGCATATGATTGGTTTATTTTCGTCTCAACGTCATCTTTCCTTTAACGCTCCGCTACCGGACTCCTATGTGACCAGGCCCTAAGATTCTCATGCTGTATAAGGCAGTTGCACGCAGTATATGATATATCAACTCGTGAAGAAACGAAGGGTAAAACGTTTGTCGCATAGATAACTAAAATTCATATACAAATTCATGTCAGAGCACCGTAATTATGTAAAGCGCATAGCATCAATTTTCTGTCCTTCGTATTTCACGCGGTTGCATCAATGACGTTGCATCATACTGCCTTAAATGCCAACATTTCAGAACAGTACTAGAGAATTGATGGTATAGTGACATTCATCGTTATATATACCAATGGATTAGGAAGTCGATTGCATATGTGTATCACAATCGTTTCTAATTAGAACGAAAGTTTTACGGGTTCAAGAATCAAGTCCATTTGGGCAAGAAATTCCTGCTTCTTTTACAAACAAATTCTAAAAATGAAGGACAAATATGTGTTTAATGTCATGATTTTCAGTGGATCTCAATTACATAATGACCCTGATGTCATAAAAAGGGCTCAGAGTAGGAAGGGTTTTTGATTTTGAAAATTTCGTAATATCTACGCCCATATACTAGTTTAACGTAGAAACATATACAATATACAATGTACTTTCCAAGAGTCGTTCGTCTCTTCAGTCTGAGAAATTATAGACTGTTCCACTTATTGAACCCAACAATAATTTCTTCAAGCAAAAAATTTAACCGGAAATCTGCCCTTTCAATTAGTTCATTCAAAGTATGCCGGCATTCAAAAGTATGCCGGCAAACAAATTTCGACAACTGGGGATGAATTTTTAAAATTGTGGTCCGCCATCTATACTTTTAACTCTGAAATAAAAAATAATTAAGTCTACCGAAAAAACGAAAATAATATATCACCCTTTAATTAAGGTACAAGAGATTTAGTTGTATTAAAGTTTTGACTTTTTCCTTATTATGAGCTTAAATCATGAACACCATAAGAAGGAGAAATGTAGAAAGTTCAATCTTTCCGAAACATTGTTAATCCAAGGCTTTTTTTATTACTAACCTTAAAATAATGTATTCATGTAAAAATATGTCATGTTTATATATATCATATCTATGACTTGTTCGCAGACTGCATCTTTTCTATTGGAGGAAGTTTTGAATATTTTTCTGCAGCCTTACATCAATAATCTTACGTAAGTATCTTACGTTTCACAAACAAACTTATTGATTAAAACAGCTCAAATTGCATGATTATAAATTGAAAAAGGTTAAATGCGATATACTTTGCAATTTAATGTGAAGACCGTCTATTCTATTCTAATAAGACTGAAAAAAATAGTGAAATTTGATAATTTTCTCTAAGTTTCATATCTAAATTCTAGATTTAAGCTATGGATCTTTTCGTTTTCACTTAATTTTTAAAAATAATAATAAGATGCGCACAATAAAATGTATACAAAAGAACTTCAAATAAGTGAAATGGAAAGACAGTAATCTGAAACCCTTTTAATTTCGGGAAATTTATATAAAAGAAATTACTTTCAAATATCCCATATATATATATTTTTAATCTTTGATAGCTCAAATATCATACAGGTTACGCCGATTTCGTACAAGTAAAAAGACATAGAATGTCTGAAATTACAAGGACATAGGATTTTTAATTTTTATTTTAGAGCTGCAGAAAAGCAAAATGTTTCATTTTCAAATATATCTAGACGAATAAAATATTCTGAAAGTCAGAACAAAATTTCAATCAATATATTCAAACTTAGGCAAAAAAATAAATAAATATGTATTGCGCACTTCAAGAAAAAAAGAAATTTATAGTCAAAATCTTCACAATTTTGTAATAAGTATATGACCCAATGATTAAATTTAACAGTGTTTTATTTTTTTGTTTAGTAATCTAGAATTTTGATTAACATTACAATAAAACATTTCATGTGGACTCTATGCTATGTAAAAGGAAAACATGATATGAAACACAATTCTTTCGAGCTGAATTTTATTTAACTTGAAATCAAAATTTTTAAATTACAAAAAAAAATTCCAACTTCAATCTTATTAATATATAATTACTTTTAAGATAGATAAATATTGTAGAAATATATAACTAGTATTATTATACGTCTAGACATTTTTGATTATTATACAGAGAGCAAATATAATGAATATATTCATATCGCTTCGCTAGAAATTGTTTATGATAAACTTTTCTAAAAATTGTCATCAAGTAATGGAAAAGTAATTTTAAAAATCTGCTAGAGTTTCCTGCATTGGCTTACTGCCGAACGATTTTTGCAAAAAGTTACATTTACGAAATTTCTGATTTTATCTTCTAACGGTTTTCAGTTACAAAATATTTTATGATCCAGAATCTGCTACGGAAATGTAAAATATTAATCTAGAGCGACAGAAATTCAGAAACACCAGAAGTAGACAAAAATCAAACAAAATGGAAAGAAAGCCTTAATAATTTACTTTAAGAAGTAAAAAAACAGGCACCCAGTGCAAATTTCAATGGCTTAAAAATTCCTTCTTCATCAAGACACGTGAGTCATAAGCAACCACGTTCTGGAATTGAAGAAAAAAAAGTTCTGATGGTGTGTACGAGGAACGTTGCAGTTTTTGGAAACAGTAACAAATAACTTTGACGGGGAGGAGAGAGCCAAACGTGGAAACAGTAGTATATTAATAAAAACAAAGAAAAAGAGAACATGGGGGTAAGACAATACTATAAACATGGAAAGAAAAAGTAGCAAACGTAGAAGCATAAAGTTAAATAAAGTAAATAATGAAAAGTAATTAAAATTGTTTAATGAAATTTTTAAAAAAACAGATATCACAAATAGAATAATAATTATGAATAAGGGATTTCGAAGCAGATTGTAAAAATGGAATATAAATGCCGTCATTAACAAATGTTGTCTTTTTGATTGATAAGGTTAGTTTCAATATAATCCAGTTTAGAAATTTAAACAGGAGATAAAAAGATACGACCCGCAAAGCATTGTGACTTTGCGAAATTTAACTTTCAATAATAAATAATCTTGGACATTTATACTCATGTCTACTGATGTTACTGCTATCAATGTAAAAAAATCCATGTTTGTGACTTTTTTATATACTACCTTATGATGGCAAGATATAACGAGCATGACTAATATTTAGTAAATGACAAGCGTTTAAAAAGTCTTTGTGTTTAACATTTTGGACCTAGAAGAACACATTTTGGTCACAAGAAGACTTGTGACAATTAGATGTTATTTTAGAGTCATTTTTGTGACAATTAGAATGTTACATAATTGATATGTTAGAGGTCCAAATTCATTTCTACCGTGTAGCCTTTGATCTCCCAGCTTTTAGACGAAAACTCTTCTGGTATAAGTACGATAGTGTATTCATAGCTTTAAAAACAATTAAATAAATAAAACAAATTTTAAAAACTGAAAAAAATGTGAATATCTGCATAAACTATGTAAAGTTGCTTCCTGCATAATCTTGATCAACGTATGGGCAGCATGTTTCAAGTTACTTTAAAAAAAAAAAAATACTTTTTCGTGTGCATGCAGTTTGTTATATTTTGTGTGATGGATGTGAGCCAATACTGCTTCGTATACCTGGATTTTTTTTCTAAGGCACTTGTCTTGACGACATTAGCTCTTCAACACCACGGTGCTTTGCTGGCTACTATATTATAGCAGCACCAATTAGGTGAGCCAGCATTGCTCTTTATGAAGGGACAATAAGGAAACGTCCAAGTCATAGGGCTCGTTCACATTTCGTCCGTCAGCGCCAGAGATAGGGCCTGTTCACATAGAAGTCCGTTGCGTAGCGTTAAGGAAAATATGACGTTGAGACGAAAATAAACCAATCATAGGCGTTAAAAATTTCATTGCTAATCGTTTGGAGGCCTATGATTGGTTTATTTTCATCTCAACGTCATCTTTTCCTTAACGCAACGCAACGGACTCCTATGTGAACAGGCCCTTACTCGTATTGCAATATATTTAACCAATTTAAACCTCCAAACGATGAGCCAAGAAATTTTTGAGGCCTGTGATTTGTTTAAAATATGTCCATACGAATAACTCTGTCGCTGACGGACGCAGTGTGAATAAGTCCTTTGTCAAGATTCGAACCCAAGCCCATGTGGTGCCCATGTTTCAATGACCAACAATATTATTGCATATCATGGACGTAATACCAACTACGGCCAGCTGACGAGTGACGCCATTATTCTATTTATGACGTAATAGTCAGTTTTGCGAGTAATAGACTTCATTTTCATCCCGTGTCCAGCCTTTGAGATTTGCCTGATATGCAAAACAGCCTGGAGGTTTCCAGCATAAATGCAGTGTGCCAGAAGGATGAAGGATAGTTTGGCCGAGGCAATCAGCCAGTTCACGGGCTGGTTCCGGCGTGAGGGATTTATTCGTTAACTATTTATTTTTTGCGCGTTAATGCACTTTAGTTCTGTTATAGGTTAACATTATGATTGCTCGGGGACTTATTCACATTCTGATTCTCTTATTGAATTAAAGTATGTTTTTAATAACGAATAACTTCATTTACGCCTTCGGCATGTTGAACACCTGAATTATTTAGTATATGTGCCCTATACCAAGGTGGAGTATACAGAGAGGTGCACTTAACCCACGACGCTAACTAGCTCAGGATTCACTGTACCACGTGGGCGGCCTATATCTAGATGATTTTTTAGGTTATTTTACCTTAAAGTGCATTTGTATTGCATTTCTAAGATAATATATTTTTAAAAAATATTTTAATCCATTATTTTGATTCCTTCCCTTCTCTCAAATGAGTGTTAAGAGGCATTAATTAAGGCAGCAAATATCAATTCGAAATTATAGAATAAGTACTAGAATGTCAAATACGATGTCTTCTGAAATATGATAATTTTTATTAATAAACATTAAGACAATATCCTTTCATTTTTTTAATTCAACGCATGAGTATTAAGTCAAGTGAATGCAGATATTTGAAGAGAACAACAGTTAAACTCTAAAATGCGAAGAAAACAGAAAAATCTTCAACCCTAAATTTCAATCAAATTGGACGCATGGGAAATTTTCACATTCTTGAAGTTTGCGTTCAAAGTATTTTAAAAATGGAAGAGATGAGCCATGTCAAGTTTTATCATTTTTAGCAGATTTCGTTAAAAATATTCTCCCAGTAATATTAATAATTTATATTCCACAGTTGTAAGACAGTTAAACATGGTACAAATAGTAATAAGTGTTGCAATGTTAGTAACACGTTAGCTTCGATCCTCTTTCAAGAAAATAACTACTTTGTCTATTTGTTATTCAGTTCTTAAAAGCTTCAGACATTATTGAACATTAGTTTCCTAAATGCTCCCAATACATTTTGTCATAAAAGTCAAGGAAAATGAAATTCAAGTCACACGTTTTGCAAGAATGCGAAATTCGTGGCCTTTAGTTGTTTGCTTGACGTTTCAAGTTGAATGCAACAATTTACAAAAGTCTTATCAAAAATAGTTTATCCTTTTTTCATTTCGTATGTGCTTTTCATTTATTTTCATAACAGTATTTATAATATACTCCTCGTTTTGCAGAAATTTATTGGAATTGGGTGTTTCTAAGTGTATGTAATACTTTGATACCTTATAATTGAGACGCAGAAATATTCTCTACTTCCTTCAACTGCAGTACATAAAAAAGAATATAATTAGGCTTTGAGAACAAAAGATTTGAAGTTTCTGAATATCAAAGGGTATTTAAATTTTAATTTTATCCCATTTCGGAGACAATGTATTTTTTATGTTAAAGAATTACCTTTTTATTCCCTTCATTTTTTTGTATTTTAAGAAATTTCTTTTCTATTACAAAAATATTGATCATTTTTTTTCTTTCTTTTAATTAATTTCTCAGTCGATTATTATAAATGAATGCTAGTAAATTCTGTACTAAACAGACCTCCCAATTATATATTTTTTAATTGTTAAAGTAGTCTGAAGGCCCATTAAACAAACATTTGATTAAAACACCTCATAAATCGCCGCAAACTGTTTTAACAAATTTAAAGGATAATTGTTTTAATTTACAATTTCTAAAACAAACAATCTCAGGGAATAAAGAAACTTCATATTTTTCATTTTTTAGGGTAACAGTTTATTCTTAGCTAGAAACCTTTATAATGCTCTTTTCTTATTTTAATGTCCTTTTCATGAACTTATGAAGTCATTAACACAGATACGAAAAAAAATTATATTTTCGATTTCGGAACGAGAAAGTACAGTGATATGTATGTAACCGCTCAGCACATTATCGATAATAATGATTGGTTGGTAAGTGTTTAGCTACGGTCATTATGTGCAACACGAAGGCAGGAATGACCATGTTGTCATCCCATTAAGAGGTGGTTGAGGTATTGGGTTACACGATCGATCTTGTCGATAAACCGCTTGATTTGTACACTGTATTAAGAGATGATCTTTATTATTATATTAAATAACAATCGTTGACTGCGATAACGATCCGCATCTCCAATTTACATCAAAATTTGAGGTTAATAACAAACTTCTCATCCTTGATGTTTCAGTTTTCAAAACTCATTCTAGTTTTAATAATTTTACTTTCAGAAAACCTTTCTGTGTCTTTTACCTCTCGCCCCCCCCCCCCCGTTTTCTGTGTAAAACCTAAAATGTGTCTTAAACACCTATGTGGACCCTATCTTACATTTATGCACAAATTCTATTTCCCTCTCTAACAAAATTAATAATATTAATTTTTCTTATTTTAGTCTTTTTCTCACTATTCAATCTTATTTAAATGTATTGAAGAATTCCTTCTACCCTAATCTTAATCATTTTTATGCCCAATTAAGATTTCCTGTGTTTGAAAAGTTATTGTTCTGCCCGTTTTACTAAATACTTACATTCAAATACACTAGTAAACTCTGCTTTCGTGTTGTAAAAACTAAAACCTCGGTCTAGCCAAAAGGGTTTTTATAGTATGTCTTGCTACAATTTCTGTTCATCTTATGTTGGTATAAGTATTTTTCCTATATTACACGCATAAGAAAAACACTGACGGTATGCTAAAAAATGAGAAATCTAAATCCATGGTACATCTCGCGGGTAATCAGGCACGATTTTACATATTTTGACGCCAGAATAATTTACCATACCCAGGGCCGTTCCAACCCGGGGGTGCAAGGGGTGCGGGGCACACGGGCGGCAAGTCAAGGGGGGCGGCAAGTCAGCCGCCCGGTAAAAAAAATTATTCTAATTTATTAGTAAAATAATCAATATAAAAATATTATCATTATGCTAGGTAACTACTTAGAGTTAAAAATGCATTTTACAAGTAAAACAGGAAATAAACAAAACCAGATTGTTTTTGAAAACACTACTCCACGTCGCATCCAGTTGAGAAATACATTGTTCATTTTTGTTTTAACACGTTTTAACCCATCATCGCATCAAATCGCGTCGCATCGCCGGCATCGCGTCAGTGCGGGCTGTTTTTGTCATGTTGCAGGAAAATACTCGTTTATTCCCTGAACCTATAAATACACGGACCGGGATAATTTGCACTATATTAATTTTGAGCATGTCCATCTCAACAACTGAAGACCAAAGTTTCAAACAAAAAATCGAGCACAAAGTCTCTAATTTTTGTGCTCGATTTTGTGATTGCTGACCAATAAAAATATTTCACAGGTACTAAGTAAACTTGGTGATATTTTTTCTTTTGCGCGGTTAGAGGTTGGAAATTGAAATAATACATTTATGGTTTGATATTTGTTTTGCAAAAAAAAAAAAGCTAGGATTCATTACTTAATTCTATTTTAAATGTTTTTTTAATTTTGCAAATGTTAAACATATAATAGGTAGTAACAGGTGTAAACTTGGATTTTTGAACTGCATCACCTTATTTCTTTAACAGGTGCGTGAAATATGGCAATTTTTTTTCAGAAATCGGGAAAATACGATTTTTTTATTATTATTAAAGTAAACGTAGGGGGAATTTTATTTAAAATATGAACAAAATTAAAATAAAATCGTTTTGAAAAGTTTCTTTGCAAAAGTCAATCTTTATCGAGAAACAGCTTAACTTACATTGCGCCTTTTTTATAAGTTCTTTACGAAAAGAACCTTATTTTTTTACAGATGTCTAATAATCGAAAATAACTTTCTGGGGGCCAATATAGAAAAAGAATATTTGAAAAAGAAGAATTGGCAAAGAAGGCTTGTGGTTCACTAAAAACATTTTTAATCTCAGCAATATCGCTTGAAGCGCCATCAAGTTCCAGAGATACAAATGTGACGGAGACCGAAATCACAAACCCTAAGGAAGATGTTTTAATTGAACCAGTGAAGTCCTGAAACCAGTGAAACCGAGATCAAAGACCGTGAAGATATTCTTCATGTTTCTTATAAAGATGATTTTTATAAGGATCCTAGCTGTTGACCTTCCGTACCATCTGACAAAATCAAATTAACTTTAGTAGAGGTAGGCCCTACCCAACTTACAGAAGCCGATGTAAACTTTCCTTTAAATAAAGATAAAATAGGTTTTTCATCCATTTATTATTAAAAAAATTAAGTAACGGGGAAATAATTCCAAGAGTTGGGTAGTGTATTCTAAATTAAAAGATTGTGTATTTTGTTTTCCTTGCAAATTATTTAAAACTTTTTCTAGTGCCTTTGTTGAGGGATATAACAATTGGAGACATTTGACTCAGATTATAGAACGTCATGAAACATCAAAAAGTCACATTTATAATATAAAATCTTGGATTGATTTAAATAAATCAATTTCTTCTAAAACAACTACTGATTCTGTAAATGAGAAATTAATAAATATGGACAAAGATAGATGGGTTTCCGCGTTAAAAATTAAAACTTATACCGTTAAATTCTTAGCCGGTCAAAATTTGAGTTTTAGAGGCAAAAATAATAAGTTATACGAGCCACAAAATGGAAACTTTTTAAAATTAATTGAAACAATTACAAAGTTTAATGATACCATATCAGACCACCTCACTGGAATTAGCAGAATTCCATCTAATATGCCTCATTATTTAGGTGTTCATATTCAAAATGAACTTATTTCCCTTTTGGGACAAAAAATAAGACATGAAATAATATCGCTCTTAAAAGTTAGTAAATATCATTCTATTATTTTAGATTCCACCCCTGATCTAAGTCACCAAGACCAAAGTACTGTTGTAGTATTTGTTCTATTAAATAATAAATCAAAGCAAATAGAAATTAGGGAGAATTTTTGGGGATTTATTTCAATATCAGATTCGACAGGACAGGGTTTAACTAATTTTTTTATTAGATTTTTTGGAGACTCACAACATTTGTTCGGGAGATTTAAAGGGGCAGGGTTATGAGAATGGTGCGAATATGAAGGGTCGCAATAATGGTTTACAAAAAAAAAGTTCTTGACTTAAACCCTAGAGCTTTTTATGTGCCTTGTGCGGCCCATAGTTTAAATTTATTTGTTAATGACACAGCAAAAGCGCCTTTAGCAAGTACAAGATTTTTTGTAATTGTACAAGAGCTATTCGTTTCCTTCTCCGCATCGACTAAACGTTGGAAGGTCTTAAAAAATGAAATCCCAACATTAACACTTAAACCCCTTTCAGATACTAGATGGGAAAGTAGAAAAGTTGTTAGATACAATCTAACAAAATATATGATGCTTTATATATCCTCTATTCTGATAATACTAGAGACTCTTAAACTAGAAACATGGCAAATTCATTACTTTTGAAAATGAAGTCATTTAAATTTATTTGTTCCATTATTACATGGTATAATGTGTTAACAAAAATTAATATCGTAAGTAAAGCTACGCAGAAATCGGATGCTATACTACCAAATACACTGCTCAAAACAATTAGGGGAGCACATAGTTTTAACGAAATTACGCAAATACTTACACCGATAAGTAACAAAATAAATCATCCATAATTTAAAGCCTAGCAGGAAACAGAAGAAGAAAACTTCATATGCAAATCAAAGTTCCTGACGTCAAAAACCAGAAAAAGGACATAAGGGCGGAAATCGGGATGTTGCAGAAACGTCTGTTTCACTGCCTTAACTGTAAAATTCGATTGCTCAGTTATTCTTTTTGAGAAAAGGTGACTTGAAAATGTCTCAACAACGGGATTTACCGGAATCCATGGCATGGCGTATTATAGGCAGACTTGAATCCAGGAAAACACAACGTAGTGTCGCGGACGTTGTTGGAGTCACCAGAAGTGTCGTTGCAAGGCTGTGAAATCGATTCCAAGAAACAGGGAATGTTAGACGTTGACCAGATCAAGGTCGGCCACTCGCCACTACAGCAACTGATGACCGGTATATACTGTTAACAGCTCGTCGAAACAGAACAGACAATGCTACTCAGCTGCAAAGACAGTTGCTCTTGGCAACAGGACGAAGGGTGTCCAGCCAAACAGTACGTAAGAGGCTTCAACAGGGAGGTCTCTATGCACGTAGGCCAATGGTCTGCATTCCGTTGACCTCACGCCACCGTGCTGCCCGAAGAAGATGGGCTGCTGAACATCGAAATTGGGAGCAACATGATTGGAGCCAAGTGCTGTTTACAAACGAGTCTCGATTCAGTCTGGAGTGTGACACCCGACGTGTTTTGGTATGGAGGGAAAGGAGCAGTCGAAATAACCCCACATTCGTTCGTGAAAGGTCACAATACAGACGAGCTGATTTAATGGTATGGGGTGGAATAAGCATAGGTGGACGCACGGACCTGCATATCATTCGGAATGGTACTTTGACGGCCCGAAGGTATGCAGACGAAATACTGAGACCTCATGTCATACCTTACGCTGCAGCTATTGGAGATTCCTTTGTTTTCAAGCATGATAATGCCAGACCGCATACAGCTCGTCTTGTGGAGAACATGGTTGAAGCTGAAACAATAGAGCGTATGGAATGGTCAGCGTGCTCTCCTGAGCTGAATTCAATCGAGCATGTTTGGGACATGCTCGGACGACGCATTGCTGCGAGACTAAGGCCTCCTTTTACTCTCCGAGACTTGGAGATTGCTCTTCTTGAGGAGAGGAACAGTATTCCCCAAAGTCTTATCGATAACATCATCGCATCCATGGAAAACAGGTGTGCAGCAATCTTAGCTGTTCGAGGAGACCACACGCCATATTAAAAATCTTGCATCATTTCTAAACAATACTTTTTTTATCGTTTACATGTAACCAAATTATTGCCCTAAATCATCTTTTCATGTTTTTTTTTTCCATATTTTCAAAGAATTAAAGCTTAGTTACAATTTTTTACGTCTTTTATTCTGTATTGCGCATTGATACGCGTGTACTATCCATTTTATGCCAATACGTGGCTGTCTCGCACGGTTTTCTTAACTCCTTTGCTTGCTCCCCTAATTTTTTTGAGCAGTGTATTATTTTACTGTTAGTGCAACCAAAACATATTTATATATTACATAAACTAAATTTATAATATATTCTGTAATTAAGGTAAAATCTGCAAGGGTGTCATTTAAGATAAAAATATTTCAGAGAAATTTCAATTAATCCATACGGTATAATGGGGGGGGGACGCTAAATTATTCTCGCACACGGGCGGCAGCTACCCTAGGAACGGCCCTGACCATACCCTAGCTTTATACACTAACCAGCTGAATACGCGTGCTTTGATACGGAGTACATTCAAATTAAATACAACAGCCAATGTATGCAATTAATGCCAAATATATATATACTTTCTCGTGATATAAATTTTATAACACTCAGACTATTATTTTAAATGCAAACTTAAAAACAGTTACAAAAACAGCTTAAAAATTTAATTTAAAAAAATCTAAGAAGAATTTTTCAAAAATCTCTTTTAGTGCATCCCTACACTATAAGAAGAATCGCTATGCACAATTTCAGCCCTTTAGGTACAGCGATTTGGTCTGTGCATTGTATGTCAGTCAGTGAGTCAGTCAGTGAGTCAGTTACGGAACTGTTTTATATATATATACTAGCTGAAAACCCGCACTTCGCTACGGAGTACATTCAAATTAAATACAACGGTCAATATATGCAATTAATGCATATTGACCGTTATATTTATTATATATATATATATATATATATATATATATATATATATATATATATATATATAATAAATAAGACGATCAATGTATACAATTGATGTAAAAAAAATAATATATATATTTATAAAAAAATCGCAAGGGATATTTTTATACACAAAATAATGTAGAAGAAAATATTCAAATTAAATATAATAGGACATACTAAAGAATATAGTACAGTTAATATAGTACAGTTTGAGGAACATATATTTTACTGTATTTTAATATTTTTTTTAATAATGCCCAATCATCTGCCGGATTAGCAAGAAAAAAATTTTTTTTTGTCTATTTCGTTGCTATGAACGAGACGATAAATTAATTAAAAGTATCAGAAAAAGAAATCACGTGATCAGCATTTAATAAATTAAATTCTAAAAATGAATCTTTAAAAATTTACCAAAAATCAGAAAATGAAGGTAAAGATTCGAAAAAGATTTCATTTTAAAGGAATTTGTATGATCTTTCTCGTGATATAAATTTTATAATCCTCGTATTATTATTTTAAATACAAACTTTCATTACAAAAAGAGCTTATAATTTTAATTTTAAAAAATTTAAGGAGAATTTTTGAAAAATCTTTTTTAGTGCTCCCGTACACTATAAGAAGAATCGCCATGCAAAATTTCAGTAGTCCAGTCAAATTAGGTTTTCATTTCGCACTAAATAAAGGGGTTGAGATTTTTTCAGGAATGTGTACGGATTGGCCCCCTAATCAATGCCTAATAAAGTCCCCTCGATTTCGGGCGCCGCGGGGGGGGGGGGATTCCAAAGGTCAATTTTTTCAGTTTTTGGTGTTTATCTCGAAAATGGTGCATCGCTCAGAAAATTGTCACATACAAAAATCAAAGCTGATAAAATTCCTTTTCAAATGGTATATCCATGTTTGTATCTAATAATTACCGTTTTCGAGATATGAGCCATTGAATATAAAAAAATTTCAAAAAAAGTTGTAGTGGTTCAAGTATCTCGACAAACTTTCTCTTCTAACTCTTTCCCCTTCTATTTCTCAGAAAACTCGTGATAGAAAAAGTTGTAGAGTGAAAATTTTCCTTCAAAAATGTATGGATTTATGCTAATTTATCTTCACCCGGTAAATTGTTAGAGCATTTTGAAGTTTAGGGGTACTTTTCAACATTTTGCTAGTAAAATGCTCGTCACTCAAGTTTCGTTTCCAAGGTCTGTAACTCTCTTAATCACTTTGTATGCTGTTTAATTAGATACGTATAGTATTTATAACTCGCATAAATAATAAATTATGTATACCTGTACGTATAATGTATATCTCATATTATACAGAAGAACACATGTAGTACAAAGGAGGAAGTAAGAAAACAAACTAAAATGTATAAAAGTTGTTCATATAATCAAAAAATGGTTATTAAAAGTAGGTTCAAACAACAAGTACTTACATTAAATAGATTAAATATAATTTATTTCATCAACTGCTTTCCTATATATTAAAAGCCGTTAATCTGATACTTCGGAAAAAGTTTCAAACAAGTCAAAGTCTTCACTATCATTTTAACTTCTGTAGAATGTCCGAAATTTTAACTGATTTCCCACAAAGTTGGCATCCCACTATAATGCCACGATCAAAGCCACTAAGCTCTTTTGACTTACTCATCGTCTCACAAACGCATAAATATGACCTGACAAACCACTACCAATAGTTTCAGGAGTTTCAGGAAGAGTAGTGGTAACTACAGTACATGGTCCGGAACCTCCACTGTAAACTACCAATACTTTTATAGCTTTCTGTTACGCATCAACTTACGTCACCTGCTAGATCCATTTCTTTAGGGAGGTGTCCGGATACTTTTTGGCCAGATAGTGTACAACGTATTATTGAATATTAATGAATTATATAAATTATTAAATTTACTTAATGGGGTCAGTACGAGCAAAGAAAAAGGAAAGGTACCTGTGGTGATTGAGATCCTGCTCATTTGGCGGGGCCTGGAACATGAGCAGGAACATTCGTTCTTCAGCTCCAGCAATGTCTCCTGGTGAAGATTTGGAGTCATAAAAAACTTTGGCGACGTTTGTTGTTTCATTGGCATACCGCTGGAAACATTGTACTATTGCTGATTTGCTTTTACCATAAATCGCTGAAATAGTGTCACATCCTGAGAAACTATGGTATTGGCTGAATGTACTGGCTGAATGATAAGACCTGAAGATGTTGTGAAGAGTAGAGCCTGTTTTCTGTGTTGCCTCGTCAGGCCTTCATGAAAAACACATTCGTGTCTCATGGGGTGAGTGCCACAAGTAGGACGAGCAGGTCTGTCTTCACCTACTATCACCATAGTTGAATGAGAGGTGTTTTGCCACCCACCTCTGACAATACTGCAGTCAGCATCTCCTTTGGCTATAGTAGACTGTATTGTATACCTCTTGCACCCAAGGCCTGAACTAACATAGTAATGAGCTTGGTTTTGCTCTTTTCATTGAAAAGGAAGTTTTCCTGATGAACAGTAGCCACCATGTTCTTTTTGAAGACAATATCCACTGATGTTTTACTTGATGCTCTCCGATGTTGTCGTCTCTTTCCGTGGAGTTTGTGTCTTCATAACCATCAAAAACCACATCTGAACTGCTGCCGTAATGGTTGAATATGTACGATACATATTGATCGCAGATGGAGGCGAAGGTAGTGTTGGTGTTCCCCTTTACTCTATGAAGCAAGAAGCCGTCATCGATTACCGTGAAACTGTTCTTCACATTGATCAGTTGATTACATTTTGGGAAAGCATCATACAGTGCTGACATTTTTATTCCAAGTCCTGGTAGCAGTTTACGTTACTTGTTCCAATTACTCCCTTTGAAAGGGACATGAAACAATTACGTTCAGCAAAAGGGAGATGATCAGCCAACCATTGAGCAAGCTTCCTTCTGTCTAGATCATCTTTGGTTATGTGTGATGCTCGAAACTCAATATGTTGTTCCCCGCTTGCAGTATGGACGCCACAAAACATCTCAAGTGAACTACATATTGCTGTATCTGTGTGTGCTCCCACAACCCATTTCGCCAACACCGAATCACTAAAGCCTCGCTCAATTTAATTAATTCTCCTGTTGTTAAGTCTCCTGTTGTTAATTAATCCTCCCAATTGTTAATTCTCCTTCACTCTTCTTGTCACACATGAGTGTCACCTCATTTGCCATGTCAGACCACACACCAGCCATTGGTGTTCCAGTTATGTTTACAGTGAAGTATCCACGATCTATAAAATCCTGTTTAAGTTGAAGGTGGCGAGTTTTTTTTCCCAGCATGTCTTGTACATATAGGTGAGTACACTTTGCATAATGAAAATGCCCACTGGCATGGAAGTAAGGTATCATCATCTGGGCGCATGTCATATGATCTTCCCAGTTGCGTTGTGCTGCAATGAATTTTTTCATCAACACCACCATTTCAAAGTGCTGGACCCACAAAGCTGCTGTTGGCCCATTACCTTTGAGACGTAACAATTCGTTGCTCAATATCCACTGAATGCTGGCAAGGGAGGTATTTGTGGAAATGTGTTGTGGAGTAATTTCTACTGAGGTCTGAAGTAACTGAAGTACCTCTTCTTTTTCATATGGTGTGATATCTAAATTTTCCAAAATGATCTGAGCTAAAGTGACACTTTTATATATTTTGGTTTGTTTTCTTACTTCCTCCTTTGTACTACAAGTGTTCTTCTGTTTATGAGATATAATTTATATGTACAGGTATACATAATTTATTATTTATAAGGGTTATGAATATTATACGTATCTAATTAAACAGCATACAAAGTGATTAAGAGAGTTACAGACCTTGGAAACGAAACTTGAGTGACGAGCATTTTACTAGCAAAATGTTGAAAAGTACCCCTAAACTTCAAAACGCTCTAACTATTTACCGGGTGAAGATAAATTAGCATAAATATGTACATTTTTGAAGGAAATATTTCGCTCTACAACTTTTTCTATCACGAGTTTTCTGAGAAATGGAAGGGGAAAGAGTTAGAAGAGGAAGTTTGACGAGATACTTGAACAGCTACCACTTTAAAAAAAATTTTTTCATATTCAACGTCTCATATCTCGAAAACGGTAACATTTAGGTGCAAACATGGATATACCATTTGGAAGGGAATTTTATCAGTTTTAATTTTTGTATTTGACAATTTTCTGTACGACTCACCGTTTTCGAGATAAACGTCAAAAATTGAAAAAAGGGACCTTTGGGACCCCCACCCCCAGCGGCACCCGAAATCGAGGGGACTTTATTAGGCGTTGTTCAGGGAACTAACCCCTACACATTTCTGAAAAAATCTCAACCCCTTTATTTAATGCATGATTCGCCGCCATTTTGAGCTAATTTGACTGGACTACAGCCCTTTAGGTCCAGCGGTTTGGTCTGTGCGTTGTATGTCAGTCAGTCAGTCAGTGAGTCAGTCAGTTACGGAACTGTTTTATACATATAGAGTAGCTGAAAACCAGGACTTCGCTACGGAGTACATTCAAATTAAATACAACGGTCAATGTATGCAATTAATGCCAATGTATATATATATACATATATGTATATATTTATAATAAATACGACGATCAATGTATACAATTGACGTAGAAAAAAATATATATATTTATAAAAAAAATCGTAAGGGATATTTTTATAGACAAAATAATGTCCAATCCTCTGCCGCATTAGCAAAAAAAAAATTTTTTTTTTCTCTATTTAGTTGTTAGGCACGTTACGATAAATTTATTGAAAGTACCAGAAAAAGAAATCACGTGATTGGCATTTAATAAAATAAATTCTGAAAATGAATCTTTAAAAATTCACCAAAAATCAGAAAATGGAAGTAAAGATTCGAAAAAGATTTCATTTTAAAGGAATTTTTATGATCTTTCGTGTGATATAAATTTTATAACCCTCAAATTATTAATTTAAATGCAAACTTAAAAAAAGTTACTTAAACAGCTTAAAAATTTAATTTTAAAAAAATCTAAGAAGAATTCTTCAAAAATATTTCTTAGTGCACCCCTACAATATAAAAAGAATCGCCATGCAAAATTTCAGCCATTTAGGTCCAGCGGTTCGGTCTGTGCGTTTTATGTCAGTCAGTCAGTCAGTGAGTGAGGCAGTTACGGAACTGTTATATATATATATATATATATATAATAAATACGACGATCAATGTATACAATTGATGTAAAAAGATATATATATTTATAAAAAAATCGTAAGGGATATTTTTATAGACAAAATAATGTAGAAGAAAATATTCAAATTAAATCTAATATAAAGAATACTAAAGAATCTATTATAGTTAATATATACACAGTTTGTAGAACATTTCTTTTAGTGAATTTAAATATTTTTTGGTTAATGTCCAATCGTATGCCGCATTATCAAGAAAAAAAAATTTTTTGTGTGTGAATTTTGTTTTTATGCACGTGACGATAAATTTATTTAAAGTACCATAAAAAGAAATCACATGATCAGCATTTAATAAATTGAATTCTTAAATTTTATCTTTAAAAATGGACCAGAAATAAGGAAATGGAGGTAAAGATTCGAAAAAGATTTAACTTTAAAGGAATTTTTATGATCTTTCTCATGATATAAATTTTATAACCCTCAGAGTATTATTTTAAATGCAAACTTAAAAAAGTTACAAAAACAGCTTAAATTTTAATTTAAAAAAATCTAATAAGAATTTTTCAAAAATCTCCTTTAGTGCATCCCTACACTATAACAAGAATCGCCATGCAAAATTTCGGTCCAGCGGTTTGGTCTGTGCATTGCATGTCAGTCAGTGAGTCAGTTACGGAACTGTTATATATATATATATATATATATACAGGGTGTCCATAATTAAATTTCTCTAATTTAAAGTTGTCTACAGTCGAAACTATTGTTCAGAAAGTTATGAAATTATGTGTAGGAAATATTGAAGGGATGGGAATTTGTTTGAGCGAACAAAAAAATTAGTCACCAGGGGACGTTTTTTGATAAATTGCACATTTACGACTTTTTCTTTACCTAAGATTTCACCATCTTTTTATCCATAGGTCACCCTAACACAATAACTCATACTCATTAAATTTTACAATCTTTAAAGTGATTGCAAAGTCGATCAGAAACTTGTTCCATAACTAATTTTCGGACAAAAGATTAGAAGGAACGAAGAAGAAACAAATATGCAAATTAATTTTTTTCGACGTAGAACAGAAGCTGTTATAAAACCTAGAAACTTTCCTGGAGATTTTGTTTTCAGCGTGCTTGCTATTGCTAATCAGAATGTCATCATTACGATTACCAGATCGAGCTTTGCTAGTAAAATTGTTTTACCAAAACGACAATTCAGCACTAGTTGCTCTACGAAAATTTCGGAGTTTGAAGGGGATACGAATAGGTCCATTGACTAGCAAAGGTCTTCGACAAGACAGCATTTCATGACATGTTTTCAGCATTTCCCAAGACACACTGCGGTCAACTGTAGAACATGCTATCTTGCGATTTCAAATGGTAACTGAAAATGATGGCCGTCATGTTGAACATGTCTTGTTGTAATAAATTGTTTTAAGTATAGACAATGTTGGCTAAATTTGTAATTCATCAAAAGAGCCCTCTAGTGGTGAAATTTTAAACTAATGTTTTTTATTCGCTCAAACAAATTCCCACCCCTTCAATATGTCCTACATAAAATTTCATAACTGTCTGAATAATAGTTTTGACTGTAGACAACTTTAAAGTAGGGAAGTTTAATTATGGACACCCTGTATATATATATATATATATATATATATATATATATATATATATATATATATATATATATATATATATATATTTATTTATTTATATTTATAAGAAATACAATGTATGCAATTAATATGTATGTTTAATATCAATAAAACATACTAATTTGAATTAAATTCTTTAAAAACTTCTATCTCAATTAGTCTAGTGGTTAAATTTTATCTTTTTGCGTATTTTAATATTTTATTTGTCAATTGATTTCGTTGTTATGCATTTGACGCAAAACTAATTTAAAGTATCACAAAAAGAAAAGAAACCCCGTGATCAGCATTTAATAAATTAAATTCTAAAAATGAATCTTTAAAAATTTACCAAAAATCAGAAAATAGAGGTACAAATTCGAAAAACATTTCATTTTATAGGAATTTTTATAATCTTCCTCGTGATATATTTTATAATCCTCAGATTATTATTATTTTATAATCCTTAGATTATTATTCATGTTTACAAATATCTTTAACACGCATGCACTAAGGGGGAAATTAGTTAATTCGTTTATTTGATGGTCGCAATTTTCAAAAAGGGACTGTCCTCTATTCAAAAGGAAATAATTTAGAACACGCGTTAAGAAAATAAGGTGGGGCGAAACAGTTAATAATGATGGGGCGTTATTATTACACATATATATATATATATGAAAAAATCGTAACGGATATTTTTATGAACAAAATAAGGTAGAAGAAAATATTCAAATTAAATCTAATAGAACACACTAAATAATATAGTACAGTTAATATAGTACAGTTTGAGGAACATATCTTTTACTGTATTTATTTTTTTTTTTTTTGATAATGTCCAATAGGTCTGCCGCATTAGCAAGAAAAAAAAATAATTGTCTATTTCGTTGTTATGCACGTAACGCAAAATTAGTTTAAAGTACCACAAAAAGAAAAGAAACCACGTGATCAGCATTTAATAAATTAAATTCTAAAAATAAATCTTTAAAAATTTACCAAAAATCAGAAAATAGAGGAAAAAATTCGAAAAAGATTTCATTTTAAAGGAATTTTATAATCTTTCTCGTGATATACATTTTATAATCCTCAGATTATTATTTTAAATGCAAACGTAAAAAAATTTACAAAACAGCTTAAAAATTTAATTTTAAAAAAATCTAATAAGAATTTTTCAAAATTCTTTCTTAGTGCACTCCTACACTATAAGAAGAATCGACATGCTAAATTTCAGCCTTTTAGGTTCAGCGGCTTGGTCTGTGCGTTATCTATCAGTCAGTCAGTCACGGAACTGTTTTGTATTATATAGACTACATTTTCTTCCAATCTTGACTGTCTAAACCTATAATTTCATTAATAAATATGTTTTCATTAATAACTTTTCTTTTCTGTTATTACCTGCCTGTATAAATGTCTGTCTAAAGAGACTCTTACAATATTCCTTTCCCTCTGTATTCTAACTATAAATTCTTATTTTTTTAAATCGCTAAATTCTATTTCTCAATTCCGTCTTCACGATTCTGATCTTTGTCCGCTTTTCTTACCCGACTTCCTTTGTTAATTTCGAATTCTCGTTGGTGTTTTTCCCGTCGCAGCGCAGATACGATTATAGATTTTCCAACCCTTGTCCCTCGGACAAACTTTTACCTTTGATGTTTCAGTCCGTAACTGAAAAAATTCTATTCTGATTCTACTATTCCTATCAAAGAATTTGATGGGCTTCGCGTCTGGGATTTGTCTGTGGATATATTCAAATGCAATTCTCTACTGCCTACAGAAGAAAAGTATTTATTAGTTCAAAATCAGCTGCCTTATTAACTACCTGTTGCGGATTTTAGATGCTATTATTAAAATTTTATTACATTTAATTTCTTGCCACTGTGATTGCTCTATGCTGGACAGGGAAGAAATTTTATGAATATTACCCCATAAAAATTTACAGAAAGTTCAATTACAGAATGGTAATCCTGATAAACTGATAACCCTTATAATGAGAATAAATACAGTTAACCTCAACTACTTATATGGAATAGAGTAGTGGTAGCGAACCTTTTTCTGTGGAAATGCTCAAAAGATTTAAAAGCAATATTTCTTCAGGTGATGACACACAATATTAATAGGGATGTAAAGTAAACTTTTAGTAATAAACAATTATTAACTTTAACCAACTTTACTTTGCTATTAACCTTTTCCTTACGGGGTGGGATAGCATGTATCCCAAGGATACAGGCTCTATAATATATATATATATATATATATATATATATATATATATATATATATATATACATCATTTATCAAAAGTTTGCAAATACTATAGCCATATGCATGGCGCAGCCTAGCAGCTAACACAAAAAGAACAAAAACACAGGTGCATTAGCACCCAAAGATAGAAATATAGGTGAATGAACACCCAAAAGACAAAAAGTCAAGCAATTAGACTGAAAAAAGTCAAAAAGATATCAAGAAAATCATCTGTCTTTGCTTGGCTCATCAGCCGTGGGTAAAGCAAAGAAACATAATCAAACACAAGTGGTTTCGCCATGGTGTCATATTCAAAAAAACTTTTATCATTTATATGGCTGAATCAGATGACAAAAAACTAAAAGAAATTGTTATGACACGACGGTCGTAGGTAGGTGCTACAAAATAACCGCTTATAAAAGAAGAGTTTTTTTTTTCTTCCTTTGAATATGACTTTTGAATATGTTTCTTTGCTTTACCCACGGCTGATGAACCAAGAAAAGACAGATGATTTTCTTTATATCTTTTTGACTTTTTTCAGTCTAATTGCTTTACTTTTTGTCTTTTGGTTGTTCATTCACCTATATTTCTATCTTTGGGTGCTAATGCACCTGTGTTTTTGTTCTTTTTGTGTTAGCTGCTAGGCTGCGCCATGCATATGTCTATAGTATTTGCAAACTTTAGATAAATGATGTATTCGTGCTTTGTGGTTAATGGCTGCCAATGTAGCGCATGGCCATGAAAGCCATTTGTTGTATTTCTTCACGTTGTGTATATATACATGCATATATATATATATATATATATATATATATATATATATATATATATATATATATATACCTATATATATATATATATATATACCTATATATATATATATATATATAACCCCCTTAGTTACAGTTCTTACAAAGGGGTGATGAAATTTCCCGTTCTAAAGAGGGAATCGGAAAAATGGGCCCTATAATCTAAAGGTTTAAAGAACAAAATTTACAGAGGATAAATAAAATATTTTATATAAGAAAATAAAAAGTTAATATCAATCATTAATTGATACGAATTTAGGTGATAATTATTAATATTTAGCCTATAGAAACATTTGCAGAACTAGATTTAACAGTCCCTTTATTTCTGAAATTCTTTTTTTTATAAAGCTCATTTCTCATTATAAAGAAAATCCAATAACATTGTTAATAACAATATCTTAAATCCACAACAGGTAGTTAAAACGGCAGCTGATTTTGAACAACTAAATATACGTTCCTTCTTTCGGCAGTAGAGCATTCAACTTTACCAAAAATCAGAAGATCGTAACACAAGATCGTTTGGAAATTGTTGGGCAACCGTATTTAGCAGAGTTGGCCGACAGTTGGATTTGCCCGTTGGGGTTATGTGTAAACAACGGTTCGCATTGCAGCTCACCAAAAGGTTGGCTCTTAGTTGGCCAGAGCAGTTCAACTCTCATTTGCAGTTGGGACAACGACATTTTGTAATTGTTGGCCCAAAAGTAGTTACTTGCAGTTAGGTCAACAACATTTCATAATTGTTGGCCCAGTATAAATATTTAGCAATTGGCCAATATTTGTTTCTGGGAGATCTGCCAACGGTAACCATTCCCCCACCGATGTAACAAAAAATTTGCTTTCGGACCAACGATGTGTGTTACTTAGATTACGTGTGAATATCCCCGCAGATAAATCTCAGCTGCAGAGACCATCTTATTCTTTGATAAGAATAGTAAAATCAGAATAGAATTTTCTAGGTAGATACTGGGACATCGAAGGAAAACGATTTTCCGAGGAACTAGGATTGTGAAATCTATAATCGTATCTGCTTTGTGACTCAAGAACACAACAGGGCTTCAAAATATAAACAAACGATGTAGGAGAGCAAAAGCCGATGGAAATCAAAATCGCAAAGATGGAATTGAGAAATAAAATTTAGAGATAAAAATACATAAGAATAACAGAGAGAAGACAGAGGTTAGAAAACAAGGGGAATGTAGGATTCGCCTGTGTACATAAAAAGTCTTTCGAAACAGCCATGAGTAGTTTTTAGAAGTGTGTGAAATTTTGAGTAATTCACAATTTCATTTTCAACCTTTTTATTATTTATGTTCGATAACCAATCGTCTTCATTAATTTCCAAACCATTTCTAAAATTGGCAAACTTTTGTTTTTATACAGAACTGGATAGAAGACCTATTCATTGTATTTCAAAGTGTGTGAATCCAGATTCACACACTTGATTCAAATTCAACTCTCCAAATTCAACTTTGTCTAAAATCAACCCTCTAAGTGCCAGAAAAAATTATTTTGCGTGCCACTTCTGCACGTGTACCATTGGTTCGTCATTGATGTACCAGAGAATATCCCAATATTTATTTTGTGATTGAAAATAAACGTTGATAGACTATTTTTATTTTAAGTTTGCCTTTATCAAACGCTAAACTATCAAGTTACAACGCATTTCAAACCTCTTAAGTTATTTTAAGACATGAAAACATTTTTTAACAAAAGTATCATAATTTATGCACTTTGGTGATTAGAATTTTTAATAATCTTTATTAATTGAAACTAAATCCCTCGCGTAAAAATATAAATTAACTCTTCCCTAGTGAGGAAATAATTCCGACAAAGCAAACGTTCTCGGAAATTCCTTGAATCTCTGGGGGTATTCTTCCAAATAACAAATTTTTCTGAGAAATATTTCCTCGCTTTAAAACGCTTGCACGGTACTGTTATTCAACATGAAATTTATAGTAAATTCTTTTTGGGAAAAGGAAGTAACTTTTAAATAAACTTAAAAATTTAAAGTGTGAGAAAAATAAAATATCTTCTTTTAAGTATATTTCAGAAACTATAATTTACATACTTACATACATGTATATGTATGTAAGATTATAAGTTTATGCACACACACACACACACACACACACACACACACATATATATATATATATGTGTGGGGGGGGGGTATTTATATACGTTCAGTAGCCTTATCACTGCAGTAACAATTAAAAACATCTGCCACTTACATATCGTTTTCAATAGTCACTATAGGAGTAAATGAGATAAAAGCCCACTGTTTCTGAAAAGATAATACAAGTAATATCTCTGTTTCTAGGCACTGCGCTAACTAATTTTTTTTTAAAATTTAATTGGAAAAGGATTCCATCTCTAAATTTAGAACACGGGGATGGTACGAATTAAGTGCGAACCACCTTATTTTTGCCACTGCTAGTGACCAAACTATGGAAACAGTACATGCAAATTCTCTACTTTTATTTCATTTTATTATTGATATGGGAATCATCGGGCGTAACTGATGGCCCTTACTCCTTCGTACTTCGAAGTCTGAAATTTTAATCATCTGGACCTCTTGCAATAAGTTGTCTTATATACTTCAGTTATTTTCAATTGTTCTTCGTTTTTCCTCGAACGCAATGAATTCCTCGTATAACATAATTTTAACAGCATTTTGTATACCAGAGCAACTGATAAGTTTATGAAGAAAACGCTGCAAGGTTCTTAAAGAACAATTGTGGCATAGCTTCGTAATTATGATACTTACCGTATTTTTCGGCCGAGACGCCATCAAAAAATCGACTTAAAATTGGGTTGAGTCTTATGGTCCAAAGGTAAAATTAAAATAATAGGAATATTTTATTATATATTATACGTATTTATTATTTATATTATATATTTTTATATACATTATTTATTATATTTATCATACACATTTTTAAATATATATATTCTTTTATATTTATTAAGTAAGAAATTGAAAATATCTTTATATTCCTAACAAAATACAAAGTATTCTTTTCTAAAAATGCTCCCATAAATTTGAGGTGCGTCTTATGTTCCGAAAAATACGGTAACTGCTAAACAGGAGGAAATGGTTTTGTTCCCGAGCGAACCCGTTTGTTGTTTTTAAATTGAAATAAAGAATGTGAATCGAAATGTGAACGCGAAGTTTGACTAAGTTGATGCAAACAATAAAAAGTACTTTTCCAGAGATAAATTCTATGCTCAGATGGCAAAATGTTATGAAAAATTTACGTGACAGCAATTCTAAGATTCAAGATGTCATGAAAAATCATTAATTTGTTTTACATGAGCAAACGTGGTACCAATGTTTCAGAAAAATAGTTGGCTATCACCTACAGTAGTTACAGTAAATAGAAAATATCGGCGAATGAGATTCCGGAATGTGAAAAACTCAATTTTTTAACAAAAGTTTCTTATAACATTTTGCCATATGAGAACTGAATTACTCTCATAACTACTTCCTTTAGGAAAGTATTGTGAAACCCAGCTTAATATGAGGTACTAGACTTTTCTCTTTCCATCAAAATTTTCACTCACTCATGTGTTTATATTTTCACCATCTAATTAGGAAAGGAATTCTCAGAGTTACTAGTACTTTTGCAACTCAACTCCTCTCGGTTCCATATTTCCATAGCTCAGTATATTTCCATAGCTAAACGTGCTTTTCAGTTTGTTTCTCAGAATATTTTTGTGTCTAGACATTTCTATGTAAACACAAAATGTCTTTATCGTGAATATCAGATAGGGCGGGAAAAGTAAAGTCTTCTGAGGATGTTGAGGAATCAACGCGCTTTTAAATCTGGAGCAATATTAGTGCCAACCGACAGAATACTAAGGGGGCATCATCAATGCTGGAACTAACAGTATAGACGTTTTCGTGAATCTAACTAATAAATAAATTGGTGCTTGAGGTAGCCTACTGGTAACGCGACGGCTTTCGGAGCTGAAGGTGCTCGTATCGAATCCCGACAAGCGCCGTTAAATACTTCAATGTATAAGTATGTTAAATCCGTAGACCAGAAAGTCCCTCTATGAGGTGAGAGAGAGTGGGAGAGGGTACGATCCTCCAAGATGTCGACCCTGGGGATGCTCTGTCAAAATTGAGGTTGCACCTGGCTAAATCGGACTCCGACCCATATAATGGCATTATAAACAGGAGCTACACCCATCAGCCCACTTGCCTATATCGACCTGGTCTGCAATATCTCCAAGGGGCATAAGAAACCATAATAACAACAAATAAAATGTATTTATTTGTTGTTATTGTGGTTTCTAGAAAAATAATGAAGAATGGCAAATTCTTCAACTAGAAAATGAAGAATTTGCCATTCTGCGATTTCATCAAATTCTCATCTTTTTTGTGTCTATTATATATTTATATATATAATATTTATATATATAATATGATACTGATGGATATATGTATATATATATATATATATATATATATATATATATATATATATATATACAAATGTGTGTATATATATATACACACACACACACACACACACACATATATATATATATGTGTGTGTGTGTGTGTGTGTGTATGTACGTATGTATATATGTATGTATGTATGTATGTATGACGGGATGGTGATGATGAGTTAGAAAAAATGACCCCTGGCGTTACTGATCATCTACTGCCTCAAACAAAAAGAGACAGTGATGATGCCTACAATGAGGATGGCAAAACATTCACTGAAGATATCTCATTATTTCATACAGAAGTTCTATATGCTAATGAGGCAGCTCATCTGCACAGCAAGCATCGGAAAAACACTATAACTGTCAACGTTTAGAAGCAAAGGCAACTGCGAAACATCGCGGCAGATGAGCAAGGAACCTCTATAAAACTCCCTAAAAATGTGTAAAGGACTGTAAGTTCAATTTGTGTTACAAAAGAATTTGTTTCAGATACCCCATTTAATATTAATTTTATCTTCAGTGTTAGGCAAAACATTAAACTTAAAATGTAACTAAAACAAAATGCTTTTATATTTTTAAAGCTGTTATACGTATTAGTAGCATTATAAATGATATTCCCTGAAATATGTGTAAAATACATAAATTAACTTTGTTTATATACTGCATTAAAGTAACTTAGGCATGATAGTTGGCAAAAATTTGATATAGTTCCATATAATCAGCAAAATCTATACATTTGTCCTTTTAAATATAAAAAGGCTGCAAGAATCCATTCCACAAGTTATCAGATATGATACTATGTAAGCAGAGGCTGTGCTGCATGAAATTTGGTATTTGCACTGGTAAATGGATCTGTCTACGACGTCTCTTTCTCAGTCTTTAAATTATATAAGACTAGATCACATGAAACGAATTTTTTAAAAGCATCATATCTATGTTAAGGCGTCTCAATAATTATTTTCAAAATAAGGAAGGTGATCAATTCCAGCATGTCATTAATCATACGTAATCACTAGGAACATCTCTATCCCTGTTACTGAAGAGGTATCATTTTGTCATTTTACCATGATTGCAATTGATATATGAGGATGAGCTGATAGAAACTGGAAAAGAAAAACTTAATTGCAGTCTATGTCCATACAATCTCTTGTCCAAAACTGTTAATTACGAAGACGAGAAAGTTTAACATGCGTAACAGATATTTTTTAAAGAAATATAGGAATCTCCAGTGTTTAGTTGTGACTAAAAAGTATGTAGTGATATATTAAGTTTCTATATTTTGTTTTATAATTCAAATTGAGAATTTCCTAGACCTAATCAATCAAATAATTTTGTCAAAAATTTAGTTTTTTTCTGAATTTATATTTTCAATAAGTAATTGAAAAAATAATTCTTAGAGTTACTAGCACTATTATAACTCACTGTTGTGCCCTTAATGACACGTAACCTTTGATTTAAGGTTTAAAATAAATGTTTTTTTAACTAACTTCTTCACCAGATAAAAAATACATTTTAGTTATGAAGTTAAAACTACTATTATTTGAAAGGAAACAAGCAGAATATTTGAACGGTTTTACAACATCTGCATAATCACTCGTATCGCTTGTTAGCGTTATAATTAAAGATTGTGATATGGTTTGGTGATATGTAATCATCAGCACATGTTTTCGAGAAGTAGAAGTCTCAAAGGTTTGATTCAGGGCTCGTTAACTGCATTTTAAATGAAAAAAAATATTGATTATAGATATATTTATTGAAATATTTCATTTTCCCATCTCCTATTCATGATGCTGGAGGCTTGTTAAATTACAAACTACTTCTGGAGAAGAGAGAACTTCTGATGCACGCATCATCTTGACCTTGTATAATACATTTTTCTCACAGTACTTTTTATTTGGAAAGCTTCATCACTGATGTTATTGTGCATGAGTGACACATATCTTACTATTGCAAATAACCGTCTTTTAGAATTACTTAAAAATGTTATGAAAAAAATTTAAAAAGAAGACACTTATATAGTTAAAAATAGTTATGAAGTAGTAAATAGTAATGGTTGCATGGAAGATGTATTAGGTGTTACAAGTTATGACTTTTCGGATTTGTTTAACTCCATTAACTTAGATGACTTACATAGTATAATTTTAAATCTATATGAACGATACGATTTACCTGAGTTTATTACATATAACCGATATAAATCTTTGTTACAGCTAGTTTTAAAAGAAACTTATTTATACAATGGCAGAGATATATATATATAAACAGATTCATGGGATCCCTATAGGAGGGGGATGCTCATCAATTCTTGCTGATATCTATCTACATAATTACGAAACATGAATTATTGTTTATTAAATGAAGGAAAGTTTTTTAGGTATGTGGATGACATTTTGGTATGCTTTGTAAATAAATGAGATTTGGACTTTAGTTTTTACCCTAGTAATTTAAGTCTAGTTGAAACTACGTGCAATAAGGAAGGTTTTTCGTACTTTTTAGATTTAAGTATTAAAGTTAGCAATGACTCGATAATTACAAAAATGTATGATAAACGTGATGAATGTAGTTTTAAACCAAATCGTATTATGCTTACACCTAAACATCAAAAGAAATGTCATTACTAATTTTTTAATAAGATGTAAACGTCTCAATACTTATAAAATGGATATGGATTTTAAAATTAAACAATTTATAAAATTTGCTTTAGAGATGGGTTTCCCTAAGTCTTTTTTAATGTATAATACAAAAAATTTCTTAAAAATCAGTAAAACTGAATGTAAACAACGTTTTCTTTGACCGTAACTGTATGTTAATTTACAACTTATTTGAGATATGGACACAGTATAAAAGACAATTGATTCAAGAACTTTCTTACATTATTACGTTATACAGGTATGTATGCTACAAAGTTTGTAAGTTTTAGTTATGTATGATTAAACTGTTGTAATTATCGTAAACACTGAATTTAGTTAAGATTCTCCAGTTTTGGGTTTTAAAATTTTGTTTTAATTATTGTTCTACCTTTTTAAACTACTTTTTGACGAAAGTCTAGGTTGCACTGAGGTTTCGGGCTTCCGGGAGTGTTGCCGCGGCATAAAACTAGTTTAACCGGAGTAGGGGGGTCACAACTCCCCCCAGCCATTAAAAACTTCAGTTTCAGGATTTGGTTGTAGTTTCCCTGGATTGGCTTTCCAACTGTTTTCTATTTTACACTTATTTTAAATATTAATATATATTCATATATATGTGTGTGTGTGTATGTATGTATATATATATATATATATATATATATATATATATATATATATGTATGTATGTATGTATGTATGTATGTAAAATTCTGCCTATCAATAGTTTAATCTCTAAATAGTAAAAGTCTGTGTATGGCCCTTCACTACATACAATGAATATGCAATCCTTCGCTACAGAAAATTTAATTCCTACCTTTTCCCACTGGAATAAAGTAATCCCTCTAACTGTCTTATCGCAAGTATTTTTTCCTTGGTAGTCCCCATCTAAAATTATATAGTTTAAACAACACGGCTCTGAAAAAAAATTCTCCTCGACACAACTAAGCCAAAAACTTCCAAACATTTCTATCTTCCACCCGAAAAACTACTTTCCTAGCCCGTCGAATCGGCTCCTAAATTTTCTGCACTGCTATGACATATACTCACCCCCTACTCCACCAGGACATGTCATCATCGTTTCTAATTAAGCTTATAACCCTTACCTGTCATTCCCTACACAAAGAAAGATAATTACCGAGCAATAGAAAAGGAAGCCCATCAAGACTGCCAACTCTCTCAAAACTCTCAAACAACTGTTCTGAAATTCGTCATTGCTGTGATTTAATCGAGACCAGTTGCAAAATTAAATAACTCTTAAAATTATAGTTATAAATACAATTTCCCCTTTTTGTAAATTAGAGAATACAATATAAAAAAAAAATGTTCACACATGAAGAAAATATAGTTACGGAAAAATAATTTATCAAATCCTCCTCCTTTTTTGAATCTGTTTATATATATATATATATATATATATATATATATATATATATATATATATATGTGTGTGTGTGTAATAAATTAAATATTAGGCCCTCCATTCTATCAGTTAAATTCCCTTTCCTGAATCCAATCCCCAGTAACATTACTTTAACGCTTTAAAAACCCATAGCAACAGAACTTCCCATAAAACAGCAAACGTTGCATTTCTACACGTGTATACGTCTCGAGAAAGGCGTGAGTTCGCATCGCCAGCCCCAAAATTCCTGCCATTTCAAAACAACAGCCACATGTACCTCGCTTCTAGCGCGTAAGGTTGAAAGGTGATATTGCACTTCGCTCCGAGCATCTGAAATGAAAGGACGTATGTTACTATTGCTCCTAATAAAACGATTCGACCCGACTGCTTCAAAATTTTAATTCCTTTCAGGCTGAGTCTAGCTCCAGCCATGTAAATTTGAGCTAGTTTTCCTTTTCAGGTTGCATTTTAAGAACGAGATGTAATGATTATATTACATAGAGTCGACAGGATTCGAACCTGTGCGGGGAAACCCCAATGGATTTCGAATCCTGTCGACTCTATGTAATATAATCATTACATCTCGGTCTTATATAAACTCGTTCTTATATACACTGAATATAAACCACATACAATAAGGACTTATTTGATAAACAATGTATAACGACTTGAATTTAAACTGAGCTTAAGGACTCCAAGAATTATACGTTATTTTAGGACTCATTATTGAATGAAGAACTTTGATTTAATTAAAAAGTTATTTAGATTATATTAGCCAATAATATTTCAGTTATTTGAATTTCATTGCATATTGTATAATAATTATAAACTTATTGCATACTATGTTAATTCCATATATTTTGAATGTTCATTATAAATTTCATTGTATATTCCTTTAATTTCATATATTTTGTGTAATGGTGCAACGAAGTCATAAGAGTGTGTTTAGTATTATAGTAAAGATTCAGGAGATTTAACTTTGGATTTGTTTCGGTGAAGTTAATTTATGACGGGTTATGGACAAAGCTCTTGACTCTGTAACCTTGATGTGCTCTAATTCTCACCCACCTTGCTGTTTATCGTGACTTCTTTCCACCAATGTTGCATTCAGAGACATGTAATTGTATAATGTAGTTAATTTTGATTATATTTGATTGTAATTGTACTCACTTTATTATATAAGAGTTCGTCTGTATTATGTTGTGAAAATGTCACCTTTCAACGTGACGATTTTCCCTTTTTCGGGGGAGATTTGTAATAAATTAAATATTAGGCCCTCCATTCTATCAGTTAAATTCCCTTTCCTGAATCCAATCCCCAGTAACATTACTTTAACGCTTTAAAAACCCGTAGCAACAGAACTTCCCATAAAACAGCAAACGTTGCATTTCTACACGTGTATACGTCTCGAGAAAGGCGTGAGTTCGCATCGCCAGCCCCAAAATTCCGCTGACATTTCAAAACAACAGCCACATGTACCTCGCTTCTAGCGCGTAAGGTTGAAAGGTGATATTGCACTTCGCTCCGAGCATCTGAAATGAAAGGACATATGTTACTATCGCTCCTAATAAAACGATTCGACCCGACTGCTTCAAAATTTTAATTCCTTTCAGGCTGAGTCTAGCTCCAGCCATGTAAATTTGAGCTAGTTTTCCTTTTCAGGTTGCATTTTAAGAACGAGATGTGATGATTATATTACATATATATATATGTGTGTGTGTGTGTGTGTGTATGTGTGTATATATATATATATATATATATACAAACCGACTCCGAAAAGGAGGGGGATATGATAAATTGTATTTCCTTAACTATTACCTATGGAGAAAATTTGTCTAATACTTACAGCTACACAAATGCTGATAATCCAATAAAAATGGTATTTTCAGATAGCCTGAATATATCTGCATCTTACAATAAGATTTATTTCATAAATTTTGTCCATCAAAGGAATTTTGGAACGGTTAAAACTCACCTTGCCAGATTTTTTTCCTCTAATAATTCAAATTTTAAAATATTGTTTGCATTTTTTTTAAGCAGAATATGCCCCAAGGTGTAAAATTTCTTTCTCTATTCCGGAGAATTTCAATTTCCGTAATAGAGATTCATATCTAAAAAAAAAAGTTTTTAAATCCAAATCGGTAATCCTTTTACACATTTTCTCTATAGCGAATACAATAAGGATAGTACGCAAAAGCCTTTACAAAATTTAAAATTTACTTTTCCTCCCACTTTAACCACCACTTTTTACTCCGACTACTTCGCATCTGTTGGGTATCGAATCAATCAATATCTGCATGAAAAGATCTTTGGAAAGGTTTGAAATTCTCTGAAGTTTTTTTAAGGATCTGTAGAATAATTTTCTTCCCATTGCACTCCAACAATTGTCAATCGAATTCAATAACGGACAAATTCGAAGAACAAGTTAGAAATGCTGTACTTTTATTCAATAAATAATCCTCAACCTGTAAAATAAATTAGAGATCGAAATATGTTCTTTTAAGAAATACAATGTGTGTAAAAATAGTCTAGAATTTTCTGGAAAATAAGAAAAGAATTTTTCCAGAAAGGACCCAAACAGCCTGCCTGGTGGGCCTTTAACAGTAGGATTTATAGGGTTTGGATGCCTTTTTTCCCACAACTCGATGGCGAGTTTACTGCTGAACCGTGAAGGCGACGCGCAGGTCTCTGAGACCTATGTTTTTCACCCAGATCTGAGTTTTTCAATGATCATATCGTCGTTGCACAAGAAAAGTGACATATCTCAAAGATTCTCCTTTTTGAGTTAAATAATATAAAATGTTAAAAAAATCTACTTTTATCAGAAAAAAATTACGTATAGTTCATAAAATACTCCGTAGGGAGGCCATGTGTCACATCACCGATGCACGAACAATATTTTAAAACAATGTTTTAAAATCGTTCTCCTGAAAAATAAGGATTTTTGAGAAGTGTCACTCTTCTTCTGCACCAACGATATGTGTTTATGGGTTTTTTTTCATTCAAAATATCTCAAAATCTGTGGGGGGGAGGTTCCTTGGAAGTTACAAATATAGCAAAAAAATTGATATTTATTTCCCATTATAAGCGTAATTCAACTACTATAAAGCAGTTTAAAAAGAAAATTATTGCCTACAATGGCATCATTATGTTTTTCAATGTCAAGTTATCCAATGAATGTAAAATGATTCAAGTGGAAATCATTTCGATTGAATTGTGATATATCACACAAAAACCTCTGAGAATTTTGTTATTTGTTGCGTCATATCAAAGATGGATTCAATAATCCCAAATATGAAATTCTGTCAGACTTCAAGACCCATTTAACTATTTTACGTCACTTTTCAGCGCGTGCAGAAAGAGAGATTTTTTTCATAATTTAATAGAATCACAACAAAAGACACAAATCTCTCAAAAACTGAAACCGTAAACGATCGTAAGATGGCAGAACAGGTAAGCAATAGATATCATCAAAATGGCACGCCTGGATACTCAAAACAAAGCTGGTAAAAGACGTAATAGAAGCATCATGTTGTAGACCAGGGTTTCCCAAACTATGTTCCGCGGAACACTGGTGTTCCACGGAAAGTTAATAGGTGTTCCACGGAAAGTTAATAGGTGTTCCGCGAAATATTACTAAATAAATTATTATTAAATATAAAGTTAAATAATTACTAAATACTAAATAAATAATTAATGTTTTTTCTTCTTTTTTAAAATTTCATTGATTATGTGTAATTGCATACGCCACAAAATAAACAATGTGTTCTGTAAAAATATCAGGATTTACGAAGTGTTCCATGGCAGGAAATGTTTGGGAACCTTGTTTTAGGCCATAAGAAGTTCGCATCAAAAAACAAAATATCTTCAGGAAATGAATTTGGAGGTGAATGATGAAAAATGGATAAAATTTGGCAATTAAATAGTATAAATTCAACTTCAAGTTATCTTATAAAATGGGGTGTGTACTACCTTATTTGTATTTTTTTAACCATTTTAAATTTTTTTCAAAGTATTTTTTTAACTGGGTATTTTCATTACAATCTGAGTTTATTGCATTATTCGCTCTGGGATCCCTAGTAAGCGGTTATTTAATTTTGAAAATGTGGAATTTCCACTCCTCGAAGCCTTAAATACTATTAAGATGCTGCTTATAAAACATTAGTGGAACTGTAAGATCATATAATTCCTTTAGAGGGAATAACGCTATGGAATGCTGGCGGGAAATGTTTCCAGGTGAGCGGTGTGAGCGACAATGCAGTCAGCTGGCGGGGAGCAGATGGTGTAACGAAGTACACTGGAGAGGCGCTATAGCGTCGGAGGACTAGACACTTCGGCACAATAGTGGAACGCCCTGACATATGCGTCGATATGGAAGTTATCGATATTGTATCGATAATTAAATTAACGGTATTTTGCGAACGAGACTAGGTTCCAGCCAATTGAGAGACGGACTCGAAGGAGTGAGAATTTCAACTTCCCACCAGGGAATAAACTTATAAAATAGGCGGATAAATACTGATATCGGATGCTGAAGCTGAGGGCTGAGATAGCTTACGCTGATTGCTGAGAGCTGAGGCGATGGCTGATCTTGAGTGATCTTCGAGGGTTGAACTCAGATAGACCGGGAGGTGAAAATAGAAGAGGATTTAATTGAGATGTTCTAGGTGGCAAAACTTGCACTTTGAAACCTGAGAACTACTTGCTCTGTTTAGGGATAACTATCCCTTGATATCGGTCTTCAGAATATTCAGCCGATAGCTCGAGCTAATATTAGCGGACTGTCTTCATTCTTCTGTGTTCCGATCCTGGTTTCCGAGGACCTGACAAACTGTGAATAGGGGTTGTGAAATCTACTCTTCTTTTCATGAACTGCAAATCGTAGTGTGGGATCTCTACTCATCTTTATTCATACTGTATATTGTGTTTCTATATTTACGACTTCAATTGTTCATATTTAACCAATAGCACCTAATAAATAGTATATTTTTAATTTAAATAATCGCTAGTCTGGTTGTTAATCTCATTTCCCGTAACCTGTGATACGCGCTACCTAGGGGTTTGAATTCTACTCTAAGTCACAGGCCAAATACGTTACAATATTATCTGTTTTCAGTTATCTTTCATTCGTGATGCATGTCCTTGGCGTATTTCAGTAATGCTTTCTTGGCTTTCTTCGTGAATAAAGGTTTTCTCCCTGGACAGGAAACAGAATTTCTTAATGCGCCAGCGGCGACGAAAATTTTAAAAATGAGTCACAACTCTGCTGTATTTCTAGTTTGATTTTAGTTGATTAAACGTATCCAACGTTTTTAGGGTGCTGTGTGTTTGAAATGTCTGTCTTGAAGTGGAACCCGGGCTTTTTTCAAACCTTTTCCTTATGGATCAGATCAATTTTTCTCTACTCTCTCAGCAATTGTGTCACTTTGGTTGATGAATTTGAATGAAAAACACTGACACCCCTTCAACCACGCTTGTGTGGAATACCCTTTTCAGTGCAGGGCAACTCAAACAACCCTCTTCTTTGTTGTCGTTTGTTTTCGTTTTCCCTTATTTAGTAACGAATGCAGCAGTAAGAAATTCACTGATTTCACCTTTCTTTCACACTATAGCCCATAATTCTGATTCTGTCAAACATATGGTTTCTTTCTTACGTCACTCAACTACATCATGCATTATTTGAGACATCATCAGCCCTCTCTTGCGTCACACCTAACCCGATGAGATGAGGGAATAGGGGGGAGATTCCATGGAACCTTCAGCTTCAGGGACCCAGCATAAGACCTAGGGGGTTGGTAAGAATTTCTTCTTTGGAAACTAAGTCGGTTCTCTACTACATCTTTTCTTATGATTTAAGAATGTATCTATGGATTTAATTTGCATCTTTTCTTATGATTTAAGAGATGATTTTTCCCCTAAGGAAACAGAGAGTAAGTTTAATATTGATAATTTAGCATACCAAACTCTAATATTGGAGAGTTTATTTAATGTATATATATATATATATATATATATATATATATATATATATATATATATATATATATATATATATATATATATATATATATGTATATATATATATATGTAGGTCAGGAATCATCTGGGTAAGCAGGATAATACAAAAACCACAACATTTATTTAAAAGACACATGTGCACATTTACATTTATAAAATAGGTCAATATAGAATTATGTATTGAAGCTCGCATCTTTTAAAACGGTAAAAGCCGTCGTTTAAACCTGCACCTGACATTACACCTAAGTCCGTCTTATCAGCACTCGTTCTGCAATCAGTCCGCTGACTCTGGCTGTTCGGCTCGCTCTGTTCACGATCTGCCTTCGTTCCGCAACCCCTGCTTCTTCTTCTCGCTGCTGCTTCTTCTTCTCGCTGCTGCTTCTTCTTAAATGGAGTGAAAGCTTCCCATCAGCACGACGTCAACGGCGAGTAAATTATGAATAATGAGGAGGGGAAATGTAGCTCATTCTACACTCGGCCATTCCTGCTTCTCGGCAGATCCTCCTGACGACGGGAAAATATCTAAAAAACAAAGAGAAACAAAGCAAAGCAAACAAAGAACACAAATGAATGCCACCATAATCATAGATAGTTGTTGATGATCGCAAAATGCAGTTGGTGCAGTTTTTTTCTCTTCTCTCTTTAAGGTCAAACCAAATTAAAACTTTACGTTGTCTCCGGGTAGCCATGATTTGATGAATTCAGCACAGGTGGTAGACTTTTTGTTTTCTTCCTGAAATTTAAAGATCTGTTTTTTGGTATTTTTACGAAGTTCATCTCACTGGATCTCAAATCAGCACGAAATTCGGTTTCCAAGATTTCCGTAAGGCGGTTAAGCCCTTTCACATGCATTTTGGCACCGAAGAGTAATTCAAAGAGTGTGCAATCTATACTACGCTGATAAGTAGAGTTAATAGTCTGTTGTAGTTCGTTAACATGCTTGTACCATTGATCTGGGTTTTGTAATGATAATTTTGCAAGGACTGAGATTATTATTTGGTTAACCCTTTCAACCTGGCCATTCGCTCTGGGTAAGCACGTTTTAATTAAGTGATGTCTGATGTCTTCACTTAATTACAGCGCAGTAATCTGTAAATTCTTGGGACATGAACGCCGTACCTCTATCTGCGATTATTTGGAAAGGATTCCCGAATACGGCATGTTGTATGCTTAGCTTGGCTATCACTTCGGCTGAAGATGTAGTTTTCGTAGGGTAGATCCAGAGGAATTTTGTAAATGCATCCACCACTACCAAAATATACTTATAGTTTTTATGCGTGCTCTCTTAAGGTCCCAGGTGATCTATATGATATGTATAATCATCTGGGATATCATATCATGATTTCGTAGCGGAAGATCGTCTTTACGCAACGGGTGTAGGAACCCCTCTTTCTTTCCTTTTTTACGGTTAACGAGAATGCAATGGACACAATTAGCTATAATTTTCTCGACTTTCTGCTTCACTCTTGGAATAAAATAGTATTCCTCTAGGTATTTCTCTGTGTAGTTCACTCCCTTGTGGCCTTTATCATGTGCATCTCTGATTATTTCTGTCTGCATACTTTCAGGTATTACAATAACTTCCTTTCCGTCAATAAATTTTGTACAGAATTCCGTTTCGCTGAATGTAGTCCTCGTAATTAGAAGTTTTAAGTATTTCCTTTATTGCTTTGATTTCGGTGTCATTGTCTTGTTCTGATTTCAACTTTGGAGAAACATTTTCAGATAAAACGCACATCGAGCTTATCGGAGCTCTACTCAAGGCGTCCGCGTGAGGCATTTTAGACCCTTCACGGTGTTCCACAACATAATTAAATTCTTCTAACAATAGTATCCATTGAGCTACTCGCGTGCAAAGGTCACGCTTGTCCATCGTTTTCTGAAATGATGCGCAATCGGTGACGATCTTAAATGGAATACCAAGTAAGTAAATTCGGAATTTCTTCAATGCTTCAATCACGGCAAGGACTTCGAGCTAGCTCATAACTGGAGTATTTTTTTTCTGCTTCGGTAGTTTTGCGGCTCATGCAATACGTCGGATGAAAATGTTTATCGTCCGGTGCATTTTACAGCAGAATTGCGCCGTACCCCTCAAGGCTAGCGTCCGTATGGACTTCTGTTTCATAATTGGGGTTATAAATTCTTAAGACAGGCTTCTCCGATAATACAATTTTCAGTTGATTAAGGTATTTGACTACCCTAAAATCCTCGTTTTAGCGAAAATTTTCGAATTTTTTTTTTATTTGTTCATTTTATAGGCCACACATTTAGGATTCTAAAAATGCTTTATTTTTGTTTTTATGATAATTAGAAGCAAGGTTATAGTATAAATAACAAACCGGAAATGAAATTTCTAATACCGGAAGTTGCATTTAAAGAGCCATAAAAATGTAAACAAACAGTTTGAACAACTATTTTCTTACTCCCAAACAATATAAATATCCAAATTTTTTAAGTATAGATTCAAGTTTCCTTTATTTATTTTCTGTTGTTTTATTTGCATCTGGCAACTATTTCTTTATTAAGTTTCAGTTATAGAGTGTCAACGTTAATTACCGTTTGCACGTTATTTACACTCTTTTTGCGATCTTATTATAGTTATATACGAGCTATTTCTTGATATTTTTCTTCTTTTATCTTGGATTTCATGATATTTTGAAGTTTTTTTAGATTAAAAATCGTTTAAAAATGCCAAAAGCAAGGTCTAAGAAGGCTAAAAAACGTACCTTTTACGGAAATCGGTACACGAAAATGAACACTACTGCTACGCCTGAAATCATCAATGTTTCTACTGCAAGTTCATCAAAATTGAACAATTATGAAATTTTTGATGTGCAAGGAACTATCTTTCCAGAGTTAAAAGGAAATCGAATAATGGATATTCAAACATTGGTAAATATATTTTCCATTCTCTGCTGCCCAAACTGTTTTGCAACAGGATTGACACTGACTGAGGACTCTAAATTAGGACTGTGTTCAAACTTTACTTTAGTTTGTGATTGCGGATTCAGGACTGGATTTACGTCAACCCCCAAAGAAAGTAAAAGTAGCACTTTAAATACTTTGTTGGTATTTGGATTGAGACTTATAGGTAGAGGATTTACAGCTGGCAAGAAGTTGTTGGGTACCTTAAATTTGCCATATATTTGCAATAGAACATTCAGAACTCATGAACTCAAACTCTTGAACTGCTGCAAGCAGTACAGTTCACTCTTGAACTGCTGCAAGCAGTACAGTTTGTTTCTGAAGAACATATTAAGGCAGCTGCAAAAGAGGTAAAAAATTTAAAAAACAATATAACTTGTGGTGTTTCACTTGATGGCACATGGCAGCGGAAAGGATATATGTCACTAAATGCCTGTGTGTCAGCTATTTCCATTGATACTGGGAAACTTTTGGATATATAAATAATGACGCAGTACTGCAAAATGTGTGAAATGAACTCTAAAAGTGACCATTTATGTTCAAATTACAAAGGCTCATCAAGAAACATGGAAGCTGTTGGAGCATTTAGGATTTTTGAAAGGTCTATGATGAAACGAGAACTGCAGTACACTAAATATTATGGAGATGGTGATTCTAAGGCCTTTATGCAAGTGAAAGACATGTATGGGGAGAACACAGTGACAAAGTTAGAATGTATAGGACATATACAAAAAAAAAGTAGGCTCATGGCTCAGAAAATTTTAAAAAAATGCTAAAGGACTAGGTGGAAAAGGCAAATTAACCGATAAATTTATCGATAAATTACAAAATTACTACGGGATTGCTATTCGTAGCAACATTGGAAATTTGGAAAACATGCAATCTTCTGTAATAGCTGCTTTTTTTCACTGTTGTTCTAGAAATGAAAAGCCCATGCATGGACAGTGTCCAGTAGGGCCAGACAGCTGGTGTAAATATAAGCGAGCTTTATATGATGGTAAACAGTGTTTGGAAAAATCACCGGATCTTCCAGATTCAGTTATAAAAACGATAAAATCAACCTACTTTGAACTTTGTGATAAGAATTTGTTCAAAAAATGTTTATACGGAATGACACAAAACAATAATGAGAGTTTTAACAATCTCTTGTGGATTATTTTGCCAAAAGAAACATTTGTCCAACAGAAAACATTGTTGTTAGGTGCACATATTGCAGTTTTATTATTTAATTCTGGCCATAAAGGACTGTTACCTGTTTTCAAACATTTAGAAATCGCAATTGATCCATTGATGCTTGAAAACTACATAGAAATTGACAAAGAACGGATTCAGAAATCGAGCCGTCAATCACTACCTAGTACAAAATTGACCAGAAAAAAGCAAAAAGCTAAAAAAAAAGTCAAAACTAGTTAAAAATGAAGCTAAAGAGGATGTGACTTACAAATATGGCGAGTTTTAAGAATCTAGGAATGGTAGAAAATTTTTTATGTTTGATTAAAATCTGTAAATGCGTTTTTTGAGAAACAGTGTTTTTCATTATTTTGGTGTGCGATAAATTTCATTTCTCAAAATTTTTTTAAGCTATTGAAATGAAATTTTGGCAAAATGTTTTAATAGTTCCTAGCTATGTTATAAGCCAAAAATCTAGCATTTCTGTATTTATTTATTTATTTTAATGACATTTTTTAAAAAAATAAGCATTTTTTTTTTCTTTAAATTGAGTTTTTGTGCAAAATTTGGAATATTTCAATAAATTTTAGAAGTGCTGCAAATCTTTTAGCTAATGACACAGGTAAGTATGTTATCTACATATTGCATAAAGATTATTGATATATTTTCATTAGAATTTGTTATATGAGATGTAGCGTAAATGTAAATTTTCACTAAAATTTACCTTAAAATTGCCGATATTTTGAAAATTTATAAATATTTCATTGAAATTGCATTTAATTTCATAGTTTTGTACCCTATTTTAATTAAAAACATATATGTTTCATGAAAATTTTATGAATTTGAAAAAAAGTGCTCCGAAGGTAGTCACATAAATTAGAACAAGAACGTTTAGATCTAATGAAGACGAACGAAGCGTTTCGTTCGTCTTCACTAAATCTAAATTTACCGTCCTTTCTTAAAAGGTCGCTTAGCGGTCTAGCTATTATGAAGTATATGTTTATATATTTTCTAAAGTATCCCGTGAACCCTAGGAAGCTCTGAATTTGTTTTAAGTTTCTAGGCTCTGGAAAATGTATGACAGCCTTGGTTTTCGCAGGAGATGGGGAAATTGTACCTTCCTCTATCACATGGCCCAGGAACTCGATCCGTCGTTTTAAAAACTGAGACTTCTTGAAGTTTATCTCTAAACCGTATTCTTTAGCCAAATACAAATCCTGTTTCAACCGTTCGGTTCCTTCTTCGTTGGCAGATAGAATGATCACGTCATCCATGTAGGGCAAAACAATGCAGTCATTAACTAAGGGTTGGAAAATAGTGTTAATAAATCTCTGAAATACTCCTGGTGAGTTACAAAAGCCAAAGGGTACCTTTAAGAATTGATACTGACCCTCGTGGGTCACAAATGATGTGTACTTTTTACTATCCCGATGCACGTCAACGAGAAAAAAATCCGTTCTTCAGATCGATAGTACTGAACACACGGGCTTCCTGCAAACGGTCCAGCACGTCCTCGATCAACGGTAGAGAGAATCTGTCCTTAACAACTTTATTTAATTTCCGGTAGTCTATACAAATACGCGGCGATCCATCCTTCTTCTTGACAATAACTATTGGACTAGCATATTCCGAGGAGCTTCGTTCTACTATTCCCTGCGTCAACCACTCGGCCACTTGTGTTTCAACTACCTTCTTTTCCGAAAAAAGGAGTCTATGTGGGTGGTGGAATACGGGCTCTTGATTCTTAACTAAAATTTTCAGGTCAATATTCGTTGATTTAGTTTTACTTGGCACATAATTGAGAACTAATTTGCGTACCGTATCCCTGAAGGCTATAGGAACTTTTGGTTCAATCTCAATTTCAAAAACATCGTCATTTAAAATTGGTAGAACAGATATGATATTTACAGGTACATTATTTTGAGATCTATTTTGAACTATAACCCCATTTTCATTAATTAAAACTTCACCCTGCATGAGCACATTTAAACCAATTATTACATCATAAGGTAGACAATAATCGTTTACTACACATATATCAGCTGTACACTTAAAATCATCAATAACTATTTCACCAGAAAAATATCCCAATGGTTTAACTAAACATTTCCCAAAACCAGTTAAAGTTGAATTTACCGGATATAATTTCTTAACTTTTAATTCTTCATAAATCGACTTTCGAATTAATGTAACTCGACTTCCAGTGTCAATCAGGCTGTCTACTTTTGTATTATTGATTTCAACGGTTTTGTTCATATTCTTAACGACGTTAACACATACAGAGTTTACTTCAGGTTTAGTTTCTGATGTGGTTTTGTTTCTGGGTTTAATTTCTGATGTGCATTCTGACGCCCGATGCCCAAACAGAGAACACCTAAAGCACTGTAGCTCCTTAAATCTGTGTTCACAAAACTTTGCTATATGATTTCCAGATCCACAGTTAAAACAAGTTTTACGCTTGCGAAATTGAGGATGATCAGAATTAAATTTCACTTCTTTAACATTACCATATTTCGGTTTAACTCCTTCAAAATCAGACCTAACAGGGGAAATAACATGGTGTTTATCAAATTTTGTTCTCGTTTTTTCAAAATTACTTCTATTTTGCATAAAACCAACATTCGTCCTTGTTCTTTCATTAAATTCTGAGCGGCTTTTAATTCGTTGTCTATCCTCACACACTTTCTGATTCAAGATTAAATTTTCTTTAAGTTCAGCTAAATTTCTAGATTTATAGAGCACGTACTTATTTGTTGGTGAATCCTGAATACCATTTATGATATAATGAATTAAAGCTGCATCTTCGACATTACCTTTAATCGCGATTTCTTTCATAACAAAAAAATATTCTTGAAACGATTCATTAAATTTCATCTTTCTGTATTTTGACATCATATGTATATCCGCACTATTATGTTTATTTCCAAACTCTTCTGTTAACAGTACTTTTAATTTATCCCGTGAGTTAACATTGCGTTCACTCTGTAAAAATAATTTTGCAATGTCACTTAAAGATTTTTTAGCAAAAATGAGTTTCTGAATGTCATTCCAAGATAATAATGTAGCGGTTTCCTCAAAATCAGAAATCCAATTTTCTACGGAGTAATTATCATCAGCACCAAAATGTTTAATTGTACCTTCTACATCACGGAAACTAACCAAGACTTCTTTAAAGTTTGTAACTAACCCAACGTTTGAAAAATTTAATTCACCAGTAATTTCTGTTTCACCAGTGGCTTCTTCGTCAGTTTCGTCAACGTCAACAGAACTAGAGCTTAGCAGTCCTAAATCATTTAAATTTGTAAAAATACGCTCAATAAGTTCGTTTGGTTTGCCTTCCTCTTTTAAATTTAGTAAATTGCAAACGGTAATGAGGTTATTCACAGTAAAATTATCAGTTACATATATAATTTTATCTTTATACTCTTTTGAATTAACCTTGTAATTAAATCCTGGAAATTTGCTAAGTCTTTCCCTATTCTTTCTGTCACACGGATCATTCTCAAAAACAAATGTATGCAATAATTTTATGGCATTGGCAGAAAATAAAGCTAAATTGTTCTTCATAAGCGGCACTTCGCCGAACGTAGCCATCTTAAAATCACAAGTAAAAATTAGTTAATAAAACAGAGTTACTCACGTTTAAAATCAGCAAATTCGGGAGCACAATAATTCTATGGAACACAACGATGAATTATAAAATCAATCTTCATTCAACTTCTTCGAACGTATTTAAGCACTTCTGGTTTTGTCAGAAAACAAAATTCAGCTTCTTCATATTTGGATACAACTATCTATGCACAGTTCATCAAGTCCTCATCAATTTAAAAGTTCACACTCTAAAACCTGAATACACAGCGTCACAATTCAAGTGCTATTAATCTCCATTCAACTTCTTCGAACGTCTTTAAACACTTGAAAGCAATTGTAGGGCTACAAATCTATCTCGTTTCTGATATAATTGTTGAACTACAAATCCATCCCGCTTCTGATATAATTGTAGGCCAGGAATCACCTGGCTAAGCAGGATAATAAAAAAACCACAACATTTATTTAAAAGTTCTTGGACGACACATGTCCACATTTACATGTATAAAATAGGTCAATATAGCATTATGTATTGAAGCTTGCCTCTTTTAAAACAGTAAAAGCCGTCGTTTAAACCTGCACTTGACACTACACCTAAGTCCGTCTTATCAGCACTCGTTCTGCAATGAGTCCGCTGGTTCTGGCTGTTCGGCTCGCTCTGCTCAAGATCTGCCTTCGTTCCGCCGCCCCTGCTTCTTTTTCTCGCTGCTGCCTCTTCTTAAATGAAGAGAAAGCTTCCCATCAGCATGACGTCACGGGCGAGTAAATTATGAATAATAAGGAGGGGAAATGTAGATCACTCTACATATATATATATATATATATATATATATATATATATATATATATATATATATATATGTATATATATATATATATACACGTACAGTGAAGCTTTTACAGTCATCTACCCCTCTAAACGGCCTTATTTTCTTCAAAACGAATTAAAGATTCCATAGAGCCAATGTTAAGGCTGAAACCTCTTTTCGACGGCCACCTCTCAAAACAGCTGCGTTTTCGGAACCATGACTGGGCGCCATAGAGAAGTTTCACTGTACACACACACACACACACACACATATATATATATATATATATATATATATATATATATATATATATATATATATATATATATATATATATATATATATATATATATATATATATATATATATATATATATATATATATATATATATATATACACTGCTGGCCACCCAAATTGCAACACCAAGAAAGACAAGAGATATCACAACAAAATTTATTTTGTAGATAACATGTTGACCAAGTATCAAATGATTAAATTTATAGACTTCTGTGAAGTGTGGTTCCTGCCAAAATCAGTAGCCAGAGTAGCCGCCATTGTTGGAGATCACCGCTGCCACACGCTTCGGAATTGATTCAAAGAGACTTTGGATGAGTTCTTGGAGTACAGCAGACCAAGCAGCTTCCACACGTTGCCAAAGTTGATCTGCTGTGGCAGCTGGGGATGGAATCTGGGTCAATCGTAGAGCAACCATGGACCACATGTTTTTTATCGGCGAAAGATCCGGAGAGCGAGGCGGCTAGGGAAGCAATTCAATCTGGCGATTGACGAAGAACCGTTGGACAATGCGTGCCACGTGTGGTCGCGCATTATCCTGTTGAAATATGGCTGTGGGCAATCCCTGAAGGTAAGGAAGGACAACTGGCTCCAACACCTCGGAGATGTAGCGCTGGCTGTTTAAAGTACCGGCAAAGCGTACTAGAGGTGTGCGAGAGTGATATCCAATACCGCCCCATACCAGAATACCCGGTGCAGGACCAGTGTGGCGGTGCATAACGCAGCTGTTCAGCATCCTCTCTTCACGGTGTCTCCAGACTCGAATGCGACCATCGTGGTGTTGCAGACAGAAGCGTGACTCGTCAGTAAAGACAATTTCATTCCATTCTGCCGTCCACATCCTTCTGTCATCGCACCATTGGCGGCGGAGACGTCTGTGGTTCTGCGTCAAGGGTAGACAAAGCAATGGACGTCTTGCGGACATACCACTCTGCTGTAAACGGCGTCGAATGGTACGCGCAGACACTGGATGATGCGTTACAGACTGCTTGTGCTGTGCTATGGTTCGTGATGTGACTGAGCGATCCGTCACTGCCATGTGCACAATTTGCCTGTCATCACGTGAAGTGGTGCGCTGAGGTGGATGCGATCGAACACGCCGGTCCGTCGTACCCTCCTGCATCCAACGATCACATATCCGCATTACAGTTGTGTGGTTTCGACCAACACGACTACCGATTTCCCTTAAAGATAATCCACAATCTCGGTAGGCCACTATCCTTCCTCTGTCGAACTCGGATACTTGATCAAAAGATGATCGCTGTTTTCGACGAGGCATAATTGATCGTTTTTTTGAAAAAACCACAAGAAAAACACAATTGCCGAACTTGAAATCGTCGAAATCTCCAAGCCTTAAATAGCTCTTTGAAGTGGCGCCACAGGCGCGCGTGATGTGCGTCTGCGCTGAAATTCTAATCTTTTGCATATCTTACCTTCGCTAATGCATGTTGCAAATTTCATGTTATTTGCATGTTTCCTTCAGGGTGTTGCATTTACAGTGGCCAGCAGTGTATATATATATATATAACATTAAAAGTCCCATAACTCTTTTAAATTCTAATTTATTCTAAATTCCCTGCGGCGTTCGAACTAATTTCGCTTTTGATTCTAAGTTCTAATAACCTCGAGAGAAAATATTTAATGGCGGCCTATTACTCGAAAACTAAACTTGCGTAGCATGGGCAGAAAACTAAATGCTTTAGCGCATTAGTCACGCATTTTCCTAACTTTTAACCAATTAAACCCTACTACGATCACATGACGAGATAAGTTTATTTAAGGTTTGGTATCACGTACATGTAGGCTTTTTTTCATTTGTATGTTGCCCCGAGATGTTGTATTTCTGTGTATCTTAAAATAAAAGATGTAGTTAGATAAACATTGTGGTGTTTTGTGTGTCCGAGTGGAAGATGATGCGGGAATGGATTTAGACATTTGTGATGCACGGCCGGGTGATAAGTCATCCATTTTACCCTCAATTAGATGAAGCAAGAAGAATCATAATCAAAACTATGCCACTCAGCCCTTCATTCTTCGGCCCGCGTCCGTGTCATTACATATATATATATATATATATATATATAACGATAACAGGTACTTTCACGCCCGAAAAATTTTAACTGTGTAGAGGAGATGAAACACGACAGTGTAGACGTAGCCAGAGTGGTCATACTTCTAATTGACCGGTATAGGTGATGGATTCACACTTTTGTAGACGTGGCGGTGGACACTTTCGAGGAAGGAGCAGGGAACACATTTGAGATCCAGAGACAAACACCTTTTTCAGGAGCCAAAACACATCGAAGAGGAAATAACCACAGAGAGGAAAGGCATTGATGAAGACGCACAACACTGATGCGATACATATTATTTTTAGTATTCCACATAACGAAGACATTCCGGATTCAGCAGGACATATAAAAACAATACTGGCCGGGACGGCTACCGAGGCTTGAGAATACAGACTTTACATTATGGTATAGGACTGGAAGCAGTACGCGGACAGCGAGCAAGGAATTAATGAAGCAGAGCGCGCGAAAATCCTGTTTCACCTTTTATACTGAGTAACTTCTGATTTTGCCGCTAGGCTTAGAATTCTTTCAATTGGCTGGCCCCGATCATGTGGTATTTCTACGAAGTGGGGTCGAAATCAACTTCCCAGAGCGTGCATTAAGAGAACATTAGGTTATTTCGATTTCTGATTTCGTTTTTGAAATAGGAGCTTTATTGAGAAAAATTTAGGATTGCGTTAGATGCAGGACAATTAATATTAGTGGGGCGTTATTATATATATATACACACACACACACACACACACACACACACATATATATATATATATATATATATATATATATATATTGATAAAGATATTGAAGAAGTATTTGAGATTGTTTTAGACGGCGAGATTTTTTAGCATTCCATTCATTTCAAATAATTAAGCCTCGTCTGCCAAAAATATTTCTTAAAACTTACATCCCAAAAACAAACCCATAAGATTTCTCAACTTATGAATAAATCATTAATTTTTTTATATAAAATAGTTTTTGCAAAATAGTGAATTATATGCATAAAGACATCCTTCAAAATAAAACTTCTGCCGGTCCTACATTCCTTTTACCTTTTAAAAATCCTGTTTTAAATAATAGAGAAGGCAATGCGTTGAAATAACAATACAACGGCATTTGATTTAATGAAAAGGGGCGAGATCAAATTTGTAATATCTTGTGTTCTGTCAAACCTGGAACAAAAAGGGATGATAAATAGCTCCATGCATTCTTAAAATCATGAAGAACAATAATAGGATTTTTTTAATGTTTTCGTGAATTTTAATGCTATCCAGTTCAAGGAAAATATAAGTTTCTGCTCTTGACATCTTATGATTTTGAAAACAGCAAGTTTTGCAAAGAGAAAAGAAAGAAAATAGTTTCAAGTTGTCATTAAAATGTCAGGCGCGTGGGCAAAATTTTGTGCAAACAGAATTTTATAATATAAGGAAGCCCCGCTTATGTGTTTAGATTAACCTATTAATTTTTTTGTTTACCTCGTAAAGAAAGCATTTTGTTTTAGTTTTCTACATGCGATATTTTATTAAGAGTGTGCATACTTGTTTGGATGAACAATTTAGAAATTTATGAAAACATTTAAATTTGCTTGTAGAACGAGAATGTTAACACTCTGAATGTTGTTGTTGCTAAATCTTGATTAGCCCAGTCAAAATAGGTTTTATGGCTAAAAAAAAATATGAAAGTTTTGAAAATTGGTGTAGATGTTTGTTTAGGCATGCATTTGTTAGGCAACATACTAAAAGTCCCCACCGATCAGACTTGAGCTTTCGCCGCCATCTTGGAAAATGTGTACACTTTTTTGGTTTTTTGGAAATAACTTTAAAAATATTGATTTTATAAAAAATAATTAAATACAAATTAAAGAGCATTAAATTATGAACAAAATCATTCCTAACATTTTTTTTATATGTCTAAGAGGAACAAAGATAATTGACTTTGAAAAGAGCGCACTATCACACATGGGACGCGCAAGCGCGGTTCCCCATCGCATTGGGGGGAAATACCCGCGCATGTGCATACCATAATTAGCCAAATTAGTTTTACACTAAATGGGAAGGTTTTTTGTATTTTTTCAAATAACTAGGGAAATATTAACTTTACGTAAAAAAAGTTTATTTTAAAAATTTAAAAACATTAAATTATGTACAAAAACGATTTTATACATTTTTGTCGTAAACCTAACTGGAACGAAGATATTGACTATAAAATGCGCGTTGATAATGGTCTCGTTGCAGGCGCTCTTCTTTGAATTTCTAACCTCTCCCACATTTCGGCATTCTTTAAACACAAGAAAATAGACTTCTATGATTTTGGCTATTTAGATAATTAATCATTATTAATTTTATACATGAATGTAGTAAACTTGGGGGTATTCACTATCAGATTTCCTTTGCGAATAATTGTTCAAGCTTACCTACTTCAGGATTTACGTGCTTTTTTCGGTACGGGATTCTTCCCTTCGTCAGGCATGTATAGATCGTCTATGGATCCGCTAGCATCGGCCCATTCATCAACTTCTTTCGATCGCCATCATCAACAGGGCTGATACCATTCTGACATACCCCATTGCAATTATTGCAGGCTGTTGTGCAGTTGGTGCCTGCTTTCCGACATCTGCATCTTACTACACAGTCAGTTTTACAGTTGCAAAACACCATGTTTAAAACTGAATCGGGAGCTACTGCATCTATAGTTGTGATGGGCACAAGAATTTTCTCTTGACGCTTCCAGCCCCACAGTTGGGCCTTTCTTTTTCAGGTGCTCCAAAGTCTTCCTCGTTTTAATTTCGATGGCTCGTATTTGAGTGTGTGCGTTTAAGGTTTCTTGCGATGATGGTTCAGTAACAAAATCTCGAAACAACTCACGGAGATTTTTACATTCCAAATCCGATATGTCCATGCCGTCAAAAATTATTTTTGCTAAAGCTGTTTGTGTCAATAAATGAGCTCGGACGGCCCTAGCGTATGCATGGCCAGGTAACATTTTTTCTACTGACGTAGGTGCATAAATCAAAGTGAGTATTTCTTTTAACCCACTTCCAGCCATTATGCCTTACTTCCAGCCATTAGGCTTCAATGCAGCCTAAGAATGACATTAAAAGATGGAATCCACCAAGCCTCACAATACAACTTGATAATAATGGATTAGATGTTGCTGTGACTATCTCTCGAGCTTTAATATACAGTTGGTCAAGCGTGAGTATGCAAGACTTTCGGTGCATATTAACACACTGCTGGGCAGCATATTTCAGCACAGTGAAAATGGTGCCATACTTGCTTGGTGGTGAATTAACAAAAGGAAGGGGTATTACTTTGGTCTTTTCACAAGGCTGGTTTCTGGTTATACAATGGGAAAATCCTTTCCAATCAGGTATATGTGGAAGACCTAACCACTTCGCACACATCCAGGAGATATCAGATGACTTAGGCAGTGGTAAATCTTCCGCTAAAGGATTTAAGACATTCAAATCTTCGATAGTAATTGTTTTTAACCCAGGCCCTCGAAAATTTTCAAACGTTTCCAGAGGAACGATTCCCATTTTGCCTACGGTCGATGCGGATGTAAGTTCGGTTAATTTTTTTATCTTCGTCCCAGGTTCCACTGCTGACGCTGGAGTAAAACAAGCAATGCCCCCTATGCTATGAAACGTATTCAGGCCATCGATTGTCTACACATTGAAATCTGCATTGTCAAATACGAATTGGCAGAATGATCCCTCGCGCATTTGGGGTTGCGGATGATTTATGGCTGATATTTCAAGAGTTTGGGCTTCATAGTAAGAAGAACAAAATCCCAAATTCGAGAGCATTGTTATTAAATTCTTGGAACAGAACTTTTTGTACAAAAATAAAGCAAGACCATTGAGCAGAGGAGACATAAATGATCGTGGCCTTAGTGCTGATATAAGGACGTGAGCTATTGAAGTGACTTTTTTTTCGCCTTAGCAGTCTTTTTTTAATAATCAAGTGCTCCAAAAAAGGTTTTAGGCTTTCTGGAATGCCATTGTTCACATCTCTAAAAAAGTTATCACTTGGAGGGTAGCAATGAGTGTCATAAACTGGTGTCTGGATATCATCTTTTATTATGGCTGCAGCAGTTTGTACTATTCGTAGACGCTCCTCACGATCATTTCGTATCCTTTTGTCGTACCAAGAGTCTGATAAGACTTTCATTCCAGTATTACGTACACATATGACAGTAACTTTTTTGGAGTTTGAAGCAAAAATAATGCCATCCCCGTATTTTTGTTTCAACTTATTTCTCAAAGTGATGTCGTCTGAAACTAGCCCTGTAATTTGAGATTTGAGTTCGGATAGTGAGAATTGACAGTCGTAATTATTATCAAGGAAGAAGGATATTTCGTCTACAGCTGCTGAGACGTAATCCGACTCAGGCCGCCCCCTCTTTCTGATTGGTGCAGTGAGTAGAAAAAAAATCATGAAGCAATCTTGGTGATAAATCGCATCAGCTGCAACTAAATCAGCAACGTTTATTAAACGACACTGAACTTCCTCTCCCCACTGGTCATGTATATTCTCTGCAGTTTCAAGAACTTTGTTTTTCATTTCGAGACTCCTAACTTCGTATATAGTTCTTCGCCTGTCAGTTAGTTTTTTTCTCTAGTCTTAATTTGAATTCTTCTTCTATCACTGCCGTACAAAAGAAACATTTTGTTCGAAAATCGAACTGAGGTAAAAAAGATCGTAAACTTACCGCGCGCTCTTCACTTTGGGATGTTGACGTGATTTGTGCATTTCTTTTTAAATCAACTTTTATACTTCCTGGTCTGGTGTAATTTCTCCGACACAACGAATAAACCTAAACAGATTTTAAATGTTCCAACTGTTCATGATTATTGTCTTTTCTTTGGACACTAGCTCTCTTAACGCGTCGATCCCCTTTTCTCCTACATTCACGAAATCATCATTTGACATTAATTTTTTACATATAAAACATAGTTCCGTATCAGCCATTGTTCACAGACGCACACGGAACGGTGACTAACTATTAACTGGCTAGGAAAATACTAGGGTAAGACCGATTTGGCGCCTTACGGTATTCCCAGCCATCGCGATGGGCACCCACGCATGCGCGTCCCTGGTGTGATAGTGCGTTCTTTCCAAAGTCAATTATCTTTGTTCGTGTTAGGCTTATAAAAAAATATAATACATGCTTTTTGTGCATTGTTTTTTGTAGAAGCTACCTCCATTATCAACGCGCATTTTATAGTTAATATCTTCGTTCCTGTTAGGTTTACGACAAAAATGTATAAAATCGTTTTTGTACATAATTTCATGTTTTTTAATTTTTGAAATAAACTTTTTTACGTAAAGTTAATATTTCTCCAGTTATTTGAAAAAATACAAAAAACTTCCCATTTAGTGTAAAACTAATTTGGCTAATTATGGTATGCACATGCGCGGGTATTTCTCCCCACCGCGATGGGGAACCCCGCTTGCGCGTCCCAGGTGTGATAGTGCTCTCTTTTCAAAGTCAATTATCTTTGTTCCTGTTAGACATATAAAAAAATGTTAGGAATGATTTTTGTTCATAATTAAATGCTCTTTAATTTTTGCATTTAATTATTTTTTATAAAATCAATATTTTTAAAGATATTTCCAAAAAACCAAAAAGTGTACACATTTTCCAAGATGGCGGCGAAAGCTCAAGTCTGATCGGTGGGGACTTTTAGTATGTTGCCTAACAAATGCATGCCTAAACAAACATCTCCACCAAATTTCAAAACTTTCATATTTTTTTTAGCCATTTGTCAAAATCGGGTCTATTTTGATTGGGGTAGATCGTATAGCCTTTACCAGTGACAGTCAAATGTTGGCCCGCGGGCAGCCTCTAGCTCGGGAGGACTTTTGAACCAGCCCACGGCGCTAAAGCAATTGAGAGAGAATATATTGTTATACTACTGTTGAAATAATCAGTGGCGTAACTAGACAATTTGGGGCCCAGAGGGGATTTATTTTTGAGCCCCCCCCCCTACCCCTCCCCCAAAAAAAGGCAATTTTTACTTTTACTTATGAGAGCTAGCCTTTCTTTGCCTTAATCAGACCGTCTCCACAGGCTATTGACCTGTGCAGAGAAAAAATAGACGGAATAAGAGAACTAAGTGTTTAAGTGTTAAATTTAAAAACAGTCTTGCGTCAAGGCCCGGGTTCGAGCAATCGAACCAACGACGTTCCGCACGGCACAGCTCCGAAACCAATGTTCTAACCACCTGAGCCATGAGCTCGTTAACTTATACTTTGGTACAAGATAAAAATCAGTTCTATGGTCGTGGTTTTTGCTGTATGTGTTTTTCCTCTAGTCAAGGTGTACTATAAAAGGCTTGGCTGTTTCATTAATTAAAGCAATAACAGTTAAAGTCAAAATTCACATTAAAAAGAAAAGGGGCCGTTTTGGAGTCAATGCTTACTTATAATATTACGGTAGCTTCAAGGAAAACCAAAGAAATATTTCACTTTGATCTACATTAACTTTATTGGTAATTCAACTTTAAAAAAAATTACTTTTCACAAGGCAATATACATTTACAGTATCAATATGAAAAAAATAGAATGAAAATACGTCATAGGATGGGATACAGAAGAAGTTTTTTCGGAACAAAAATAAAATAATTTTTTTCAAAATAAGACATATGTAAAGTCTAACAAAGTATCTTTAAGTATATATATATATATATATATATGTAATATACTGGACCAGCCAAGGAGAAGACTGGTGTCCAGCACATGACAAAGGATGATGATGAGTCGTGGCTCGAATAAACGAAGCGGAAGTTACGGCATTACATTTTATTAGACGGAGAATACGTCTTCCCAAGACAGTTACAAAATCCGAAAAGCGTACATGTATGTTGATCAGACGGCTTATATAAACTTTGTCATGTGATCATGATAGCGATTAGGGATTTGCTGTTGTCGACAAGTCACATGGGGTTTTATGTAATCTGCGCAAAGCCTATATGAAATCTCGAATGACGCTGCGCAGGTTTGAAAAAGGAAGCCATTAAATTTTTCACCCGAGGACTTTTTAGGACTTAGAATTGAAAACGAAAATTAGTTCGTACGCCCAAGGGAATTTAGAATAATTTTAGAATTTAAAATAGTATGGAGGTTTTAATGTTATAGAATATCCCCCTCCCCCCGTTCGAGAAGATGCTGACTAACAATGCCTGCATTGGAGGGCAGACTCACCCAGCTGAATGAGGAAAATGTGGGTAGACCACAAATTTGGAAAAAATCTGAAAAGGAACATATGTGTTAAGTTAATTTAGTATGATGATCACATGACAAGACATTGCACATTTCAATATTGAATACACACAAATACACTAATGATTTACTAATTTATGAACACAATAAAAGCAAAAAAAATTATAGTAATTAATGATCAATTTTAGAAAATTGCAAATTATGTAAATTTCTTCTTATATTGTTGCTTTGAAAATATTAAATTTAAAAATGTATTTATCATCAACTGAAAACAATGTTGAACAGGGCGGCGCCTCCCCACACAACAAAATCTCAGAAGATAACAAATGAAACCTTTCTTAAAATGTACAAAATTACCAAAAATTCACTTCAAATTTATACTGGACATAACTTCAATTTAACCTCGAGTCGACTGATACAGATAATAAAATTAAGCAGCAAGAATAGCAAACAAAACAAAACAAAATAAGTATTTAAAGGTTAGCTTGACAACAATTCAAAATGTAACTTGTATTACATTCCTCTTTACATTTCACTGCCATGGAGTGAGTCCAAAAAAATATTTGTATTTATTTTTTTGTACTGAATTGACTGTGCACATTTTTAGTCCTTACACAGTCATTAGTATGTTGAGGAAATTACATCACAGAGAAAACACAGTATTTTTGTTGCTGTGTCCTGTTTCTTTACACAAGCGCAGAATACAAAAAAAAATCACATTTTCTTGACTTGTTTATATATAATGAAAAATAGTTCTTTAGTTACATAATAAAAATCACAGTTTATAATAAAAATCACATTTCTAATATATAAATTGTATATAAAAATTATAGAACATATATTTCATTAATCAAATACTCAATCCTCTAAAAGTTTTCAGTATATCAAATCTTATTTCTTATTTTTAGTCTCATCTCTTTATATTTCTCATTACTCTCATTTCAATATTTACTAACTTCATTATTTCAGCATTATTAACTTATTCAACTACAAAATCTCTATTCATTATTCTTTATTTATTCTATTCATTTTTATTCGAACTTTATTTACTTATTCTCAATATTTTTTCACTTTATTTTCAACTTATTTATTTACTATTCATTTGTGTACACTTATTTTACGTTTACGTGGACATCCAAATTTTGTGTTGAAGGTACCTTGTTTGTATGTGTGTTACCCAAACTCTTAGTTTTCAAACTCTTACCTAGTCCTACATCTAAGTAGTTTTGGGGTTGTGTTTATGTTTGTGTAGCAAGTGGGTTTCTTTCTCCCTATTGTACAGTGACTAATAAGGAGGAAAGAATGGCCGTACTGTGGACCAACCGTTATTCTCCAGACAGGATATGACAGCCAGAAAAACAACATCCTGCATAGTGCAAAGATGGAGAAAAAGGGAAAATGTGCTAATGTCATACCTGTGGGAGTGTAATATAGAAATGGGAGGACAAAGGAGTAGCCATCCCAAGGCCTGTTTTAGTCATTACTCAAGCATATAGTTTTCAGCACTTTAAGTGTCTGAATTGGTGAATTAATAACAAATAACAAAAAAAACAGAAACGATCTTAAACAGCTGGGATGACATCCAACGCGCTTGTAGAGGGAGTGATAGGAAGGATTATTCAAGCGAGAGAAAATTTACTGAAAGATAAAAGAAGTAGAAATGTCATAGTCGGGGTTTGATTTCAGATCCAAAAAAAATTCACATATAATAGTATTCTTAAGAAGGAAGTTTAAGTTAGACAGTTTTTTTTAACAGTTTTATCTTTAGTAGGACAACACATAATTAATTATTTAAATTTTAAAAAATATATAATGATGTTGAGCATCAAACAGAAACGAAAGAATGGATCTATTGTTTGTCATTATTCGTGGTATAGCTTTAATTTCTCTGGTGCATTATAGTATCTTAATTTGCAAGCATGGACAATTTCAGAATTTTGTTTGGTGTGAAAGTTTAGTCTTTTTCCTTAGTCAATAGAATCAAAAATACACAATACATGAAATTATCAAACACACAATAATAAAACACTCCTAATACAAATAATAATAATAATACCTCAATATTCCCTATTAATTGCCATAATTTAATGTTAATGTTCAAAATTCAATTTCTAAAATATTATTCCATCAATTAACACAAATAACCAAAATTCTTTTACCAATACCTATCTTAGCTTCTTAAGTTAACCACGAAACCGATAAACCATAAATTATTATTATTTTTTTTTATATCACATTTTGGTATGAATCTTCGCTATATTTTTCGCATACTCATAATTTCCTTTTAATATCTTCACAAACATATCTCTATCTCGAGAATTTTCGGGAGCGGATGAACCAAATATAATATACAATGGTTTTTAATTCTCCAATTGTGGTTTTTTTGCACCCTAAGTCATGTTATAAGGACGTTCCGTTTATATGAAAACCGCAATACGTTTTTTAGTTTCTACTTTAACCCCCGAAAATCTCCTTTAATTAAATTTGTAAAAATATTCACGAGGTCCAAAACAAATGTAACATGGCAACAATAGTCAAAATATCTAAATTCTAAAATTTTCTTGATGTCTGAAATAATTACAAAGTTATTCTTACTGATAAACTCAAAATTAAAACCACAAGACTCGCATTGGCTGTTAAACTCGCTTGGCTCGCATAAGATTTAGCAAGCTTAATTTGAAAACCGCAAAAATTCTAGGTTAAATAAATCGAAACAGGTTTGGTTCTTTTCGTGATTGTTTACTAGATTACCACTAACACTCAAATTTATGGGCGAATTGGCGTCCAAGCGCCTTTCTGTTTATACTAAAGCCGTGCTCGAACACGGAAGTAAGTTAATTTTAATGTATTTTTTTTTCTTCTTCTCCGCGACGATTTTGAACTGGGTGTGAAAACACGTATTTATAGAATTAATACACTCATTTAACATTTCAATTTAACGTGGCCATAGATTATTACTTTTCTTTAAACACTAAAATCTTCATTTCTAGAAAAAGAACACAGTTATATTCAATTTATCAAATTTAAGTATCAACAATCTTTTTAGTGCAATCCACAACAAAAACAAAACATTCATTTTACTGAATTCAGCTCAACAGTCAAATGGATCTACTGAGAACAGGAATTAGTTAATTTTTCTGTTCACACACTAAAATGAAAATGGGTCAGAACATATTTTTACTCAATTTTAAATCGTCACCAAAATTTTCAAAATTTTCACAGAATATTCACATTTTACATATAATAGTTACTAAATCAATTTCATCAGAACCATTTCAATTTCAAAATTTCAACACCTTAAAGTAAATAATAATTTAAATCTTCAACTTTTCAATTGCAAATTTAATCATTTAAATAATTTTTCATATTTCTCATTTTTAACAACATTTTTTCAGAACCATTTGTTTTTAAATTTATCATGACATAGTTATTAACATTATTATTAAATCATGTAACATTACACTTCAAAACCATTTGGCATCTTTATTTTGTACATTTGAATCAAAATGCTTACCTTGCTAATTTTATCCCAATTTAACTTATTTTAATTTTTTACCTATTTCTTTGTATAGAATTCACAACAATTTTCTTCTTAATTTCTTGAATCTGAAAACGTCAGACAGTCCCGGAGAGCCATGGAACACTGTTTCGCACAAACACTTAAATCTCGAATTGTAAAACGGCACACTTTCTTCTGGTTGACGCGATTAATAGCCATGTTGCTGTTTAAGTAAAACTTGATCCAAAACTATAAATTTGATGAACACTATTAATTTTACAGTCGTTTTCCGATGAATTTATCCCTCTCCGAAGCACAGATTTTCTGTAGTAAATTTTTGAAGACCCGCAATAATTTTTAATTTAGATGACATCACTGACTTCGATAAATCGTCCACTCTAAAAATTTACAATGTTGATATCACACGGAGCAATAGAGAACACAATCGCTAAGAAGATTCACTAAAGTTGAAACTGGAAAGAAAAAGCGGCTACACAAATTTTGAAAAAACGCGAATGAAGAAGGCAGAACACAACTTTTGTAGACACGTACAATCTTCAATGGCACAACAAGAAAACTGAAGATACGAAGGAGCAATCAACACAGAAATTTATCTCGGCGCAAATCATCACAATGGTTAGCATCGAGGGTACACGGAATGAAGCCAGCGATCTTCTAATTATCAGGATCCGCGAAGTCAAAACAATATTCTCCTTTCCAGGAGGTCTGTACTGATGTTGTTTACGCGGCACACACGTACTACGACGAAAGAAAGGGTAAAGAGGAGACATCGACCATGACACATAAAACCCACAGCGTAAGTTGAAATTTTCTCCGTTGACCGCAAACAACACTGGCAAACATTATGTGTTGGAAATCCAAAATGTGTAATTTTTCTCTCTTGCTGGTTCCTTTATCACTGCCGCCTAGTTGTAATATACTGGACCAGCCAAGGAGAAGACTGGTGTCCAGCACATCACAAAGGATGATGATGAGTCGTGGCTCGAATAAACAACGTGGCAAGTTACGGCGTTACATTTTATTAGACGGAGAATACGTCTTCCCAAGACAGTTACAAAATCCGAAAAGCGTACATGTATGTTGATCAGACGGCTTATATAAACTTTGTCATGTGATCATGATAGTGATTAGGAATTTGCTGTTGTCGACAAGTCACATGGGCTTTTATGTAATCTGCGCAAAGCCTATATGAAATCTCGAATGACGCTGCGAAGGTTTGAAAAAGGAAGCCATTTAATTTTACACCCGAGGGCTTTTTAGGACATGAAAGCGAAAATTAGTTTGTACGCCCAAGGTAATTTAGAATAATTTTAGAATTTAAAATGGTATGGGGTTTTTAATGTTATATATATATATGTCGGACTTAAGCGGGAACGAAATAATTATTCTAAATTTAAAGGGGGCTTAGTAATTAATTTATTGTCGTGGCGTAATTCGCCACTATTCTCATATCTTGGTTCGAAATACATCGAGAGATATCGGGGAATTTCCCTTTGGATTGATTGACATCTGTAGCTCCACCCATGGTTCATCGCCGGTGTATGCGTCACAGAGACCATGTAGGCATGCGCGGTGGCTTTGGATGGAGAAAAACAATAGCGTGTAATCAGACGGCGGGATTTAATTCATTGCTAGTGGACGCGTGTCAGCTGGGTCCCTAATTTGAAAATGGCGAGAGCTCAAATATGCGCTACTTGGATCAGTGGTTGCCGGAAGGTGAAATAAATTGGATTGAACTAGAACTATGTTTATTTATTGGATTTAGACTACTTACCACTCGCCACCAGTATTAACATGATGACTGCTAATGCAAACCTCACGCCTGTCAAGAGCCGCGCAGGATGAAAAAGAACTACGCAGAAAAAAAAACCCGCCTCACTTTTGGATTAGCACGACAGTGCGAAAATTTATGAAACGACGACAAATTAAAAAAAAAAATAATAATAATAATAATAAAACAACATGGCATCGAAGACTGAAGTGAAAACGGAATTCCACGAAATCATACTCGATGACAATTGGATTCAAGAACAAATGAACACCGGAAATGAAAATGTCGATCAAGCGAATGATGACAAGAAACCTATCTTAAAAAACATACCAGGCTGCACAGGAAAAATTCAAGAAGCAATATTGAAAGAAAAACCGTTCGAAAGAAAAAACATGCCTGAAATAAAATTACCAATACCACAATTCGATAACAGAAGTATCAAAAATATTTTTCAATGGTTCCAGTTGTTTGAAGAGAGTTGCAGCACGTTTGAATTAAATGAGAAATGGAAAAAAGAAAATTTAATGCGCTACTTAAGTCAAGATATTCAAGAAGTAATCATATCCACGGAACTATATAAAGAAGATTACATTAATATTAAAAAACAACTGCTGTCCATTTTTTCAAAGAGCAGAGAAGAACTGATAACATGGTTTAGGACACTAAAATTAAATGACAATGATGACCTTTTTCAGTATTTCAAGGAAAAACTAGAACTGGGAAAAGAACTTCATAAAACAGACAGTGAAATCATAGAAACACTGTCATTAGACGCTCCAAGAAACATACGAACTTTGCTCTCGTTGCAAGAGATACGAACCCCTTTCGAATGGCTGGAAAAAGCGAAAAAATTACATTTGCCGGTACCTCGGTCCGCACCGCGTATCGCTCCGGAAAGAAGAACAGATTTCATCGCCGGCGATCGTCGAAACTTCGGTGACAGTGAGACAGAGCGCAGAAATTCGGAGCCACACTACAGAAGAAGGTGGATTAATTATGATCAACCCAGAAGACAAAATGAAGGAAATTACAGCAATACGTCAAGATATGATGAACAGAGACACTATCAAAGTGCAGAAGATAACAACAGAAGACACCAAAATAACCATAGAGGATACTATGCAAATAACAGATGATTTACGATCCAAGCTCGGGTGAGTGAACAAACATTTCAATTCTTATTAGACACCGGTAGTACAATTTCAATAATTTCACAATCATTACTTAAAGAGGTAAAATGTTTTAAAACATTAAATTTAAAAAATATGGTAATAAATCAAACTGATGGTCAAGTACCTGTAACAAAAATAATTAAAACAAATGTAACAATTGGCAAATTAACTAGAGAAATTGAAATGTGGGTCATTGAGAGTGACCTACCTTATGTATTGCTAAGTTTAGAACATATGAGACTTTTTCGTCTCGAAATAAATTTAAGAAAATTAAAGGTGTTCCAATGTAATAAAGAGATAATACTATGTAATAATAATAATAATTTTGTTAATCCATATGCATTGAATGTTCAAAGAGAAAATTGTAAAAATTATTGTGATAACATGTATAATGGTAAAAGGTATTATGAAAACAAAAATATGTGTAACTTTAGAAATGTAAACAAAAGTGTATATGAAGGTAGAAAAATTTTTAACTATCGGGCTGAAAATAATAACAGAAGGTATCATAAAGGTAGAAATTTTGTAAAAAGAAACTATTTAAGATGTGATCACTCCCCTGAGTACTATGAAAGGACTGTTTACAATAATGCTGTGAAAGATAATGTGTATAATGTTTCTTCCAATGACATTGAAACCCTAAATGTTGATAATAACCAAAGAATGAGAAATCCAGTTATAAATTATGAGAGTTCAAACAAAATAGCAAATACTAATTATAATGTTCAAAATTTAAAGGAGATATCAGGTATCCCCGATGATACACTGAAAACTCTATTTAAAGAGCCCGGTGATGCTTTGGACTTCCAAACACCAGAGCAAATACCCGAGGACTGGCCCCATTTAGAAAACATTCTAGAAACTTTCGACCATATCTTTTCAAAAAATAAATATGACGTTGGAAAAATAAAATTAGAACCCCAAAAAATACATTTAACTTCAGAGCTCCCAATTGCACAACGACCATATCGCACATCTCAAACTGAAAATGCTGAAATAAAAAAACAAATAGACGAATTGTTAAAAGCAGGTTTTATAAAGCCCTCACATTCTCCATTTAGCGCCCCAGTAACATTAGCAATGAAAAAAGGCCAAGGAAAAACTAGGCTATGCATAGACTACAGAAAATTAAATGTAATTACTAAAACTGATTCTGAACCTATTCCACGAATTGATGACTTATTAGATCAACTAGCCCATGCCAAATTTTTTTCAACATTAGATCTAACTTCAGGGTATTGGCACATAGAAATACATGACCGTGACACTGAAAAATTGGCATTCACAACAAACTTTGGACTTTATGAATGGACAAGACTACCGTTTGGTTGGAAAAATGCACCAAGTGTCTTCCAGAGAGCAATTAGGCAAATTCTAAATAAATACCAAATCAATTATGCTTTGAACTATTTTGATGATATAATAATATTTTCACAAACCTTTAATGAACATATGAAACATTTAGAAGAAATTTTTAAAATTTGTGAAAAGGAAAATATCAAATTAAACCAATCAAAATGCCAATTTGCTAAGAAAGAAATAAAATTTTTAGGATATGAGATTTCTAAAGGACAATATTCACCTCATAATGTAAACATTGAAACAATAAAAAAATTACTACCACCCAAAAATGTTAAAGAATTGCAGAGATTTTTGGGATCCATAAATGTCTATCAGAAGTTTATACAAGACTATGCAAAATTGAGACTTCCATTAAACAAATTACTTAGAAAGGATGTAAAATGGGATTGGTCCCAAGAATGTCAAAATTCCTACCAAAGACTAAAAGATGAACTCATATCAAAACCGATTTTAACCCTTTTTAACCCAAATTACCCATGCCACCTTTTTGTCGACGCAAGTCAAGAAGCAGTTGCTGCTGTCCTAAAGCAAAAGCACCCTAATGGCCAACTACACCCAATAGCTTTTCACTCAAGACAACTGAAAAAACACGAAAGAAACTATGCTGTCACTGAGCTTGAATGCTTGGCGATTGTTGATTCTATTGACCGTTTCCATTGTTACTTACATGGGAAAAAATTCACAATACATTCGGATCATTCAGCCTTACAATGGCTCAAAAATATTAAACATTTAACTGGACGACTGTTTAGATGGTCTTTAAAACTTTCCATGTATGATTATGAAATAGTGCACATTAAAGGTAAATATAATTATGAAGCTGATATGCTATCAAGGAACCCAATAAGCCACTTTGTATCACAATATTCTTATTTTCTAACCACAGATGAAATTATTCAGGCACAATTAAACGATAATGTTAATAATGTAAAGTACAAAAAATATAGTGGAGTTCTAACAGTAAAAAAGAAAAATCTAATCTAAATTGTAGTCCCGCCATCATTAAGACTAAAATTAATAACCGCTGCACATGAAAAATTTGGCCACCCAGGTGTGAGAAAGATGTTACAATTAATTTCCCCTATTTACTATTGGCAAGACATAATATTAGACATTTCAAATTTTGTTCGTTGTTGTGAAACATGTCAGAAAAACAAGAAATCGACTCAGAGAAAGTATGGACTGATGGAACAAGTGCCAATTGCTTATGAACCATTTGACCTAATCTCAGTTGATACAGTTGGAGGTTTTAACTATTATAATTCGACAAAAAAATATCTTCATCTGGTGATTGATCATGCAACAAGATATATTTGGACTTTTCCTTCAAAAAGTGTGACAAGTGAGACATACACAAACTGTTTAAAACAAATTTTCAAAATTAAAGTTCCGAAACAAATATTAAGTGACAGAAATGCTGCATTTACTTCCTCAAGGTTTAAGAAATTCCTAAAACACCACAATACGAGACAACTACTTACCTCAGCCCACAGACCCCAGTGTAATGGCAAAAATGAGAGATGTAATCAAACGATTGTATCCAAATTAAGGTGTAAAGTTAATACTTCTTCGAAAAAAATTCCATGGACAAAAATTTTAGAACAAGTGACTTCCGAATATAATAATCAACCCCATAGAGTAACTGGATTTTCCCCGAATTACCTCCTATTTGGAAATTTGCCATATAACTCACCATTACCTAAAATAACTTCATTACATTATCCGCCAGTTGAAGAAGCAAGAAAGATTGCAGTGCAAAGAACAATTCAGCACCATAAAATTAATAAACAAAGATATGATAGAAATTTTATACAGTCAAACTTCAAAATTGGTGACTTAGTGATGTACGAAGAATTCAAATACCCAAATTCAAGAAAATTAGATCCACCCTATTCAGGCCCTTATAAAATTTTAAGCCAGATTTCTAATGTTAATTTCGAAATTGATAAACCAAACCAATACACTGGAAAAAAGAGTGAAATTGTGCACTCAACTAGATTAAAGCATTTTCATCCATATAGTGAGTTTAAATTACAATAATGTTGTTTCATCCACAATTTTGGGGAGGGGGGGGGGAAATTAAGATAAAATGTTGATACGAGTTACAAGTAAAAAATTGAAATTATAAAGTTATGATTGTTAATGAGTAAATAAAATAATAACATTGGAACTGATGAAGTAATATTGTGAAAGTAAACTAGAAGATGATTTGTATTGAATTTATTGGATGTTAATAATTATGTATTTTTGAATTGAAATTTAATAACTTATGAAAGAACTTTGGCTAAACCTAAATTATTTTGAAAATTTTGTTACCATCTTTGCAATGTTTTGTTACATTAATGTGTGGAGCTGTATCTACATTTTCCCGAATATGACCAAATTGCCTATCCCAGAGATCCATCTCTTAATTGATTTTATATGTTGGGTGCCTAACACCCTCTTGACTCCACTTATGTGGTTAAACGTTGTGTACTGATCTCTTTTGAGCCTTTCCCAACCTAGAGTTTCAGTGTCGTGCACTATACGCACCAATTTTTCACTCTGAATTTTGTTTAGAGTTGTCGGTTGTGGTTAAGACGGTGGGAAATTGTTGAACCTGCTCTCCTCTGACCCAACCATGCACTTGTTCACTCAACTACACAAACACACACAAACAAAAAACATACACCTTGAATTAAACAGAATGTACACAGATGAAGGAATGGTACACCAGTACCAAAAGTGAATTGTTTTACATAATGAATCTATCATTGTGAAATATTAAGGTGAATGAAGTGTAAATTATAAAATGTTTGATAACTTTGAATTGTGATAAATTTGAATCAGATTTTTGTGTTATGGAAAAATTTTGAAGTGTAAATAATATGTAGAGAATTTTGAATTTCATGTGTAATTTCATATGTTTGTATTTCATAAGTAAGTCGAAGGTATAACAGAGCTCTAAATAGATAAACTGTATTGTAATTGATGTCAAAATACATTTGTGTCGTTCGGCAAGTACAAGATACGAGAAAAATAATCCCATGGGAAATTGATCAATATTTATATTTTTTTTTTCAATTATTAATATGTTGTGTCTCTGAGTATTTTACAGGGTCAACCATGTCAAGGAGGCCTCCAAACAAGCCGGTCGACCGCATTTAGTTTTGTCTTTCATATATTTAAATATTTTTTTTCATGTACCTCCATTTTCACATTACCATAATCTGTGTAAATAAAGTCATACTTGTAGAATTTTAAACTGGAACTGTTATAAAATTATAAGATGAGTGGACAGCATACTAGACTGTTGATTACATTACCACTCAACGAGGCTGATGAAAGTATTCAAGCCTGGACTTTAGATTGTAAAATGCTACTAACATTCCACGTTAATGGGTAATAGTTATTTTGTGATTTTCAATTAATTTGTTCCTAGGTGAGTTTTTGAAGTGACATTGTTTTTCAGGTGATGTCCTATTGAGATTATATATTGCTATAATTAAAGTGATATTTTGAATTTATAGTGATATATTTTGAGATAATGCTGTAATATTTTCCTTTTTGCCTTAAGTCATCAGTGATATAAAATTGTACAACTCAATAATTTTTGTGTAACTTGAAAAATTGTAAACTGTGTATTTTTAAACCACTGCTCCAAGTCTTACAGAACAGAAAGAATCAATCCAGGGGTTGTTAAGGGAACGGTTGATTTTTAATTAAGGGGGTTTTCACTGGAACCTGTTGTGTAGAGAGACGTCCCTACTCAGCATGTTTTCCAGTCTACTGATGTAATGTTTTTTATCGTAGGGGTTGTTGCCACAGGGAATTAGCTACTCTTTGTGTGCACGCCTTCAGGGGGGGGGGAAAGTTGTCGGACTTAAGCGGGAACGAAATAATTATTCTAAATTTAAAGGGGGCTTAGTAATTAATTTATTGTCGTGGCGTAATTCGCCACTATTCTCATATCTTGGTTCGAAATACATCGAGAGATATCGGGGAATTTCCCTTTGGATTGATTGACATCTGTAGCTCCACCCATGGTTCATCGCCGGTGTATACGTCACAGAGACCATGTAGGCATGCGCGGTGGCTTTGGATGGAGAAAAACAATAGCGTGTAATCAGACGGCGGGATTTAATTCATTGCTAGTGGACGCGTGTCAGCTGGGTCCCTAATTTGAAAATAGCGAGAGCTCAAATATGCGCTACTTGGATCAGTGGTTGCCGGAAGGTGAAATAAATTGGATTGAACTAGAACTATGTTTATTTATTGGATTTAGACTACTTACCACTCGCCACCAGTATTAACATGATGACTGCTAATGCAAACCTCACGCCTGTCATATATATATATATCCTATTTTTCTATACACAATCTCATGTGAAGACAAAACTAAGGGAAACACAATTCTGTATTAATTCTGAATAGGTAAAATCCTCCTTTTAAAATTGTCTCTTTCTTACTTTTGAATCAGAAAATTATCTAATTGTCTCATGGAAGTTTATTTTTATAGCCAACTTGCTTTCGATGGATAACATTGCTAATCCATTTAGCCTGATTTAGCTCATCATTTAACCTGATTTAGCTCACTATTGAGCGATATCCATCAGGCAAATAGTTTTGATGATTTTCGGCTTTGAGAAACCTAAATTTCTCAAACAACTTTCACAAGTTGCGACGGAAATGCAAATCATCAAAATCAACTTTAGTGCTAAACACAAGTTTGACACTGACTCTTGAAAGTCAATGAAAAAGAACTACCAACGATAGACTGCAAAACTTGAAAAAATGACAATTTTTTTACTTCCTCTATATTAATATTTGAAGCTTGTACACAGGCTGTTCGCACATTTTTTAAACAATTTTGGTAAGCGGTAATAAAAATTCGTTTGCTGCAAAAGAAATAATTGCAATTGTACTATGTTTTTAAAAGTCAAAATTATCGTCTGCGGCTTGAAAGTTTTGGTTTTATTCAAAATGGCGTTTTTAACAAAGCAGTGGTTCGAAGGCTACATTTATGCACTTTCCGAAGAGAAATATCCATACTCCGTTATCCAAAAACGATGTTAGAGTCATGGATTTGGGATATCTAAAGCGTCGATAGGTAATATCGTCAACAAGAAAGGAAAGAAACGTCAAATTGGAGCCTCAAGTGGGACAAAAATTCCAAACAAGTATCCAAGGAAAAAACGGACATCTTCGACTATTGCAAAGGTACGTTGTTTAATGTTAAAAGAAAATCCCCCTAGTCAAAGGACAGTTGCAAAATCATTAAAATGCTCGGTGTCCACTGTAAACAAAATGATTTAAATCTTAAGAAAGCGAAAAAACGCAATGTGCATCGTCTTCTTCCAAATCATATCGCTGAACGCAGGACACGCTGCAGAATTCTATATGAGAAACACATATCTAAAGAAAAATGGAAAACAATTGTCACAATAGATGAATCATGGGTGTATTTAAATGAATGCAACAAATAAAGAGCCATTTATTATCATAAAAGGGGAGAAAAAAATTTAAGTACATGGTTCAAAGAATCGAAAGAAAGTTTTTCTAAGGGATTCATGATTGTTGATGGTTTTTCTTATAATAGCAAGTTAAAAATAAAGAGAGTGGAAATAATGTCAAGATTAACTCCAAATACTATCAGGAACATATTTTATTGCCAATTTTTCTGAATGAAATACCATCGCTTTACCCACAGTGCCATCAATCTGTGAGACTCCATCAGGACAAAGCTAGCAATCACACATCAAAATCCAATGTAAATTTCCTAAAAGAAATGGAACAAAAAACTGGTATCAAGGCCATACCCTTCACTGATATCCCTACTAAATCTCCCGATGTATCACCTATAGATTTTTGTGTTTTCGGACTTTTAAAATCTGCATTATCCAAACGTCGTCACAAAACCCTTACAGGACTCTGGAAAGCTGTTCAGGAGGAATGGGATAGAATACCTCTTCTGACACTTCAAAAGGCATTATTATCCTGGAAATTGCGGTGTCGAAAGATAGTTCAGAATAAGGGATGTCAAATAGAACATTTAAAACACAAGAATTTTATGTAATTTACTTTTGTGAATACAATATACATCGTCTAAAAAATGTGTGAACAGCCTCTGTATATGACGTCTTAGTCTTTCTATTTCTGGCAAAACCTCGTCCTTAGAAAATTTGTCGTAACTTTCAGTTAGATGAGTAATAAGTTCTGGCAATTTCTGATCTGGAGCTTTGATGAAATTAACCGACTGCAAGATTTCACATTTGTTATGAATCAGTGGAGTACCGAGCATAACTGGCGCCCGGGTCACGATACCTTTTCAGCGTCCGGGGCATGATAGACTCTCTTGCCCTCCCCCCTCGCTACGCCATTGTTATGAATGTTCTACATGGATCATGTTTCGAATTCCAAATATAACCTATCTACACAATGGAACATGGACCTCCTTAGTTCTTGTAAAGATAAACCTTCATCTTTAGCTTTTTCACCAGGCATCATCTTCTAAGATCTTTCTTGCCTCTCTTTTCAATATCAGTTCTCATTACTTCACATTTCTGTGAAGTGAGATCCAAAGCATTACTAACTAAAGATTCTCTATTTTCCTTAATAAAAAGTTCCAGTTCTCTTAGTTTAATTGGGCCTTGTCCGAGGAAATTCCCTCAATTTGTAGGCAGCGTTGATTGTGGTTGATTTCCTCCAAAATGTCTGACCACAGACATAGAAACGCTAAAAACATAAAATCGCAAACATTTGCCGTTATAATCTGAGCTGACTAAATTATATCTTGTATCTAGGTTAGCAGACTCGTCGCACAGTTTTTCCACTGCATCGATCATTTTTTCAAAATTTTTCCTTACTGGTTTCACAGCTGCTTGCTGTGCACTCCACCTTGTAATCGGACAGCCTTTTAACCGCTACTCCCACAACAGCAGACAAAATTTCCCATCTGTGAGTTGAGCCCGAGAAGACGTTGTAAAAATTTTCCAGTGTGCTGAAAAATGTCCCACTGGTTGGGCTGCAACTAAAAACGCGCACCCCACACAAATTGAGTAAGTGATTGGCCCATGCCACGAAGACGGCTCTTGGAAAAACTCACTGCCTAGTTTTAATAAATCGGTTTTATAGCATCCGATAGGGGTGTTGGCCAGTTACCTGTAATGATGCGTCTTCGAATGAATGGAAAATTAAAGTTACGAAAAATTGGAGAAGTTTTAAATGATTGAAGGCTGGCACCATTACATTTTATGAGAGAGGGAAAGCCGTCATTGTAAACTAAATTACAGAGTAGAACAGCCTTTTTATGACATAGTCAATTTTAGGAAGGTTTATGAAGGCTATGTGCTGGTGGGGTCTGAAGATCAGAGATAGCGATGGCTGGCACCAAGAATGATGTTACGCCACAAAGATCCTTTGTAAAGGATTTATGGCAGTTGGGACTCATTTGTGGACCACAAAAACACATGAGGTGACGTGGGGGATAGGGGAGATCATGTAATGAGGGCGGAAACGAGTTGAGAGAGGAAGCCAATAAGAAAATTAAAGTTAAGGCCAAGCGAATGAGAAGATTTAGGTTTTCCTGATTGGCTGGAGGTTTTTATGAGGAGTAGACAACGGAGAAGAGAGGGTGGAGAAAATCAAATATATAAGAAGATCAAAGTTTAAAAAAAAAAAAAAGATATAGAAGGAAGAGAGAGAGAGATTTCTTCGATTTCTGTGAGGACCTTGTTGATCCTTCCAGGTGTCTAGCGTTTTTCTAATAGAGGAACTCTCTTGAAGCAAGAGACCATGTCGAATTTTCCAGGTGTCGATTATCGAGTATAAAGAAAAGTTGATGTTGATTACGTTCCTGAAAAGAAGTTGCCGAACTAGTTGATAGATGACAAATTTTGCTGAACTACCCTCTTAAGAAGAGACCTTGTTGATGATTACCTACTGACAGATGTTACTGAACCGAAATTGAAAGACTGGCGTGATCCGAAACAGAAGCCAAGAGCCCCATGCCAAAGGAGTTATTCCGAACCGGAGACCTAGTGCAGCCATCATCAAAATTGAACGTTGCTGAACTACTGTGAAGAGACAAACTTGATCCTGAACAGAAGCCAAAAGCCCCATGCCAAAGGAGTTACTCCGAACCCGAGTCCTAGTGTAGCCATCATCAGAATTGAACGTTGCTGAACTACTGTGGAGAGACAAACTTGATCCTGAACAGAAGCCAAGAGCCCCATGCCGAAGGAGTAATTCTGAACCCGAGACCTAGTGCAGCTATCATCAGAATTGAATGAGTCAAAATAAAATTTTTGATTATTTCAAATCCCACCTGGTTGATTTTGAGTTCTTAATGCTGGAATAGTTTGTTAAAATGTATTTTTGGTAGGAGTTTCAATTTTGATAAGTTAGGTTGTTCTCTTACGCTTCCTGAATCTAGTGAAGTATATTAAAATAATATTTATTTTGTAAACACAAAGATTTATGCTAGCAGTGTAGACATTAGTAAACTGTGTCTAAATATATTGATATTGATGATGAGATGTGTAACATAATGTAAATTTGTAAATAAATAAGTTTTTTTTGTTATTTAAAATTTGATCAGTTTTCTTCTTTTTTAATTTTGATAATCTAATTTTTAGGTTGCCAAAGTCGTGATTTGTTCGTATGCCAATTTAATGTCTAGAGTCTAGGGTTGAATTCAACAAAATAATTTAACACAACGCACCCAACTACCCTTAATTAAAATATAAAAGTACTAGGCACATAACTACGAATTCACGCCCAAATAAATAAATTTCGGACAGGCATCACGACATTACCCACATCACAAAAAAAGAGGAACTTTACTTACTTCGTGTGAAATTTCAATATCAGGCTCTTCTGCTTCCCCTTCTTTTTGAGGTAATGTTCCGTCTCCGTCTAGGCCTATATATTCATTGGCACTAACTCGAAGAGAAAGAGTGCCCCCTAAGTTTTGCTGAATCTTGAAACCTTATCTTGAAACTTTCTTCCTGTGTTTAAGGCGGCACTGATTCCACAATAGATTCTAATTACTCCAATCCAACGCCTGAACTAGAGGTTCTTCTTTGCTTTAAAATTGATCTTGAGATCAGCTCTGTTCTTTTTTCTTCTGCTTTTTATCAATTTCCCCTCTTGGGCCCCACTAGGCTGTTTACGCTTCATGACAGTATTTATGAAAATAATAAGTACAGTATAATATCGCTTTTAATGTATTGAATATCTATAGACCAAACACTTAGAAGATGTCCTACTCGGAGTACCTGAGCGAGAGAGAGAGAGAAGATGATAGAGGGACAGAATTGCATAGCATAATTCCCCCATTACTTTGTCGATCCTCTCAAACCTACAATAATCCCTTGTCTTACGTGGTTTTGCTTACCCGCGGTTGACCTATCTATACCATCCCTCATTTACGTGAACCAAGGTCTCACTTATCCGCTGTTCGAAAGAGGAAAAGAATGATTCGCAGGTCAATGAGGTTGATGACCTTTCACTTTATGTATATGCACAACCGTAATGTTTTCTAAATACAAAAACGTTCTCGTCTGATTAATTTTTTTTAAATGTTTGTAATGTTTTGCAATAAAGTTATCATTTAATTAAAAACAGTCACCTGTTGTGGGGCTCGGGGCGGACCGTCCCCCTCCCCCCGCCCCCACCTAGGTCCGCCAGTGCAAATACTTCACTCACTTATTTCATGCCCGGCATCATTTGCTTGTGAACGAACTGAGTACGAGGAAGGAAGTAGTATTGTAGATAAAAATTGATCTCACCTCCTTCGTGTTTCGCCATCTGAAATTGACTTTGATTTTATACTGCCTCTCCTACATCAAGTGTCCATCCGCAAGCATCAGTTTTTGATTATTAAGGAAACTGATTTTATGTTTTATTTTGCGATATAAGCCTATTTTAGTGAATCAAACTTGATTTCATTTTGTAAAGAAAACTGATTTTGTTAAGTTTTCTGAAATAAATGTTTTATTTTAGAAAAATAAAATGTTTTTATGTTTTTTAACGTAGGATTACGTTCCTCCATAATGGTCCTCCGGAAAGCAAAATTTCAGACGCTAAAACCGTCCGTCGTAGCGAGTTGTAATTTTGGCAGAGCGCCAAACCCAGTCTATATCGCTTGGGCAAGCAGTAAACAGTTAAACAGAAAAGTACCAAAACACGTCAAAATTTTGACATATATATATATATATATATATATATGCATTGTCGCAAAAAAATATAGTCGAAAGAAACGAGCTACTATCACGAAACTTAACATGTATGTAGTGTATGAGAGGAGATAAGCAAATGATTACAAATTCAGAAGAACAGACCATTTTATTAAGAATATATGGCATGAAAAAGCTTACAAATCAATAAGTAGTAAATCCACCTCTGGCAGCTATACAAGCCAAAACACGGCGTGGCATCGAATCAATGAGGTCACCTATGACCTCCGCCGGAAGATCTTGTCATAATCTTTGCAATTGGGCAGTTAATTCACCAGTATTCCGGGAAGGCTGCAGTTGCCTTCCAAGCACTTCCCAGACATGCGCTATTGGCGAGTGGTCTGGTGACCTGGCAGGCCATGGGAGTACGTCATATCCTTGAAGATATTGTTGGGAGAGTCTCTCAGTATGTGCACGAGCGTTGTCTTGTTGATAAATGGCACCTGGGTGACTTGATAGCATAGGCAGTACAGCTGGTGTTAAAATCTCGTCCACGTAACTGCGTGCCGTCAAAAAGCGTTGAAGGACAACTAGAGGTCATCGTGTGTCTCAACAAATCGCTGCCCACACTGTCACACCTTGTATAATCGTCGTATGCCTCTCGACAACAAATGCCGGATCGGACCGGTGTCCTGGCTGCCTCCCTACGTGTATATGCTGGTCATTAGCATTGAGACTGAATCGGGATTCATCGCTGAAGATCACATGCCTCCAGTCGGTCACACTCCAGCTTTCCCGAGTTCGGAAAAAATCCAATCGGCTCTACCTATGATGTGGGATCAATGGTAGGCGTCTTAATAGACGTCGGCTCCTTATACCTGCGTCGGCCAGTCGTCTATGAATGGTTTCCCTTGATACCACCGGATGTCTGGAAGGTGGTAAATGGCATCGAACCGATTCTAGCGACGTTGTTGGTGCGGAGTGGCCGCTCTTATGATTGCGTGATTCTTGCTCGCATTTGTGTTCCTGGGACGCCCTGATCCTCCGCGATGGTAGACTAACCCTTCCGTGATTCATTGTTGCCAACAGCGAGCAACTACCATATCGATCCGACCGAGGTGGCGACCTTTACGCCTGTTCAACCAACCTACTTCTCTGAGGCCTACTATATGCCCCCTCACAAAGTCCGACAATCGTTCGTACGGTCGTCGGTTACGTCTGAGAGGCATCTCTAGTCACAATACCGTCCAACGAAGTCGACAGATTTGTTTGAATAACCCTATGGCACGAGCAATCATGCTTTTAAACTCTCCCAACTGTGTATCTCATATGCACATAACGCGCTCACTCAGTCTCATTGGCGTCGAAATTTTAATCATTTGCATTCTCTTACCAGACTACATCCTGACAAGTTTCGTGATAGTAGCTCAATTTCTTCTGGGTGCATATATCTTTTTGTGACAGGGTGAGTATAAAACACATGCATACAAATATCTCTCTATTCTAAAAAAAGTAAATCCCTCTGTAGCTGTCAAATGCTAATCACGCTATCTCCTTCGAAACCGCTGTGGGTATGGGGTCGAGAGCGATACCAATGGATGCAGAAAAATGGGGGGACCAAAGCAAGACCTGTCTCATCTTCGTCAGACTTTAAATTTTTTTTATTTTATGTGTTGTGGGAAAATAATGAGTTTTTCATCTTCAGATTACGATAACTATCCAAAACATGATCGTAGAATTTTGATCTTTTTACAATCTAAGACTACAGACATTTCTCTTTCAAACTAGACCTCATTTGTTTAAAAATATTTTAAAACAGACTAATATTTTCATCAAAAAATAAAACACAGTTTTCAAGAAATATCGTCCCCTATGTGGATGTAATATCGATGCTCCTCGAGTTTTTATCTTACATAGAAAATCTTTACATCATCTGGAAGCTGAAAGCTTTCTTATTCATATAAACCTCATTTCAAGTCTATATCTTAAATTTTCGATTTTTTAATCGAATTTTAAAGCTGATAATTCAACAGTGATTAAACGCCCTTCGCATTAAGGGTGACAACAGTAAATGGATGGAAGCTGTTACTTGCCCGAGAATCACCCCTATGTATTTCGCTATTAGCTATAACAGAGGAGCGTGCGTAGCGAGCCTAGGGGCGAAGCCTCTAGTACAGTGGTTCTCAAACTTTATACAGTCTGAGCGCACTTACAATACTACAGATACTTGCTAGCGCACTGTATACAAAATAGGTCTAATATGTCATAATTTAGTTAAATGTTTAGAAAAATAACGCATTTAATAAAAGCACACTTAACATACCTCTATGAAGTTTATTCATTCCTGTGTTAATGAGAAACATGAGTTTCATGAGACCTTGCGATTTCCTCAATGTTTGGTCTTATGTTTGAGAAACAAACTCTCATTTCCTCATCAACGCATTGAAGAGTTCCTCTCTTTTTAGACTTAATTGTGGCGAGGGTTGAAAATCCCAGTTCACATAAATATGAGGCGGAAAATTGCAATAAAATGGCCGGCGCTTTTTTAGATATCGACACATGTTCTTCTTTGATAGAAATCCAAAATGCTTCAAGAGACAATTCTTTATATTTAATCATCAATCCACGATGAGTGGACACAGCTGCCAGTTCTTCTTTTCTGTTAGCGTTAAACTAGAATCTATTGCAGTTTCTACAAAAGGGTTTCTAATCCAGTCATATTGAGCAGTGTTAATTGATGGAAAATAATAAATCAAATTTTCTTCTAAAGTTGATAAATGTTCAACTATCATTGGCAGATTTTCAGTTTTGCAAGTATTACTTACCAATGGAAACATTTCGATACTGCCTTCCATCGCTGTTCTTTTCCAAATCTGTAGCTTTCCCTGCAACGCTTTTATTTTGTCAGTGGGTGTTAGGATATTTTCCTCTTTCCCTTGCATGCTAGAGTTCAAAATATTGAGATGCTGAAAAATAGATGCCAAATATTGCAACTTTGTAATCCAAAATTCACATTGAAGGAAGTTACAAAAATGAGATTGTTTCATTGCTTCAAAAACTGTGATAAGTTCTTGTCGTAACTCGAGTACACGGGTAAGTACATTGCTCCTTGACAGCCACCTCACATCGGTGTGCAAAAGTAGCCATCTGTGTTGAGAATCCATATTAGTGCAAATCTGTTCAAATAGGCTTGATTTAACTGGTCTTGTTTTAATAAAGTTCACCATTTTAACAACTTGATCTAAGACCTCTTTTAAATCCTCTGCTAATGTTCTTGACATCAAAGCCTCTCTATGAAGGAAACAATGAGTTACAATAACATTTTCGTTTTGTTCCTTTATAAAAGATACAAGACCCTTGTTGCAGCCTATCATAGAAGGAGCTCCATCTGTGCAAATTCCAACACACGACTGCCATTTATCAAGGTAGTTATTCAGGATGTTAAAAATGTCCTCACCTTTTATAGTCAGACTTAATTCTTTGCAAAAAAGAAACTGATTTGTTATTTGATTTTCGTTTATGGAACGAAGGAATGCTATGAGTTGCGCCTTGTTGGTAATGTCGGTTGACTCGTCAACTTGCAGTGCAAAATCAGAACACTGGATTTTTCTCAATATCAGAAGACATTTCCAAAATACGGCTGTTAACAGTATCATTGGACAGAGGTATTTTGCTTATTTTCATAGCTGCTTCATTTCCTAACATCGTACTGACAATCTTGGGCAAGCAGGCAAAATAAGTGACTCACCCAAAGTATGAGATTTCATATTTTTTTAGATCAGTTTTGAAACATGGTAAGAAGCAATTTGAGCTTTATCAGAAACAGTCATTGAACTTTTAAAAGAATCACCTGTTTTTCTTTGCTGTTCGGACATTCTCTTAAAATAACTTGTGGGTTTGCCTTGTAAATGAGAGTGTTTACTTTTCAAATGTTTACCATGTTTACTAGGGAGCATTGATTCATTTGACACTTTTAGTCCACAAACTAAACATACTGGCTGCGGATTATCAACATTTCCGGTCTAAGAAAAACCAAGGCTTAAATGATTTACTCTCATCGTATTTACGAGTCGGTCGCGATTTTGCTTTCTTTCTAGAACAACTGTCCACATTTCAGGTTTGCTCACTTTCAGGATTACATTCATCAATGTCACGCTTCTATTTAAGAAACATATCCATTTTTATGGGTGAATTATTCTTAACAAAGAAAATTATATCAACGGTAATTATTCTGAAAGTTGTAAAAGGTACAATACGTTTACTCTTGATGGCAGTTCCCAAGACACGACACGCCCACTCACCAACGCCTGTTATGCAACACTGCCAGTTGCCACGTGATGAAAGCTAGTGCCCGTGTTAATATGCCGTTCCAGCCACGTTTGTTACGTGTTTTAAAGCGTAAAAAATTTGCGGATCTAAAGCTAGTTGCAAGAAAAGTAACTTATAACTATCATAATAATGTCACAACGAAACAAGCCGAGTGTTCTGTGAACCATTTCTTTAAAAAAATGGTTTAATATAGTAACTTAGTATAAATTTGCTTTTCATATCTGGATAGATTTTTTAGGAATACTACGGAGCGCACCTGAAAAAGCTCTGGGGCGCACCAGTGCACCCGGGCGCACAGTTTGAGAACCACTTTCTAGTACATATAAAAGAGGTAAGCAACGATAAGTAATCTTACGTTAATAACCCGCGGGAGTTTCGTTAGATGGGACTACCTAAATTTTATTTTATTTTTTGTCTCTTTTTTTTGTGTGTGTATGCGTGTGTCTTGTCGTGAGACTTCGCTTTTTGTTATTCACTGCTATTTTTGCAGGCTACTTTATTATAGAAGCACAAATTTTTTAGGTAAGCCAGCATTGCTCCCTGTATGGACAGTCTACAGGTTTAACGTACCCATATCCGGCCTAGACACGGAGGTGTTTTATTGGCGCTTGTCGGGATTCGATCCGACCACCCTCGGCACTGAAAGCCGACGCGTTACCACTAGGTACCTCAAGCCCGTAATTTAACTATATGTATAGGGATTTCAAAACATTGCGTTTGAAAACAGCTTCTTTGAAATAATAAGCTGCAAATATATTTGTTTTTTACAAAGATGCGCTTTGTAATTTTTGCATTTTTTTGCAAAAGATATGCACATTTTGATATCGCCGAAAAAAACAATTTCCCCAAGCAAACAGTTTTATCAAGAATGAAATTTTCTGTAAAACGAATAACACAGTTTTTCCTATATTTATAATGATGTCTGTTTTTAGAGTCCTGTATTTATTTATATGTACTTTAAGTAATTAAATTTAAATATTTAAAATTATTTTAAAGTTAAATTCTGATATGTTATGAAAGCAACTTCGTTTTCAGCACAGCAGACATCAAAATTTGCTCCGAAATTGCAGTTCCCCCCGCCGTCATTTATATTTTTCTGACGTGGCCCCCGGATTGTTTTGAGTTGGCCACCCCGGACAAGTCCAGTAGATTATGTTGAACAATTCGCGCGGCGACAAGTTCTTAATCATCCAATAGTTGGCACAGAGACACCGATACAATAATATACGAAGGAGTTGCTGGAGTGGAGGGGCATGGGAAAATTGGAAAGTTCTAAACACATTGAAAGTAAAAACTAGAGTTAAGAATTGTTTTTTTTTTCTAAAATTCTGGTATGAGGTTGTTGACTCGGACAAAATTTATAAGGACGAAAAGAGGGTTTGTTATGAGATCTTCTCTGGTAAGGTCCAGACACTCCAAAATGTGATCCGGGGAGGCCTGCCAAACACGGTACTTAGTGCAGATGAAAAAGACCTTTCTTCCCCCGTCAAAAGAAAGGCTCGTGAGGTGTCCACTAGAAAGCTTAGAGAGTGCAGTTTGGGAGCTTCTATAATAGCGCATACAGATTGGTACAGAGTTCTCTGCATCTGCCAGTGATTTATGTTCCTCTCTGTACTCTCTATATGCGTGGATCTCCTCCTCTAGCGGTCCGATACATAGCATCAAAAGAGAACCCGAGGTCCCGGGGGTCAAATGGTGACAGTGGGGACGGGGGACACTAGATCAAGAAACACGAGGGACTTGCGGCTTTACGAGGGACTTGCGGTGAGGGACTGGCGGCTTTAATGGGGGGGTTCTAAATGGGGGAATATCTGGAAGACACGTGTTCATTGGAATGGGGGTGGTTCTAAATACCGTGTCTAATGTTACCGTGACTAATGTGATGACAGGAGTCGGGGATCTGCAGGCAGAGAACTCTGTACCAATGTATATGCACCATAACAGTTTAGGAAAAGGGGAGTGCCAGGAAGACACTTCTTAGAGTGATGGGTGTGTGGGAGTCAGCTAGATATTATCTAGGACCTTTCTGAGAGAATATAGTTTACGGTAAGTAAGTGTAGCTAGAATAGTTCACGGTAAGCTAGAGAATGACGTATAGTTAAAAATGTCCTAGAAATCGTGAAAATACCTATAAATTAAAGTTTAATTTTTATACAAGATTCATTAGATAATCTTCTCCTGTAATAGACTTTTGTTATTTATATATGACGCGGTGAAAGGCAAAGTGGTGTACGTCAAGTAAGTAAAGTGGTGTAAGTCCAAAGCGTTTTACTGCAAAAACTACAAAAAAATTCACTATAAATTGAACAAATAATAATTCATCGCAACTACTATTATAATATTGCAAACAATAATTATTTGCAATTCCACTATAAATTGAACATGGAGATAACATTTTTGCCCTCAAATAAAAAAAGTTGAAAATGTGACTTTCACCGCCTCATATATAAAACAGTTCCGTAACTGACTGACTGACAGATAACTCACAGACCAAACCGCTGGACCTAAAGGGCTGAAATTATGCATGGTAATTCTTCTTATAGTGTAGGTGTGCACTAAGAAATATTTTTGAAAAATTCTCCATAGATTTTTTTAAATTACATTTTTAAGCTGTTTTTGTAACTTTTTTTAAGTCTGCATTTAAAATAATAATATGAGGGTTATAAAATTTATATCACAAAAAAGATCATAAAAATTCCTTTAAAATTAAATCTTTTTCGAATCTTTACCTCCATTTCCTGAGTTTTTGTGAATTTTTAAAGATTAATTTTTAGAATTTAATTTATTAAATGCTGATCACGTGGTTTCTTTTCTTTTTGTGAAACTTTAAACTAATTTTGCGTCACGTGCATAACAACAAAATAGACCAAAAAAAATTTTTTCCCTTGCTAATGCGGCAGACGATTGGGCATTATCCAAAAAAATATCAAAATACAGTAAAAGGAATGTTCCTCATCTGTACTATATTAACTGTACTATATACTTTAGTATGTTCTACTAGATTTAATTTGAATATTTTCTTCTCCATTATTTTATCTATAAAAATATCCGTTACGATTTTTTTATAAATATTTATATTTTTGGCATTAATTGCATACATTGACCTTTGTATTTAATTTGAATGTACTCCGTAGCGAAGCACGGGAATTCAGCTAGTTTGATATAAGTAGAATTTACTACAACAGTACATTCTACAGCAGGAATAGAAAAGGATTTAAATTTAGAGGAGAAGTAAATTTGTCCTTTTTAAAATGTTTGATAGGCCGGTGCTACCCATACCGTACCATGGCAATAAATAGGTTTAATACTCATCCGAGCGTGGGAGATGGGGGGGAGGAACTAAGGAACTGCCTCAGGCAAGATTAGAAGGAAAACGAGAAAAGTTTAAAAAAGACAAAATAGAAAAGGCATAAAGTAACTACATAATAGATTTTAAATCATACTATAACAAGAATATAGATATTAAAACTGGAATAAATGAAAATATGCTGTATTTGAAGTTTTGTGGCGTAATTACCATGTTTTTATTAACTTGCTTTTTACAGTGTTTTCAATAACTTGCTTTCTTTTTTGTTTATGTGTTTGTCCCTTACAAATCTTGCAATCGATTTTTAACTAACTGCCCGACTAGCTAGACATTTGAAACTTTTAGAATAGCTCAGAACACGATGACAATGCATTTTTTTAATACTCTTAGCCATCTTTAAGCAGAATTAAATTAATTTTCAGTTATTTTCAGTTAATTTTGTTCTGTAGACTGGTGCAGCCATCTGTAAGCCAGAACGGGAATGAAAAGTTAAATGCAAGTTAACTTCCAATTAACTTCATTTTCTTTCAAGTTGATGGGATAATTCATCAAAAAAAATTTTTTTAAGTATTTATTAATACATAGAATTGTTAAGTTTATATGATTCAACAGAAAATTTAAAAACATGGTATATAAAAAGTTCTTTTTATCTTTTTATGTTTCGAGTTACCTGAAACTTCAGAAGTGTTAGCAATGAGTTTCGTGTACTAATGAACTACCTCATAGAGAAATTATTAAAATATTTCGTAATAGTATCTAGATATTCCTTTCAATTCTGCCCTTTCTACATTTTGGCAATAGTGTTAAACTAACTGTATTTATCACCTTCATAAAGTTTCTTTTAACATACAGAAATTTTATAACATGCTTAACTTTTATGAGAGTGCGCGTAGAGTTGATATGATAGACCGAAATCGACTAAATCCTGATCTGAATCCAATCGAACATTTTTAAGATAAACTAGAACTAAGATTCTGACCCCTTTGGCTATGACCTTCTAGTAAATGAACATTGAAAAAGGATTTTTCAGGTGAAAAGAATTTCATTTCTATCGAAACCTACAAAAATACCATGGAACACAGCAACATATTGTCAAATTCGCAAAAAAAATCTCAATTTCTTATATTCCTCTGGGAAATTCGTTGCTATTTCTCGTTGGCAATATTTATAATAAACTAAACAGTGATACAGGGAATCCCTTCCCTTATGTCTACCGGTTAAGAGCTACAAGTGCACTGCACAATCATTTAAAAGGAATTCTCTATTACATCGATATGAACTTGTTCTTCCTAAAGGTATTTCTATGGCCATACTATCTTTCATAGCATAGAACCGTCAGTAGAAGTTGCTTTCAGAAGACTTGGAGATCAAGGTCAGGGATTTTTTCTAATGTTAAGTTTTCTTACACGCAGCAGTTTTTTTGTTGTTCCAACTTGGAATAACAAAAAAGTTAGAATAATGAAACACACACACACACACACACACACATATATATATATAATTAATATGCGTGTATATATATATATATATATATATATATATATATATATATATATATATATATATATATATATATATATATATATATATATATAATATATATATATAATATATATATATATATATATATATATATATATATATATATATATATATATATATTTATATATATATATGTGTGTGTGCGTGTGTGTGTGCTCCCTGGCCCGAAAAACCCCAGACCAGGTGCATAAATGACAGCGGGCAGAAGAATGCAGCTTCATTTTTTTTTATGTCTCCACAAGGTTATAAGTCCGACTTTGCCAGGTGCCCCCATAATGCCCCAGGGGTGACATATCGGGGGATCGTACCATCTCCTACCTTCTCTGACACCAGAGGACTTTCCAATCTACATATTTAACGTGCCCATATGTGAACTTCACACGAAGGTATTTAATGGAGTCGTCGGGAATCGAATAAAACACCCTCGGTGCCGAAAACTGACGCGGTACCACTAGGCTACCTCGGGCCCTAATGAAAAACATTGTGGGAGTCCTTGAAGTCTTTTATCATAAAGTTCCAAGTTCGATTTTTGTGATTAGAGAATGATTTCATCCAAGGCAAAAACAATGATAGCACTAAAATATAATAACTCTTAAAAGTACAAAGATTGCAAAATAGCGTACTACTTTTAGGAAGGACTTGTTTCAAAGACATTTATTCTTCACCCACATTCAAGAGAGCATAGAAAGAGATAAACTGAAATAATGATTCACAGATGTTCTTAATAGATCTAAGAAAACAAAAAAAATATTTCAAAATCTTTCTTTTAAAAAAACACTTGTTTTTTTAATCTTTTTTTTCAACGTTAATATAATTTCAAGAAAAAAACAAACTGATGAGCGAGTGAGGAAATAACTTTTTACCTTTCTGGAAATTTTCTTGTAAGACTTAAGGCTTCAGTATCAACACACATCAAAAGTCAGCGATCCCTGGGTTAAAACAATCCTGCTGGTAATTGTTTTTCTTCGCTTCATCTCACACGAACGGGAAATTTACGATACCTACATTTACCAGAACGGAGACATTTGTTTTCTGTACGTTAAAAAGTGTTTCATGTTCTGCGAAATAATGAATTAACGGGTGTGGTTTGTTAACCATTAATTTAAGTTACAGTAAAAATGGAATTAACAGTTTCACAGTTGTATAGTTTTTATCATCGTTCATCGAATTTTAGGAAACAGAATTATTATCTCTAAACTGATGATGGAATTTTTTTTGATAGGGAACTAGGCTGATATTGAAAAGAAATTTAGACTACAGGACAAACACAGGAATTAAAATACTCGGTATCAGAATGATGAAATTTTATCCTATTGTTCCAGATATGCTTTGGGTGAAAAGTCACACTTTTTTATATCAGCTCACTTTAGAGGTCTATTTATTGTTTTAAGAGTAACACCTTATCATTTACCGTCGATAAATACAGAAGGTCGTTCGCACTTTATGAAAACGATTTTGTAATTTAATTTTCTCGTTTGCATTTTGATATAAAAATTTGGCAACTTCAGAATAATCGTCTCCTACTGTTTTGTTTTGATTAGAATGTAAAATAAAAGATTTATTTTGAAAATGGTTCCTAAAATTGATAGATCACTCGAAGGTTGCATAACTGCACTTTCCGAGGTGAAATATTCGTATCAACAAATTATAAAGCGGTGTAAAAATCGAGGTTATGGCTTTTCCAAAAAAGGTATTTATAGTATATTAAAAGGGAAAAAGTCTAACTGAAAGTAAAAATGAAAATATGACCGCGAAACCTCTTCCTCAGACCGTTTGAATGCCTGTAAATATGAAGAAAGTGAAATCTCTGATTCTAAAAGAAAATCCGCCGACTCAAAGATCCATTGCATCGAAACTAGGAATGTCTTCTGGCTCTGTAAATAAAATCATTCATAAAAACTTGAAGTTTAAAATGCTGTTTAAACCTAAAGTTCATTTTCTTTTGCCAAATCATATTGCTGAAAGAAAAACAAATTGTAGAATATTATATGAAGAACCCCTAGCTTCTGAAAAATGGGAATTTGTGATGAGGAATGGGTGTATTTCAGTGATTGTAATAAAAAATATCAATTTTCTATCGCTCAATTGACAGGACTGACCGTACGACTTGGCTTCGTCAGTGTACAGGAAAGTTTCCAAAGGGATTCCTGATAGTTGCAGGATTTTGTTACAACAGCAAATTAAAAATCAAAAAGGTCTCACGTAAAGCCAAAATAAATTCACTCTGCTATCAACAGAATATTTTAGAACCAATATTTGAAGATGAAATTCCCGCCTTATATGGAAAGGACACTGATAAAGTTGAGCTTCATATGGATAAAGCCTCTAGTCATACGTCTAAATCAACTGCCGCTTATTTAGCAAAGAAAGAATCAGAAACAGGAATAAAGTGTATCCCATTTAGTGAAATACCTGTAAAATCACCTGGCGCTTCTCCAATGGACTTTTCAGCTTTCGGTTTATGAAGACGAGCCTTAGGAAAACGGCATCCACCACTCAAAGGACTTTGGAAAATGGTCCAAGAGGAATGGGGTAAAATTGACATGACAGTGCTAAGAAAAAGTTTACTTTCGTGAAAAATTTGAGCTAGAGCTATTGTCAAGATCCATGACTGTAAGATGGAAGCAAATCACCGTAAAAAATGAGGCATTTATACATAAAACTAAACTATCAAAATCATTTCCATAAAGTGCGAACGACCTTCTGTATTTTAGAAGATACAGCATTTTTAAAAATAATATCAGATGAAAATAGAATAGGAAGGTTTATATTTAAATAGCTTGAAGGTGAAAATGAAACAGAGATTTATCCAATAATTTTATTTAAAATTAAAGTCAATTAATCCAATTTTTTAATTTCTCGCAAATTTTCAGTTTAATTTATCTTTGAAGAAATAAAACACTATTTAATTTGATTTAACTTTTTTTTTTACTTTTAAAAATGTATGTTAAAAGTTCCCTGAAAAATCGAAATTATAAGAAACTTGCTCCGCGAAGAGAGCTTTAAATGTGTGTGTATATACATATTCATATATATATATATATATATATATATATATATATATATATATATATATATATATATATATATATATATATATATATATATATATATATGTATACATATATATATATATACAAGGGCCAGTCAAAACGTTTATGAGTTGCACTCATTGGAAAAAACAATACCGGGTTGAAATTATAGAACAAAGTATTACTAAGATAAATGTATAATACAAAATCTATTTCTCGACGTAATCACCTCCTTTATTTTAACATTTGTTGAGACGTGGCAACAGTTTTTCCATGCCATTGCGACAAATTGCCGTCAAGGTGAGATAACCATTGTTGGGGTTGCAACTTTTATCTCCTTATCTGAGTGATATCGTCATGTTGAAAGTGCTTGTTTCATGGGACCGAATGCGTGGAAGTCACATGGTGCAAGATTCCACACTTACCACTTAAACTTTTTCAAAAGATCCCTCGTTAGAGTCGCATCATGCGGTCTAGCATTGCCATGCAAGAGCACAATGCCTTTTGAAAATTTACTTGGTCGTCGATATTTAAGCAACTTTCACAACCACTTCAGGATTTCACAATGAGACGCTGCCTTAATTGTGGCGCCCTACGTCAATAATTTGGTATGCACTACACTTTCTCTATCGAAAAATAGCGCCAACATCAACGTCCCTGCGGATGGAACTGTTCGACATTTCTTTCGAGAAAGATGCGTTTCATTTCAGGTGCGAAATGATGAACCCAAGTCTCGTCACCTGTCCCGATTTAGTCCCAAAATGCATTTTCTTCCTGTTGATAACGTTCCGAAAATGCTAGAGCATTTTCATATCGTTGCACTTTGTGTTGGACAGTCAATAGACGAGACGATCTCATCTACTGTGGCACGTCTGTTTTGAAGAATGGGTTCATCCACGCGTGCAACGTTCTCATCTGTCGTCGAAGTTGAAGAAACTTATCATCGATATCTCTACGGCCATTCTCGAATGAGAGATACCACTTGGCGATAGCTTGGCATGATGTTGCATTATCACCGTACACTTCGTGCAACTGCCCATAAATGTCAGTGCAGTGACCACTTTTTGCTCACAGGAAGCGGATTGAAGCACGCACTTCAAATTTGGACGCCAATGGCAGCTGCCGAAACATATTCACGACAGATTAGCAAACGAACTAAAACTGCCACGTCCAAGCAGGTACTGCACCTTCTGCAGCACTTGATGCTTTGTGTTGCCACAAAGTTTCAACGCAATGTCTCTTTTACTGATACTTTTACGGAGCTTTGCAACTAACTTATTGACTGACCCTTGTGTGTATATATATTTTATTAATAAAAGTATATATATAATATATAATATATATCTGTGTGTGTGTATATATAAACGTAGAACTTTTATTATTTTCTCTTAAAACTTGGCACTTTCTTTATGCATGTTTGAGTTTTAGGTTTTGATTATTCCATTTCGATATGAAACTAGAGTTTATATGAAAACAAAGTTTTCTTTTAAGCCAATAATCATTAAAAATGCACGTGGGCGAATCAAGAACTAACATTTCCCACATACTTCAAATTTTGTTCTTATGTAATAAGTCTTAAGGGAATTGGCAGTATTTTCTTGAACATTGAATAATATTGACTTATATTAACATTTTCTTACAGAATGCCTCCTTCATAAAGCTCTTAACGTTTATCAAATTCCATCAAAATTTATATGTATTTAAAAAAACTAATGTGCCAAAATTAAGGTTGTTTCTTTTATTTTTGTCGTTGTTGTAAACAGGGTTCATTAGCATCTATTAACACTTTCTGTAATAAAATATTCTGTAAAAAGTACTTTTCATGAAAAGAATGTTCTATGTGCGAAATCCACGGGGACACTAGACAGCGAAAAACTAATTGAAATGAATGGTATAACTTTTTTAGGGCATAATCAGTGAAAGTTGCATATCTAAAAAATTATTGCCAAACCATGGTCATGACTAAGATTTTATTATATTTAAATTTTGTTTTATGCCAATCCTCAGTGGGAAAAAAATAAGAATGTAATAGTACTTTTGCTCTTTTAAAAGTATCTCTTCCCCAAGGAAACAATTATTCGTATATTTCAATGCCTTCTAGGCACAACATTGATAAAATACTAAGCTCTAAATTTTGAAGAAAAAAGTGAAATGTGTCAATAGGATGATGTTGTTACTATGGTCCCTGTGGGTTGCATTAAGTGTACATATGAAGATAAGACAAGAAATAGAAACATGAAAGAACGAACACACACACAAAAAAGAATTTTTAGTACAAACGATGACACCAGCGATGGACGGTAGATTGCAGCTTCTCTCTCTGGACGGAACTCTTTGCAGGCAGCTATTACCCAGATTTCAACCATCCCTTAGGCGCAATTCGAACCCATGCCTCCGGTTTCGTAGGCTGACGCCTTAATCATTTTACCACTGGGTTGTTGTAGGATAAAGTAAAACGAGGATAAATTCAATAATTTTTGAAAATATATACTTTTACATATAGATGATCAATACTGCTGTTAAACTATAAAGAATGTAAAGATACAATATGAATACAAAGAAGTTTGTTGGTGGTCTTTATCTTCCTCTGAGAATAAATTTAGAAAAAGGCTTGAAATTACCCTTTTTCTTATGCTGAACTCATTCCCATTTTTCTTTGTCATTAACCGTGAACGGCTGAGGCAAATTCAATCCGACCATGTTTGGACTTCTCAGGTATGTTTTCTATCCACTGAACTACAGTGTCATTCAATTCATTAAAACTACACTCTGAGATATAAAACATTTACATAATATTGGGTCTAAATATTTTAAATATTTAAACTCTTATTTAAGCTGCAGAATATTCAATAACTACCAAACTTATTTTTTCAAAAACTCTAAATCTACTTACCTGCAGTTCAACACAGATAAAACTACGCAAAACAGAGCCATATTTGTAAGAACACGACAGTTATGAGACGAAAGGCAAGTTTGATATTTTCTGGGCTTGAGCTGGAAAGACCCACCCGGACATCTTCCAAAGTACCATGGGTGGCAAGGAGGAGTTCTCCAAAGATGGTTTTACTCTATCTTCTTAAGGGAGTAAATCTCTCTAAAAGTAAGAGCCTCACAAGGGCTCACGTACTCCTCAGCAGAAGTCCAGGCTAAAAAGTCGGCCCTTTCATTACCGTCAATCCCAACAAAAGATTTGTAATAAATGTAAAACGTACGTGTAATTAATCTTTTTTAAACAATGGTATTACAGAATAAGCTTGAATTTTTTGTGTACCTACAAACAATTGATGACCAAATGGGTCATAGTTGGTTTAATACGACAGCACAGATCGACCAAAATTAAGTACCGATTTTGTGGTGTTCCCCCCCCCCCCCCAAAAAAAAAAAAAAAAAAAAAAAAACGAGTGGTGTTATCTTGGGAAAAAATTTAACATATGATGTCCTAAATTTTTAAAATTTTAAGACATAATTACGGTTAGAACTTTCACCAATTACAGTGAAAGGAAAAACTTTTGACGTCGATACTTTCCGTCTGACAACTCCCAAAATGTTCAGTATCCAGCCCAGCCAATTTGAAGTGCTATTTCAGGACCGGTCCGCCAAAGAGGACGATAATATTTTACTGCGGTAACCTCCCAAATTATGGCAACCCAACGCCATCCTCTCGATACACCTGGGAGGATTCCCCTTGAGGTACGCGGAAGGGTGTTTGTTTATTTCAATGCAATGTTGTCTTTTGAGTTTCTTAAATAACACTATTTAAGCCTATTACAAAATTTACGCATTATTTGTGCATTTCTAGGATTATTTTTCTGCTTTATATCTGTGATTTTCAGAAGAAAAAAAGCTTTGCAGGGGTTGTGGTGGATGTTTTCTGCTAATTAAATTAAAGTTCGATATAATTAAAGTTAAATTTTTATAAAAATTGGCATTTCTTGATAATTCTACATCAACAAAATTGATAATTTATTTTCCTCGTTTTCCACGTTAGTACCAGTTTTAGCCATTAAACCATTTTCGTCAACGTATTCAAGTTAGTTAAAATCTTAAGAACCTGTTGTTGCTCGCGCATATACAGCCACACTATTGAAAAATGGATAGATTTTCAAAGGATTCATGATTTTATTCCAATTGGGATGTTGATGAGGATGAAAGCGAAATGAATGCATAGTGGTAGTTAGATAGTGTTGATTGCATAGTGGTCTTGAGACCCTACATTAGCTGTTCAGCTGTTTCAATCAAGTTGACCTTGAAACTGTCTTTCTGGATGAAAAAAGGATTTCTACTAACCTAGATTTAAACATTTTTAGAGAACGTATACGGAATTTGTCATAAATAATAAATTATTGTTACAAACAGATTCACATAAATACATATCATTATGCTTTTAATGTCAAAGAATTTTCAAAGTTGTACTAAAACCTCACTCATATATTTCTTAATTCACTATACGTATTAATGAACTAGCATAGAAAACCTCCCCCCCCCCCAAAAAAAAAAAAAAAAAAAAAAAAAAAAAAAAAAAAAAAACCTGGTTGATATTGTAGCGACACGTAAAACCTCGTGGGACAATCACTAGCAGCAGAGGATTTAAACAACATCTGTCAGGTTGAAGAAATCTTCAGTGAATCCCCCATCGAATTCTAACATTCTTTGCATCGGGGGCCCATAAGCCCACGTGTCTCATCTTTCCCGAAAGCTTGGTAAAATATGTGTGTTAAAAATCATCGACCCCCTTGGGACTCTTAAACCTGTCACTTCGGGGCCGTTATCGAGAGATTTTGACATTACAGAAGACATAAGTTTTCACTTAACGGCCTATCGGACCGATCCAAGATGTGGTCTATCATTGGGAGTTAATCCCACGCTCCCGTCCCGAAAACAAGCCGTTTCACAGAAGAACCCTCGCATCGCTGGAAGGAATTTTCAGTGGAATACATATTCTCTTTGTTTTTTTTCGAGAGAGTCCCTGTTAACATCCGTACAAGAAGTGGCCACACGAGCTCTACCTCCTGAAACTAAACTAGTTGAGAGGAGAAGCCGCTGTTAAACTTTTTTGTAACCAAACGTCTTATTCTACTGTAATTTGTTCAAATCAGTGTTAAATCTGCTGAGTTTTAGTCCGATATTAAATTTGTTAAGTTTTAGTAAAATTCTGGCCTGTTTTGTTAATCATTACAGGGTGGCTAATAAATACTGTGACAAATATCGAATCATTTAATTACACACAGATGAAATAGAAAACGGAAAATACAACAATATTATGAACATTATACATGAAAGTTTACCATGAAATAATTTTACTCGAATCGACCACCATCTTTATCGATTACTAAAGATAATCTCTTACGCCACTGTCCTATTGCGGCACGAATCATTTTATGAGGTAATTTGTCCCATTCACTCCGTATGGAAGCTTTGAGGGAGTCCAAACTTCTGTGTTGCTTTGCATTTACTTTAGACTCTAAAATTCCCCAAATGCAATAGTCTAAAGGATTTAGATCTGGTGAAGAAGGTGGCCAATCTTCTTGCTTGATAAACTTCTGTCAATTGGCATGGAGCCATTCCTGTGTTGTTTTGGATCGATGGGACGGTGTAGAATCTTGCTGAAATATCCAATTCTTTTTGGGATACAATCTGATAGCATGTGGTAATAAACGTGTAGCCAATACTTCCTGTTTATAATATTCAGCATTGATTTGTACCCCTTTATCGATGAATTTCAGAGGCAGTTTTCCATTGTGTGACACTGCAGCCCAAACCATAACAGAATTCTTGTTCTGAAAGCGTTTAAGAGTTCGAAGATTTTCAGGTATATCCTCGAAGGTTGCTGAATATACAACATAATTTTTAGCATTATAACTTTGTTCTGTACAAAACAGCTTCTCATCAGAGAAAATTATTTTTTCAACACTTTTGCTACCGTGCCGGTTCAGCAATTTCTTACATCTTTGTAACCTTTTTACTATTTGTGCAGTAGTCAAACCTTGAACTTTTCTTTTGCGATAAGGGCGAAAACCCAGGTCTTCATTTATGATAAGTTGCATAGTTCTGCGACTGATGTTCTCTTCTGCAGCCATTTTATTTGCAGAACGTTGTGGATTTCTTCGTATCTTTTCACGAATTCTTTTGATACGTTCTTTTGTACGAACAGTGCGTGGACGACCGGACCTTGGTCGATCTTTACAGCTATTGGTATCCAATAATCGATTTATAGTCCTATATATAAACGTCCTATTAAAACCAAGGCATTTTAATTGCTTAAATATTTTACCTGCAGAAAATCCACGATCAAAAAGCTGTTTAACCATTAACCTTTTGGCTTCCATCTTTAAAAATATTCTACATGTTTTACTTTAAACAAAAATAGTCTGCGTTTACAAAAAGTTGCCAATCACACAAATAGATAGATAAATTGTTTTTCCAAACGATTAAAATTAACTCTTATTTTTTGGAGTGTTACAGTATTTATTAGCCACCCTGTAGAAACCACTCGGACATTGCTCGGTTTGCCACGAAATCGGCCAGCACACGCGAACGCATCAGTCACTCACAAGAAGTTGTCGAAGTAAACTTGGAATCGACTGCTGTGGCCGACGTTCTATCCCATGCCTTTTATAGTCTCGCAATCCAATTATAATTCTACGAAATAAGATTTCATACCGCGTAACGTGTGACCTCATATTCTCTTGGTGTGAGAAACTATAGCATTGTTTATAATTTCAGTGATTCACAAAAAAGGATGCTTATTCTAAGTCGCTGAGGGCCATACTGCAAACGTTTAAATCTGGTATTACCTCAGAAACGGGGAGGGGGGGAAGAAAATAGTGTTATTTATAGAAAAACTGTTAAAGTGATTCATAGTATAAAAATTTAAATTTCGAAGCAAAAAGAAGATAGGAGAGTAAAAGCTCTCATAAAAAAGGGGATTATAAAGATAATTTAAAATTATGCTTCAAACATATAAAAACAACTACATTTTAACGTGAAATTGGTGTGACAAATAATATAAAAATTAATAGAGAAATAGTAGAATCGTAACCTTGTATGATTTTTCGATTGACTATTTAAAATGTTATCAGCCGTAGGAAGGAACTTTTTAATACGTTTCCATGTTGGCATTACTTCATATTAGTGTAGAAAAAGAAAGGCCAATCAATTAAAAGATAATGGCCAAGATTTCCTTTTTCGCCGCATAGACATGTTTCTGAGCTTGATTTATAAATTTGATTCAATAAGTCGGAAAACTATATCAGTTAACTGAACTTTGATTTAAAAAAATGATTGGATTATCCCACTATGCTATCTCTCACTAACTTAAATCGTGCAGAAAACGAACTGTTCGGTGATCTTTCATCAAAATCCACGGCGTATCACCATAGTTTATAGAAAACTCAACACTATTTACCCGCAATAGCTACCGCTAGTATTTGAAGACTTAATTCCAAATTTCAGAAAACATAATTTCAATGGTCGATTAAAACTCACTTAACATCTAGCGGAGCAAGAGGAATTTCAAGGCTATTCCCCGAAAACATTATGTTTAATGAATGATCTTTTATTAATTCACAGTCGGTTAAGTTTTAAATCATTCTATGAATCTTACACCATTTGACCCTGATTTGCACAAGACTTCTACAAAGGCCTGGACGTAGAATCTGAAATATTACAAGTCTCCGAAATCCTTAAAAATGTGTATTTATTTTTTAAATTTTATTAGCCTTTGAGTTTAACAGATCCTCAAAACTTAATATGTTATGGCTTTTGTAAAATATAAAAGTATAAAAATGCCTTTTTAAGTAATTTTTAATAGAATCATTATTAGCAACTGTAAATATCCGTGACTACGAACTCTAGTTTAAGTTACAGGAAAGTATTTTATAGCACAAACGCTTGAAATTACCAACTCATATTCAAATTCAAATTGTAAAATAACTTTCAGAGCAATAAACATCCTTGCCTGACCCATGGAAATTAATTAAAATGATGCTTTACAGCATTTTTCTGAAATTAGATAATAGGATCTTTTAAAATAGCCCTGTTTCTGAAATTCTGAGAAGAAAAAAATGCATTTTTAATCAAAACCTTTTTTATTTCATTCCTGATAATGTATATTTAATAAAAATGAAAAATTAAGTGTCATTTAAAAATCTCCCTCTTTTTATACGTGCACTGAAAATATTAATTTCAAGAAAAGACCTATAAAAATTAGAAATGCAGATATGCAGACACGAGAGAATGCTGTGCTTATAGCAATAGAGTTACCTTTAGACTGATCACTTTAAATCGAAAATTCCATATTTTACTGCATAAGTCATATGCATTACATTTTGAAAATAATTATAAAATTGATGCTGACATCTATCTTCCTGGTATGCCAACGCCCATCCGTTTGTCACGCCTGTAACATCAAGAATTCCTGACAGGATTTTTTTTTCTGACTCATACAGAAGTTGCAGCTCTTGGAGAAAAACATAGAAGAGAAAGTCTGAAAAAAAGGCTTTGAGTCAACGTTTGCAAGTGAGAATAAATGAGTAGCGAAGGGAAGTCCGAGAGTAAACACGCACTTCCTGCAGACGGGATGTTGCGAGTCCTCAAGTATCGCCATTGTGATCTTACATGGCACAAGGCGCAATCTGAAGCGGAAATCATTTAAGTTAGGTTACAGTTGTGAGTTAGGCCGTCTGCACACGGAGCAACTCAAAAGATTACAAACCCGTCGACGGGTTTGTAACCAGTTGCGCCGTGTGCGTGGCTCCATTCAATTACATAGGTTACGACTCAACACGGACTGGTTTGTGATTCGAGTCAGTTATCAGTTTCTTTTGAGTTTCTCCGTGTGCAGACGGCCTTAGAGTTAAAAGTTGAGCCTTGGTTCTAAACTTTTCCAATGTGAGGTTGTGTTTTGATTAGAGGCATAGAAATCTGGAATTAAGGCTGCTGTGTACTATCCCTATTGGATTCGCTCACCTCAATGTTAACCAATGGAGAAAGTGTGTCCAAGTATAGCCGACTTGGATTGAAAGATTTTTTTAAAAATTGTAGTCCGTAATGGAGAAAAAAATTTTACACCTTCGGGTATTTTTCATTTTTTTAAATTGCAAATAATATTTTAAAATTTAAATTATTCGAGAGAGGGGGGAATATGGTATAGTGCAGAGGTGGGGAACTTTTTTACCATTAGAGGCCACATGTAAATTAGGTAGTAATAAAGGACGCCGCATAAGTTGATGAACCTATAAATGCGACTTTTATGAAATTATTATATTTAGATGCAGTTTTAACAATTTGGTGCATTATATAGAAAAATAACAAAAAAAATTAAGTCCTTATTTATTTATTATTTGACATAAAAAGTTACGATATAAAATATTTTTTGTATTCACATTAGGATAAAAACTTGTTATAACATTCATCATTAATTTTATTTATTTTTTTTTTTGCAGAAAAAATAATACGTTTTAACGTACACGGAGTCAGTCACAACAATAATAGTAAGAAAATAGTTTTTGTGTAGAGATCATATAACATGTATGGTAGTATTGCTACGAAACTCTGAGCATTAAATTACATATAAAGTGTAGTTAAAGTATCATACAATCAAGGTAAATGAAGCTCATTTGGATAAATATACAATTGTAGCGACTTTGGACAACAATTTCAAAATGTCAACTTTATTTTGACCGACACTGTACATACATTCATGCCGTTGTTTATTTAATTCTATTGGTTTGAAACTTGTTGTAATCTATATAATTAAATATTAATTAATGCAAGTACTAGCTTTTATGAAGGCCGCGCGCTCACCACGTCTGGTATAGTGTGTTTTAAACGCTCACCAGTTCCTTTGGTGAACAAAATTTATAAGATGAATCCTGTTACAAGGTGCAGAAAAGTTCAGGCTATCTGAAAATACCATTTTATGAAGCTGTAAATAGTAGACACATTTTCTCCATAGGTTAACATTGAGGTGAGCGAATCCAATAAGGTTAGTACACAGTAGCCGTAACGGGTTCACAAGGGCCAGACCGATCCATTGTTGCGCCTGAGGCAAGATTTAAAAACACCTTTTCAAATTTTTAAAGAGACTCTTAAGTAATGAATATATCTCTTCTAGTATCAGTCTAATTAATACACTGCTTGACAATTGCTAACGAGAAAACACATTTTTCGGAATATTTCATAATAGACATTGATTGAAGAAATGAAACTTAGTATATATTTAGTAGAGATACTGTGCATTATTTATTATGCAAAATGGCACAGATTTCGCTACAGGAAAACGAAAAGCAAAAAAGATGCTCTTTGGAGCATTTCCAAACAGCCGCGCAAAATAGGTCTTCCTGCCAGAATAAAACAGTTATGAGTACCTTAGTAAGGTGTATGACCTCCTCGGACACTAGTGCACATTTTGCATCTGTTTTTCATGCTGTCTACTAAAGTATTGAGGAGTCCTTGGGGGATATTGTCCCACTCCTCTCTCAAGGTGATTTTCAGTTCTTACATGGTTCGGGGTGGGCGAGTTCTTTGAGAAATACGTCTGCCAAGAGCATCCCACGCATGTTCTATAGAATTTAGGTCAAGAGAGTAAGCAGGTCATATCATACGTTCAATATTTTTACTTTCTAGTGTGTCCGATACTTCAGCGGCCCTGTGTGGGCGCGCATTATCGTCCATAAACAGAAAATCTGGACATACCGCACCCCTAAAAAGACGAAAATGATCCAGAATAATCTCTCTGCAATACCACTGCGATGTAGCGGTACCTCGCTCAAAGTTGTGAAGCGGTATTTTGCCATTGTGTATAATGCCTGCCCACACCATCATGCCTTGGCCTTACCGATGACGTTCCTGAACATTCTGTGGTGCATAACGTGTTCCCCTCTCTCTCCACACTAACTGGTGGCCAGAATCACTCGTCACAGTTAAACGGGATTGGTCAGAGAACATCACTCTGGTCCACTCTTGCTGACCCCAACCAATATGTTCCTTACACCAACGTAATCTTTCTCGACGATGGCGTGGTTGAAGTGGGATGCATTGAACAGGCTTCCGTGCATAAAAACCAACCTGATTTAATCACCTAGAAATGGTTCTGGCTGATACACTTGTACTTGTAGCGGTTGCAAGGTCTGCAGCTATCTGACTAGGAGTGAGATGTCTATTCCTTTTCGCCACTAGGGATACATATCGATCCTCTTGTTTGGTGTTCCTTCCACGACCACCGGCATGCTTTCGCATAGCATTTCCACCTTCAGCGGCCTTTTTAAATCACGATATGACACTTTTTACTACTCCCATTACTCTGGCCACAGTAGTGACATTTTGTCCAACTTGGAGCCGTCCAACTGCTCTTCCACGATCGTACGCAGTCAAATGATGTCTTGCAGACATTTTGCACTTAATTATTGCCACATCACACTGATTTTCCCAGAAATAACTTCCAACAACCAACGTCACTATTTTCGTCAAACACCTAACTGCATGAAGTTTCGAATGAATGAAGAGTTTTCGTGCACTGCCTTTTATACAGATAACAGGTCCTGCCCTATTACGCCCTCTGCATTTCATTTTACTCTGATTGGTCTGCTGTCGGGAACGCTAGTTTGAAAAAACCAGTTGTTCCTTAGCAATTGTCAAGCAGTGTAGAATAACGGACATTTTGGGACAAATATGTATTTATTTTAAAAAGTTTTATTTATAAAAAAACAAGAATTTTAAAAATTTCAGAGCTTAAAAATAGTAGAAAAAGTAAATAAATTTTAATGTAATATGTTATGTAACAAAAACAATGTCTAATTCATTCTTCGAGCCTTTATTACACCAAATTATTTGATTTCGTCTTTATAATTTATCGTTTTTCTTACCGTCTTATCTATAGAAATTATTGCTAGATTATTCAATTGTTCCTGAGTTTTTGTTCATAGAGAATTCTTTAGAATTTTTACTTTAGAAAAATCGCGCTCAACTGCTGCTACACTTACATGTAGTGTTAAAATTCTTAGCTACAAAAAAGTTTGGAAATATGCATTCAAAATTTATTTCTCATAATCTCAAATTCAACAGTTTATGAAAAATAGTTTAAATATTCGCTTATATTTGCGTATTTTTAAGAATTTCATTATGTACTAGTTAATATAGTAATAATGAACTACTATTAATATTTTTTATTTGTTAAAAAATTCGTATTTTTCTATACCTTATTTTGGCTCCTCTTTCAATTCATTGTCTCGCCGCTTTACCTATGGGACCGGTACTAGTATCCATGATTCGCCATGCTTTGGTAACTTTTTAATTTAGAAAAAAATTGGTTTATGGTGCTGCGAGCTTATGATTATGTTTACAAATGAGACTTTATTTATTATTTATTTCCAATTTCTATATTCCAAGAAGTGCCTAAGTCAGTTTTCTCCAAGATCTCCTCGACAACAGTTCTTGTGAGAGGGAGTTCCTAAAAGTCTCTCAACAAGCAACTTTAGCGAGTTATAAGAGAACTCGCTGTGAGATCTCATTTGGTGTAACAAATGAGACGTAGCAGACAGGATTGTATTATAGAAACGCTCAGTTTAGACCAGAGGTGCGCAAACTTTTTCGACCGCGACCCACTCTCTTTAAATGAAAAATCTCGCGACCCTAATGAAAATTGATTGGTAGTGGTCATTTAAAAAAATATATATTTAGGGAAATGTTAGCAAAGAAAAAAAATCGAACTAAGCGGATTTTGAGAAACTATTTCAAAAATCAGGGAACTATTGATTTTGGGTATATAATTACTTTGCATAGTAACGTAACAAAAAAAATTTTTTCCTTACCATCCATACGTGTCTTTTTTCAGCCAAACTTCTTGTTATTAAAACTCCATATTTAAATATTAATTTGTATTTGTATTTCATTTAGGTAAAAATTAACAAAAATTTAAATTAAAAGAGAGCATGAGCTTAAAATTATAAGCTATCTATTAAAATATTGAAAATTATAAAATCTATTTTTTGTAAAAACTAGAAACAATAAACTAGAAAAAAATTAATGAAAAGGGTGAACCTAGACGTCAGATAGTATTTGTTCACTATATGTTGAAATATTTGAGAATGTCATCGTTGTTTGGTTTTTATAGTTACTCATTTTGAAAACTGAGTATCGCACGTACAGGTAAATGCGAATGGGAACAATGTAGACTTGTAAGACTGTTTGACGTCCTTATTGAATAATATCATACATTTTTACTACATAAAAAATATAAATGAAAGTATTAAAAACATGTAATTTTAGAAAATTTACAGAATGCTTTTTAATTGAAAAATATTCAGTATGATATAAATTTACTTGAGATTCTCCTCAACCCCTGCCATTTTTTTCACGACCTCTCTGTGGGTCGCGACCCACTGGTTTAGACCAGGGGTCTCCAGACTACGCCCCGAGAGCACTTACGGCCCGCCATAGTTTATTTTGATTACATTGTAAAATTTACCATGTAAGTAAATCATACAAAATAATAATCAGATGTTTTTATTTAACGACCAATTAAGAAACACAATAACTGACATACATAATGTAATTGAACATTTTAACTGTAATTAATGATATGAGATTTATCCCAAAAACTTACAATAAGTGACCTACATAAGTAATTTACGTACTGAAATTAAACATTATAATTATGATTAATGAGACTTACGTATTTGTAACTTTCCACTGACAAGTGTTTGCAGTTGTGGATCAAGTTTACTAGTGAAAATAGTTACTATTCCCGAAACGAACATCTGCGCGTAATTCAAACTACAGTATGATGAGCTAGCTAGCTAGATCTTGGCCCTTGGGATTTAGTGAAGGAATCAGTGTGGCTCTTAGGCTAAAAAGTTTGGAGACCACTGGTTTAGACAACTGCAGAGTAGAAAAGTGCTAACTTTCGCCTTAAATGCAAATATAACCTGGAACACATACTCCACCATAACCGCAACCACCGGAATGCAACTTTTTGCCACCAGTCATAAGATTTCTTTGGGTTCAGAAACGACGACTTTTCAGCTTCTGGTCAACAAAATAAATCAAATAATTAATTACGCATATAAATAGGAATGAAAAAGTGTATAGGAAAAGAAAGATGAATGAAAAAGTGTACCATACTTGATACAAATATAGATGAATTATGCAAATAAGATGAATGAAAAAGTGTAATAAGATAAATATTATAAAGTATGAATTAAAAAGTTGAATTAAATTAAAATAATAAATAACATACTAGTAAACAAAATAAAATATAGAAAACAAATTAAATTGAGTCAGAATAATTGTATAAATTAATCATAAATAAAATAAATTAATATATGAATGAAAAGTAAAATAAATTACTATACGAATCATAAATAAAATTAATAAACAAAAAAAAGTATAAAATATGTTGAGAAAGAAATTCATGTAATTAGTAAAATTAATAAGTAAAGAATTACGATCTATTTGTTAAACAGTATTTAATTTAATTTTAGGCTTCATAAATTTCGTACATTCAGATATCTTAAATCTCAAAATCGTACATTCAGCCCTATATCGTGAGAATAATCTATCAATAATTACTTTACTCTTTTTCTGAAATGGGGTAAGCTCTTCTAAGTTCGTACCTCCTTCTCCTAATCATTATATCGTCATTCCGAATCAACAGTATTGACCTCACCAGATTCTACGGAGACGCGACTAGTTCTGAGTGGCGGGGTGACATCATAAATCTCAGCTCCACAGTTAACCGACAGGATTCCAGATACCTAGAGTGTCTAAGTCAAGAGCCTAGAACTTAGAACTCTAAAAATATATGCCTACCCATAGTTTGATGTGATGTGTCTTTCCACTTAACCCCTATCAAGCAAACCCCTATCGCCAGTAGACAAGCGAAGTATCGATATGTCTACTGGCGACCAAGTGAGGAGGACTCCCTTAATAGGTGTACATCAAGCATCCCTTATCGTTTTACTTGCTTTTATTCTTGTGTGACAACCCATGCTTGATAAAGGATCCGCTTAAGACTCAGAGAAATCTTACTTAAGGCTCCGCTTCATTAAAGCTGCTGTGTACTAACCATATTGGATTTGCTTATCTCAATGTTAACCTATGTAGAAAATGTGTCTACGATTTACAGCTACACAAATGCTGATAATCCAATAAAAATGGTATTTTCAGATAGCCTAAACTTTACTGCACCTTGCAACAGGATTCATTTTTTAAAATGTCGTCCACCAAAGGAATTTATAAGTGATTAATACACACTAGACCAGATTTTTCTCCCGAATAATTTAAAGTTTAAAATATTATTAGCATTAAAAAAACAGAAAATGCCCCAAAGTGTAAAATTTCTTTCTCTAAATTGTACTCCGTAATACGGAGTACAATTAAAAAAAAATCATTAAACCCAAGTTGGCAATCCTTGGGCACATTTTCTTCATAGTTGTTAACATTGAGGTGAGCGAATCCAATAGGGTTAGTACATAGCAACCTTAAAGATGACGCTCTTACAACTGGAGCTCATTACGTTTTTTGATCTTGCGAATACCCAGTCGCACATGTTCTCAAGTTTCCTTGAGAAAGTTTATATATTAGAATACTCTCTCCCCAAGCAAGGTGGTTTCTTCCTGCTGGCTTCCTCAAGTACCAGTCTTTCGTGGAATGGCATTCAAAGTTATACTCTATCTAGATATTCTTTCCCACATAGACACATGTTGTTTGGGCTCAGTACGAAGGTGAATTGATGACAACGAACAGAGAGGAGCGTGTCGTTCGGATCACGAGATTGAATACCGCAGTAGTGACGATGTGCATCTGATAGGGTGCCATAGGCAGTGGCGTAGCTAGGGGGGTGCGGTGGGTGCGGTCCGCACCGGGCGGCACATATTTTGGGGCGGCATATTTTTTTTTAGTATTAGATGTAAAAAACCACTTGTTCAATTCATAAGTTTACTATTCGATTTCTACAAATTATGAATTACTATATGATTTCGAATATTTTTCCTTATCGTCAAGTCAATGTAGGGTTGAAAATATTATCATTGATAAAGACATATTATTGATATAGACTTATTATATATTGACATTGATAAAGAACAGTTCTATACTGAAAGAAAAAGGATCCAGGTTTTTATCGCTGTACCTGCACTACAAGAAGACGCAAAACGTTGGAAAGACGGGAAGGAAGGCCCTCTTGATCTACTAAAATTTATTCAACAGTATAGATTGGAAAATTCTGTACCCAACATTGTAATTTTGTTAAGAATTTTTTTAACAATTGCTATCAGTGTCGCTAGTTGCGAAAGGAGCTTCTCCAAATTGAAGTTGATAAAAAATTATCTTCGTTCCACAATGAGAGATTTAAGACTACAAAATCTTGCAGTATTATCTATAGAACAAGAAATTACAAATAATATAAATTTTGAGAGCATTATACACGATTTTTCTACTATGAAAGTTAGAAGAGTAAATATATAAATACGTTTTGTTTACATACACATATGTGTACAATTTGTTTGTTTATCCAAAAGAAATTAAATTATTTATTTTTATTTATAAATATAAAAATATAAAATAAAACATATTTTATGAAATTTTTTTTATAAATTAGGTATATGTTTTGTCTCATAGATGGGGGCACTGTGACCTCTGTAAGTTTCTTGTGGTTTTTATAAAAATTGCATTTATAGGTATATCAACTTAAAGGACCTCCTTTATTACTGCCTAATTTAAATATGGCAGCCAATGGTAAAAAAGTTCCCCACCTATAGTTTGTCTCAATTACAATTATTTATTTATGTTTATTAATTTATAAAAACCACCAATTGATTGACTTAGAAAGGGCGGCAAATTGGAGACCGCCCAGGGCGGCAAAAGTTCTAGCTACGCCACTGACCATAGGATGCTTCCTCCGCCGCTTCTCAAACTTTGCAGATTATAACTCTTCTGCTCTTAAATACCTAAACATCATGCAGGAAGGAAAGGATATTGTACTTAGAAATACATAGCCCAGGCGTAAGACATGAAAAATATACAGATGAGATGCCTGACATGCTCACAGCTCGTCGAAGATCTACTGTCATATCAGATGCTAACCTCGACTTCATAGGATCCTGCATTTAGGCGGAGCTCGATTTGTCGTAGCAGATCTTCAGTTATTGTGTTTCGTTGTGGGGTGTTTTCATCTCAGAATTTTCTAAAGGCAGACAATCGATATTTTTTAGTTCTATTTTCTGAATTTGAAGGTAGATCTTTCAATAGAAAGCGCCTGTTTTACAAATATTCTTTTATTTTAAATTTAATATTTTCAGAAAATATTTTTAATCCTTTCGCATTTGACATCAATAAAGTAATGACTATTTATTATTAAAACGTCTGCCTCCTAATGCAATAAAGAAATAAATAGATAAATACGCATTTGCTAATTTGTGATCAGGAAAATACCTAAAGGAAAGTTCCGCAGCTTACTGTGCGCATCGAAGTCAAGTAATGCATCATCTTAAACGTACGTTCATGCTAACAGCTATTTGTCAAGTTCTAAACTTTTAATGTGATTACATTTCATTCAGTTAAAACTTATTCGATATAAAATAGATCTATAAATGGGGTAATATCCTTTAATACAGCATCTGCAATTTCTTCCTTCTTTAGAACTGTGGACCCAATAGCGCCCTTTACACGTACGTTCTTTCTCGAGTACTTGGAGCGTACGGGATTGCGCGCACGCTCCAAGCACTCGCGAAAGAGCGTACGGGATTGCGCTTGGGAAAACTTGCAGTACGCTCAAAAACAGCTTTACCTTCCTCTCCGACACCTTCACACGTGCACTCAATCGCGCGGGATCGTGGTTTCACGCGGGAAAGAGCGAACGTGTAAAGGGCGCTATTGGATCGGATCTGCAGGCTACGATAATAAGAATATGAGTATATACGCTTTGCTTTCCAATTATTCATTGCTTTGTGATATGTCCACCGAACGATGTTATCATTCATCAGCCCTGAAATTAAGCCTGTGTAGCCGAGGCACACACTTGCAACCCAGGACACACGATACTAGAAATCAGTTAACTCTATATGGTAATCAGTTAACTCTAATGGTAACTACCAGCGGCAGATCATCTCACAGCCTCAAGAAGCTCGCGCTTGGAGCCTCTGATTATCAGGGGCCTTCGAAAGTTAGCAGCTTCAAAAAGAGAAACATTCTCAGGTAAAGAAACCATCTTCTAGCAAAGATCCATTTAGACAATCTGCCGTTCGTCGAACGACAAACGGCGTACATCAAGTTTTTGCTACCTAATACCTATACAATAAAATTTCCTTTTCGAGCGGGAGGAAATATCACTATTTTAAGTAATAAATAATATTTATCTATAGTATTAAGAACAAGGGGGCCTCAAAACTCGATTCCGCTTAGGGTCCTCTAAATGCTTTATCCGCCACTGGTAACCACGAGATCATCCTCTAAATTAGGGCGACCAAACAAGTACCCTACACCATCTAGTTACAGTACTCAGTGTTCTTAAATATGTTTACATGTGAATATCTCTTACAACTGTGTTACATTTTATTAAATAAATTAATTTTTTTAAAGTACTCAGCACTACTCAATACTTCTTCCCGAATACAGCAAATGCTGACCTCTTGTATAAAACGAAAAACATTTTATTGTTTTCACCTTAAAATGTCCATATTTGAATATTTTTTTGCCCCTCGTCTATATGATATGTGAAATATTTTCTGAATTTGGCTCCTTTTTATTCATATCTTTATTTATTTTTGCATTTCTGTGATGTTGTAAATTACAATTACAATGAATGCAGTAATTCGTATCTTCTAGATAGCATGAGTTTAATGATAAAAAATTTGAAATCCAAAAATTTACAGAGTCGCATAGTTAAAACAAATTGAAAAGTCTTATCTACCAAATTAGTTAGTTTTATCCGGTCGAGCTCTAAAAAGTTCCGGTGTAGTTTTTTTAATCCATTTAAAACAGTAAATTAAATTTTATTCATTACATAAAATTCAGTTATTTCAAACTGGAATATCCCCCTTACCTCTACACCCTCACCTTTCTAAACACCTTATAAATTCTACTCAACGACATCCTTTGACTGTTGCGCCACTGTTGCTACCTAGAAACAATCCTTAGTATGAGAAATATTCAGGTAATAACTCATCCACTTGTTGCATGCGAAACGTGTATCGAAACTATTTTTTATTACCGTTTCAATGAAATTTAACTGAACCTTTTCGGTTCGTGGAGTTTCACTGACCTACGAAATCTCTATCTTAATTTACCGATTTCTATTCGTTAGAGTCTTATAATACAACGTGACAAAACATTTGAGTGAAAGCATTTAGGTGTCCTGGAATTTCAGGCAGAATCAATAAATGTTTCTCATTCGTGTTTTGTTTTAGTCCTGAAATTAAAAAAATGAAGCAGAATTTGACACAAAAATGTTCAAATATGTAATGATCTATGACAAATAAAGGTGTATAGTTTTGTTAAAAGATAAGCATTATTTCTAAAAGGAAGTAAAATAATATTTAATGCACGACTTCTCACGGAACATGATCATCAACAAGATTTTCATGTTTCACAGCTGCGATAGATGGCGTTACAATCTAATATTCTGGTTCGGCTCTTAGCGAGATATTCTTTTTCACGTCTGCGTAAATTTACCAGTAATTCCGAACGTTTTTTCTGTATTATTCTTCAAAATTAACAGAAGAATCTGTATGCAACTAATGGAAAAAAATACCTCTATAATTATCTCAAAATCGGATAAAAATGATAATACCTTAATTTTCGAAGATAAAAGAAAATTTGGATGGAATTGAAGTCCCGGTAAAGTGCAGAATAACGAATGTTTGGTGGCGCTTGAGTGCAGGAGCGCCAAATTGGGAAAGAGCGCTTTTAGTGTTGTTTTCATGAAATCTTGAGCAGCATCCCTGCATCATATATATCTCACGTTTCCTGAAATTTCCACATTAGCTTTTGAAACATTATATGCAACAGGAGCGAAAAATTTATTTTAATTCGTTGTTGCCACAACGAATGAAAACGAGACGCCTCTTTTCGCTCCTGGCAGTAAAAATCTTAAGGACTGCTACAACCGCCATTATGGATCTTGTAAACGTGCAAAATAAATTAATCACGAAGCAAAGAGTTGAAACAAAGTATGCTGTTAGGGGGAAAAAACCCGAGGACTAAAAAATATACAGAAATAAAATATAATTCCAATGATCTAAAGATCTTCGTTAATCCGACTCGTCCTGTGGTGTTAAGAGGGTACCAAAAGACGAGCACCAGTGACTAGTCATTAAATCTTCCCGCCCTGTTTATCAATGAATACACATTGAAATTATTATATCGGTTTTTAGGGTCAGTGAGACTGTCCTAATGTTTTTCGGAATTGTCTCCATGTCCCGTAAATAGATTCCAATTAATTTCCAACGTCAAGGTTGACATCTTCTAAATTTGGTAGAGAGAGAGAGAGAGAGAAATTTGTCTGGGAGTTCGGGATTAATAATACAAAAGGAATTAGGGATAATTTTTTTTTTCTTTTCTGGATTTTTAAGTTTCCGAATAGGGATTGGAGAAGGTTTGTTTCCCATATGATTAATTACTCCTCTAAGCTGTATGACATTAATGTTCATAATAGTTTGAAACAGTTGGATCGTTTCAAGTTACGTTTTTAAGCATATCTTTCCTGAAACAAAGCGCAAACCAGCGTCATATATATATATAGACGAAAAAATTGTTCAGACAAAATAATGGAGGAATTTTTCTGTATCAACACACACTAAACAATAATTTTTTAATTTTTTTTTTTTTTAATGGCCGAAGTCTTTCCCAAGATATGTGAAAACTCGACCCTAAACTAGGTTATAGTTGCTTTCTATTATTTGCATGAATTCGATTTCTGTTTTTTATTCATTACTTGTGGTACTATCGTTAAGAAGAGTAATACTGAATACAGCGAATTGCCGTATCTCAACTCAAAGGCAGAGTCAAGCTTGCTCATGGTGTATAATACGTACATTCATTGAAATGGGAGTTGTTTATATTACATTGCGTGTCTTTACTTCGACTTTTTTTTTCTTCTAGTTTTGCTGATGAGTACAGTCATTAGAGATAAAAGTGAAAAGTATTCCTTTTCCTAAAACTACAAATTTGAAAAGAAAATTTCAAATATAAAAAAGCATAGCTTACTCTAATAATATTAAAGCGGATTTTCTATAAAAGTGGATCTGATTTTTAAATTTCAGTTCACATGTGATACATTATGGATTATTTGGATTGCCTGAAAGCATATCCTATTATAATAAGACATCCCAAAAAATTTTAAATTAGTTAAAAATTGTTATTTTTTTTAAATAGAAGAAACGTGGGATACATGAAATGCGTTTCAATCAAATTGTTTTTTAGTTTCGAAATAAGATGTTTACATCTTATCCCATATCGATGGATTTATTCATGACTGAAATTGCATATGTATTTAATATGACATGAGGGAATTATATTGTCGAATTCACTTTCCTAACTTTTTCATAAATTCCTTTGATGGGTAAAATCTTAAAATATCGCCGAATATCGGGAAATAATTTCAGTGTTGCATATATTAAATCCTTTAGTTCGTTTGGCAGCTTGTTTCCTTTCCCTGAAACACTCTTCCCGTAATTGTGCCTATTATAATAGAGGTATCCACACAGTTTACTAAATTTCATTTTATGTCCTTAACGAATGCCAACATTACATAAGATTATTTTTTTCTTCCCTCCCCACAAATCTCGTCTCTGGGCATGCGCACGCCATCTCCACCCTCGCACCTCCGATCCCGCGGTCTCCATGGAGACAGTGACGCAACACTCGGCCCCGCGCGCGCACATGGGGCCCACTCACAGATTCATCTCAGTGGCCCAGGAGCGGTAACACACTCGGATTCATGTTCCAACAGTATGCGTGCGTGATTCTAAGCCCCCTGTAATTTTTTAAGAGTGGTGTTCAGAAAGGCCCATCCTCTTCCCCCCATTCCGTGAGGGTCACTCGCAACTCTTCAAAGTGGCAACCGCCGGGGCCGTCATGAAGGGGGCCCCCTCCAAGAAAGAAGGGGCCCCCGTAGCCGGCACTAGCAGGCGAAACACGCAGGTAGGTTACCTCTCTTTCCACGGACATTTCAAACGTTTTATTTCGCTGTGACGAGGATGACATCCCCTTAATTGCGGTGTACGCGTCTTTATTTGTTTTGGTAATCATGTCCCTTCCCAATCAAGTACCGAAGGAGCGTCCTCCCACGCGATACCACCAAAAAGCTGGGAAGAATACTGAGGCAAAAATTTATTCAGATTATGAAAAGGGGCGCTCTTCAAAACGTATATACAACGTTTTACATTTGGGCTCTCACAGTTCCTATCATTTTCGACCCTCTGAAATAAACACCGATTGACATGTTTATCAAAAATAACAACGCATCATATATTAATGCTGAGGGGTGAAATTAGAACATTCTTTTTTAGACAATGACATAAAGAAAAACTCGTGCTTAATGTTTATATTTTCGTCTCCCCGTTACACAAAACTAAATTTAGTTGTTTGAATATTTAATATATGATATTTCCTTAATTTTTTTTCCTATCATATCTTTTGTTTATTTTTTAGTTTAAACACACTGTAACTAGTGAACTTGAAGGTAGCTTCCTAATTTTTTAAATTAAATTCAGCAACCCTTAAAACTTTTTACTCTTGAATTTCTTCTAATCCCACGGTGTTTACTAACAAACATCGAAAATATATTTATGAGTGTATATATTATAAAAAAGTTTTAATATTTATTTTTTTCGTAACAAATATTTTTTCGGTAGATTTAACTAAACGAGATTTAGCAAAACGTGTTTGAATTTAAAAAATAAATTTATGTATTAAACTAAAATTTTCAAAGCCTCTTTGCTCTTGACCACTTTGCTTCAGAACAAATTAAAACCACATAAATAAATCAATTTTATTAGTATAGATTATTTTTTTCCAGTCAGACAGTTAGAGAAAAAATATGCATTTCCAACAAAGCAACCTACATTTCTTCACAGATTTTGAGTATTAAATGGACACTTAAACTTGATTCAAAAAACGACAAACAGTATCAGCAAGGGACAGAATTACCAAATTATGCAGTAGAAATGAATGTGTTTGGGAGCGAGTAATGCTTTATCAATATTCAATGGGTGGCTTTTATCCATCCTCTATTCAATAACTGTAAATTATAGAATAAACATTTGGATATGCTTTGGCTCTCTTATACAATGGCGCACGCATGGAACGGTGTTCGCTGCCGTCAGAACCCTAGAATATGAATCATTTTTTTTAATTACCAGATATATTGAACATAATTATTCCAGCATTGACAAATATTTGAACTCTCAGGCTCTATCAATTTTTAAATTATCAAAAAGTATGAAATATGTAACCGATAGTAAACGAATTTCCCCCGTGATTAAAAAGCATCTTAATGCTTAGTATTATTCCCATATATCCGGTATTACCTCAGTGGTCATGAAACTAAGAAAACTCACGGACGGCTTCTGTAAGAAATAGTTTGGTGAATCCCTATTTTCATCAGTTTTTGTCAGTAATAAATAAATTAGGGACAAATAATAACTGCTTAAAAAATAATGATAATCAGTAATTTTTGTATTCAACAGCCTCTTATATTTATTGTATAACTGTTGAAGTTTTTATACCTTACAATGGCAATTTTACGGAAACAAAATCCCTTATTAAGCATCATTTTGAAAACAATTATCTCGTAGATACTTACGAGAATATAATAATTACAGTTTTCTGAGTTTGCGCGATGGATGAGGTTGTTTCCGTGCCACAATATCCCGAAATGCTAGATTTAATTCATGAAATCTTGATTTCCCCTGTCTTGTTTTACATTGAATCATTAAGAAATTAAATATTTTCCACTTTTAATTAATTCTCTACTTTGTAGTATGACGTATCCTGTACTTGTTTTTTAAAAAAAATGTTTTTAAATTTATTTCAGCTTTTGTATTATGTTGTTTTTGAAATTTTCAAAAGAATTTCATTGCTTGTTCAGAGTTGTTGAAAAAATTTTAAGTATTTTCATTGACTTTTGTAATTTATGTGTACATATTTATGTGAATAGCCTTTCGTATTTATTGCTTAAATATCAGAGGTATGTTATTTCAACTGACAATACAGTTTCCATGAAAATTGTTTTTGGACCTTGATCAGAGGGAATTTTCAAACAAATCGCTCAAATTGCAAGTTTAATGTCTTCAATCTCAGATAGACAACAAGAAACCATGTCTGGCACAAAAGAGGTACATTACGATGCCATTGCATGTGTTCAATGTAAGCTCCTTCTGGGACATGGCTGTATTCCAGCGTAGTTTAGTGTCTTTTTTAATCACTTTAGATAATCGGCAGATTAATAATCCAACTCACGAAAGTTCTAAGGCTGCGGTCATTGTTAAACGTGGGCCCATTTGAGAACCGCTTATGGAAAGCAATATGAGGATGAGAGGTCGGGAGACCTGGATGACCACGGAAGAAATTAAAGTTACTCACACTGACAAACTTCGCAAACAGCGGTACAGTCGTCATTTTCTACAGTTGCTCTGTCACGTAACAAAAGAGATAAAAACTTGTTAGCGCTCAATACAAAACTTTCACACAGCTTCCCAATCGCCACGTGTCTGCTACACCACTCCACATTAATTGGCAGATTCACATAAGTCAAGTCAAACATCGATTCTCATATGTGAACACACTGTATAAGTACCTTTTAAAAAAGATAAACAAAACATATGACCCAACTATTTATGGCTGGGACAAATAATTTTTATGCCTGGAATTCGACCCTAATTTTCGCATTGTAATAAAATTGTTTAAAATTGATTTTAAACTTTAAAATAATTTTTAAATGTATGCTTATTCATATGTGCTTAAATTTTATAGGTTATGAATTTCTGGGTATTAATATAAAATTTATGTTTTATAAATTAAAATGTCTGATTAGAAAAACTGTGCAATATTCTAAAAAATGTCGTTAACAGATGTCCTTTTTTAAAAAATAACTGACAAACTTATTTATTAGTTCTTGAGTTATACTTGGAACAATAAAAAAGAAATAAAGAAAAAATAGCCCAGTCATTTTTTATTATTTTTACTACGATATGGCAACAAAGCTATTATTAATAGTGGTGTGTGAATGAAGAGGACACGTTCTTTTTCATGAGACTTAAGAGATTTGTAAAAACTGCGATATCTTCTTAACATATATTCATTTTAATAAATTATATAACTTTATATTGAATATTAATATATAATAATTTAATCACCTATGCATAGTTGCAGTCTTTATCTTCTCTAACATTCACAATTATAGACATTTCGTACTTACAAAACAATATCTAAATTTTTCCTCCTTTTGTCTGAAAAAGTACAGCGCTTTTCATTTTGGCGTAATATAATAAAATTTTAAAAGATAAATATCAGAGTAAATACAATTCTTCATCATGACAGATTGTTATAATACATGATTTGCACTTTTACACATGAGCAAATTACGATGCGTGTGTTTATCAGATAGCTTTTGTGCATGAATGTTGCTTCAAGTGGCATATAAAAATTGCAGTTACTGATTTTGGATGTATCACAGACTTATCACAAAATACATGTTGAATACGATTACTTATAAGACAAAATGTCGTTATCTTATCAACGAAATCACTTGCCGGATTTATTAATATTTTTGCTATAATTTCTTTCTTGATTCTAAAATATCAAAATAAATGCGAAAATGTTTTTTTTTCAAATAAAGTGTAGCTATCAGAAATCTCCATAAATGGCTAAAGATATGATGTTTTTAAGATAAGATTTCTGACTTACATTTAAATTAGTATTTCTTGTTTTAAGTGACATGGTATATTAATAACACGTGTAACTTCTAAAAATGGCAAGTATAGTCACAAAAAATATTCCATTCAATATGTTAAATATTAAGGATTTGCAAGGTTTTTATCAAATCTTTATCTGGAACGAAAATGTTTCTTGTTCTATAGAGGTATGTTCGTATGATCATATCACTTAAATTTAATTCAATATCTCTTGTTTTAAATGTAATTTAATTCAACTGTAGTTGCCAATAAAAATGGCATATGAAGTCGAAATACTTGTTTTTCCACAAGATTAAATATCACGATTTTTCAAGGAATTTTTTAAAAACTTTATCTGAAACAAAAATATCTCTTGGCAGATTGAGTATTTGTCAAATAAAGAGAGGTTTTTAACTCAAAATCTTTTAACATTTCATATCGCACGATAATTGACTGGAAATGAAATTCATAAAAGTGGCGCGTAAAACCACAAAAATTATTCTCTGTAATAGATTAAGCACTGATATCAATCAGGCTTTCTGAAAAAAATTTCTCAAACGAAAAAAAGAAATTCTTTTGGTTGATATGAGAATTACTCATAAAGAAAGATCACAAAAATTATTCTCTGTAATAGATTAAGCGCTAATATTAATTAGGCTTTTTAAATTTTTTTCTCAAACAAAAAAAACATTTTTAATTTCTATGAGAGAACAAAATCATATTCCCTTCCCTATAATTAGAAGTGGTCAATTGGGAAACACTTACTTGTCACTTTCTTTAACTGTTCATATTTTTTAACAATAAGTTCTAATATTTTGACTTTAGATTTTAACTCTTTTCTCGTCAAAAAAAAAAAAAAAAAAACAAGACAAAGATTACCTTTGTACCAGTTTAAGCTAGTGTAATAGAAACTTTTTGATTCACAACTATACATATTTCTATACTTTTTCGCAGGCAACTCTGCATTTGCAGCTCAGTACCTTGAAAACTTGATGCTATTGATCTTAACATTTCTAAAATACTTATGTTCATGTTCATAAACATAAATATTCGTCCAATTACATGCCTAAGAGCTGAACTTAGATAATTAAAGTTTAAAAGAGTAACATTTTATAAATTTGACAGAAACGTAGACTAATTTTATCACTGTGGGCGTAGTGAGGAAAACAGATGTTGTTTGAGTGCATTGAAATAATTTTTTTTCAAGCCATTATAATCTAAAATCAAATACAATACATCTCGCGATTATCTTTATTTATTTTCCGGTGTTTCAGAATTATTTCTTCATTTCTTAAATCTTTTCAATTAATTTCCTTTGAATTTATTGCTTGTTTTCAGTTAATTTTATTGCATTTTCCTTGCAGAAAAATAGACAGTTTTAATGCGTTTTAAATTGTTTCATTTCGTAAAAAGTACCATAATGAGAAAATTAATTTTATTTTTACTTTCATTTCCTTAAATCTTGAAGTTTATTTTACTTCCGTCATTAAGTATGTAATAATTTCATAAAATAATTTCAGAAACAATAATTATAGTAATAATAATATTTGATAACAGTATTTGGAGAATATCTTTCGACTTTCCATAACTTATGAATTAAAGATTAAAAATACGGCGAGATTTTATTTCAAAACTTTCAAAATAAACACACTTAAAATTTTTCATCTAGACATGCTTTTAAAGCCAAAGTGAGAAATAATAGTCTAATATTACTTGAAAATTTAGATCAGTAAATTTGACGATGAATAACAGAAAAAAATACCGGTAGTCTCTTCTAACGAAACTACTGCGGGTTTATAACGAAGGATTACTTATCGTTACTTACCTCTTTTATTTATTTACTATAAAATTACTACATACGAAGAGAAGATTGGGTGATAACCCTATGCAGATTATGTCGATGGTACGAAAAATGAGTTACATATGTCTTCATTGCCACTCTTGATTTATAACTCGCGACGATGGTTTTAGCGTCATAACTTTTGCTTTACCGCGGACCGTTATGGAGGAACGTAATCCTATTTTAAAACTTTATGTCGAATTATTATAAATTAGTTTATGTAGTAAAAAATCTTATAAGCAAAAGCAAACCTATTAAGGTTTATTTCCTGTTCCTGGTATACCTCGATTTGGCGGCTTTTTCCACAGTCTTTTTCGTGTTAATTTGACGCTAAGAGAATGGCGGATCAGCGGGCACAGATCATGTGAGAAAACGTAACTCGTAGTCTTAATCGGCCATGCTCGCTATGCTTCGGCAAATTTGTTAAATCCTATGAGTCGGTACACAATGAATCTGTGGGCGATGCAATCAAAAAAAATAGTATACATAAATCATGAGGGAGGACACGATTAAGTTGAAAGAACACCGTTAAACAGCAACAGGATTTCTTAGAAAAGGAGAGAAAACTTCGAAAAATCAGCGCAAATTCAAGGGGTTTGCTTAAACTGTATAAAAAAACAACTAATTTGGAAAGTTTATGCAAAACGAGAAAAAATAAACCGTGAAAGGTTAGAAGAGGTTAATAGACTACAAAGCAAACATACTTGGCGATGGCATCGTTCTTTTGGCGAAATTCATCAAAACTCAGTGTACCGTGTACTGGGATATAGCCGATATTAAAAGGTTTCAGGTAGTCTCTTCTAACAAAACTACCGTGGGATATTAACGTAGGATTACTTATCATTGCTTACTTCTTTTTTTTTTTTTTGACGCATTTTGGTTCTTTTGTGTTTAACTGTTTACTGCTACTGGGTTTGGCGCGCTGCCAAAATTATAACTTGCGACGCCGGACAATTTTTTTTCTCTCCGGAGGACCGTCATTGAGGAACGTAATCCTACGTTAAAAACATATTACTGCAAAGGCGAATTGTTATTGTCATTACAAAACTAAGAGGGAAAGTTCAAAGGATCCGTTAAGTTCTACTCATCTATTGCAACTTCTTCTAAAACAAGCCTGGGTAGCCGCAGTTACGCATTGGGCTGTTTTAGGGCAATGTTTAATTCAATATTCTTCTCAAAGAAAACGAAAAACTATTTTCAAGCTATTTTTAAGTTATTCTTCTGGAAGGCTTAACTTTCCAATACATTTAAATGAAACCTCCGGGTAATGATTTCATTATAAGCAAATAATAGTAATAATTATCATTATAATAATCATTAATTTATTTTCATTTATCCTCTTATCTTTGTTTGCAATTATATTTACTAAATGCTTCTTGAAAATTGAATTCAGATTTCATCTCCTTTGACCCCCACACAAACAAAAAATTTAGGAAGTTAGTTCAATTTTTCCAAAAGAGTATTCAACAATAGCTATGAATGGGCGAAGTTATCCTGTTTGTATCAAGGTATCCCACTGCGTACGGATTACAATTTTTGAAACAGTAAAAGTAATTTTTAATCGATCAGCATATAAAAAAAGATGCGAGAAGTAAATCTATTTGTTTGAGAAGGACCTCATTTAAGATTAATTTCTAAACTCTAAAAAATTAGACGAAATTAGTTATTTTAAAAAAAACTTTCGCCAAACAATAGTATTGATATGTAACTTAGTCATATTGATTACATATACACCTCAGGTACTAAAAGTGTAATTAATATAAAATCTGACACTTAAGATAATTTATTTTTGGGCTATCCCCCTTTAAAATACCATTTATGGGATTTTTTCGAATTTTCTATATTTTAATTTATTAAAGTATAAGTAACTTTTCATAAAATGCTTTCACATCTCAACTCAATGCTAATTTAGTAACCTAAGGTGTTCATGTAATAGAATAAATTAGTTTGACATTAATATTTATTTCTGTGAAGATATTTTCGGTATGTATCAAGCAATTATAATTTCTTATATTGAAAATTAAAAAAGAACTGTAAAAAGAGAAATGATTTTTAACTTGTCTGTTTTTCATGTAATAATATTTGAGTGAAAAAATCATTACTATAATATATTAATATTTTTATAAAACGTTAAAGGGAAATCTAGAAAGGTAATACTCAGAAACATCTCTTAATTAATATACCTATAAATTTTATCCACAAAATTTTAGTGTTTTCAAAACTAACATTTTCCTTGATCCTAGTGATTGCTATTACTAATAAGTCTTAATTCTGCTTACTTATTTAGATTTTAAAGCTACATCTCCAGACGAAAATGATGTTTGAAAATGTTGAAAATGAAATGATATTTTAACTTGTCTGCGTTTCATGTGATAACACCCATGGAAAAAAAGCATTAATATAATGTATTAATAAATTAAAAGATTGTTAGAAAGGTAATACTCAAAAACCTTTCTTGAAAACCTACATATAATTTTTATCAGCAAAATCATAGCATTTTCGAAACTAACTTTTACCTTCATACTAGTCATTACCATTACTAATAAGTCTTAATTCTGTATACTTATTTAAACTTTTAAGCTACATCTCCAGACGAAAATTATGTTTGAAGATGCTTAAAATGAAATGATATTTTAACTTGTCTGCGTTTCACGGAAAAAAAATCTTTAATATATTGAATTAATAAATTAAACAATCGCTTAAAAGGTAATACTTAAAAACATTTCTCAGTTAATATACATATAATTTTTATCAACAAAATTATAGCATTTTCGAAACTAACTCTTACCTTGAACATAATCATTGCCATTGCTAATAAGTCTTAATTCTGCATACTTATTTACATTTTTAGCTACATCTCCAGACGAAAATTATGTTTGAGGATTATAATTCATAAAAATATAAACACGTCCTTGAAATATGAGCGGTTCCTATATTACTCTTTCATAAAAGCGAGACTTCACAGACAGTTGTTATCAGCGAATATAAAAATCGAGGGATTTTATTTCCAGGAACCCGAAATAATAAAGTACATACTCACATGTTTCATAACCGAACCCAGAAATTTCTAATTTCGTGGAAATTTCTTTGTTTCCTTATGAACCTGGAATCAGAAATAATGAGTTTTCCCCACAAGCTCTCTGGTTGTTTAAGAAAAAATTTATTGTATTTCAAAACTTGATCTTCAACTACATAAAAGAAAATAAGTTCCGAAAAAACAACTTTAAAGTGCAATTAAAAATTTTAGATTATGTAATGAAAGAAAGTATTGGAGCATGTAGTCTTTAATTGGTTATGACTACTAGGAAAAACTGTAGAAAGAGACTATTTCGGCCGACAGCATTATGAATAAATTATTATCGTTCTTCTTTTTACTTACTAGACCCGAAAAACTGTTCCGGGAAATCAATAAATAGAGGAAAAACTATTTTTACATGCGTTTATTAATTTGTTAAGTATTATGTGGATTGCCATCGTATTTTTCCTGCTTTTTTTGGTGGGAGGGGGATTTCTCTCGACGCCTGGCTCGAATTCGGGATATCCTACAAAAAAAAAAGAAATTTTTTTTAGAAGGCGCTAAAGCTGAAAACTTTTTTGACTTACAGGAAACTTGTAGAAAATAAAACCAGGAAAACAGAGCTTCTTAAATTCCGCAATGTAATTAAAAGGATGGCTACATGTTTCGGACAAATTAATAGTTTATCGTCAGGGGGAGGAGCATGACGTGTGATTACCACTATGACGTAACTCTGATGTCAGTTTTCGGTGATGCTAGCATTTAAGAATTGTTCATAGTAACAATGATCCCAAATACTCTTCGGCCTGGCGATGAACTATTAATTTATTCGAAACATGCAGCCACCCCTTTAAATACTCTGTGGTATTTAAGAAAGTCCAGGAGCATTAGGTGTGATTCTCCCTATGACGTAATGATGACGTAACTGTGATGTCCCGTTTCGGTGATCTTCACATTCATGCATTATTCTTAGTGACAATAATCTCTAATGCTCCTCAGTCTGTTGATGAACTATTAATTAGTTCGAGGCATGCAGCCACCTCTTTAAATTCATTTTGGTATTTAAGAAGGTCGTGGAGCATTAGGCGGAATTGCCCTATGACGTTGATGATGACGTGAGTATGAAGTCACGTTTCGGGGAATCCTCGCATTTGTGAATTTTTCACAATAATAATCATACCTAGTGCTACTCATTCTGATGGTGAAGTATTGATTAGTTCGAAGCATTCAGCCACCCCTTTAAATACATTGTGGTATTTAAGAAGGTCGAAGAGCATTAGGTGTGATTGTCCCCCTGTGACGTTGTTGATGACGTAACTCTAATGTCACATTTCGAGGATCCTCACATTTGTCAACTGTCCATAACAACAATCATTCCTAATCCTCCTTTGCCCGATGATGAATTATTAGTGATTTCGAAACATGCAGCCACCCCTTTAAATACATTGTGGAATTTAAGAAGGTCGAGGAGCATTAGGTGGGACTATCCCTATGACGTTAATTATGACGCAATTATGATCATTTCGGTGTTCCTCACATCCACACATTGTTCATATTAACAATAATCCCTAATTCTTCTCAGTCTGACGGTGAACTATTAATTAGTTCGAAGCATTCAGCTACCCCTTTAAATACATTGTGGAATTTAAGAAGGTCGAGGAGTATTAGGTGTGATTGCCCCTATGACGCTGACGATGACGTAACTATGATGTCACTTTTCGGGGATCCTCGTATTTCTGAATTGTTCATAAGAACAATCCTTCCTAATGCCCCTAGGCCTGATAATGAAGTATTAACGATTTCGAAACATGCAGCTACCCCTTTAAATACATTGTGGAATTTAAGGAATTCTTTATTCCTGTCTTAAAACATTTGTTCCTCTTTTCGTTTACCTGCCCATGTTTTCTGGGCAAACATGTGGCCTATAAAAAAAGGAATAACTTTTTTTAACTTGATTTAATTTATAAACTTTTGATAATACGTACTGCAAAACATTTTCCTCTATACAGAAACAAACTACTTTCTTGATTGATGACATTATGTAAAGGTAAGAGATAAAGAAAGATCACAAAATGCAAATGATTTTTAATAATAAATTCGGAATGTTTCCAATCTGAAATTTGATCTTATGAAAGTGTTTACTTTCAATGAAGTTCTTTTGTTTTTTAAATCTCCAAAGGTCTCCATTTCATCCTATTTTTATATACTTTTTTTACACTACAAAGTTTTTACTTTAAAAAAATTACACTGTAAAGTTTTAACTTTTTAAAAAAATTTCATGTACTGTAGCGAAGGACTGGAATCTCCTCCTTATTTATTAATTCTTAAAAAGAGCTCTAATTTCCATAACTAGATTGAATTAGCTTTTAGAGAATCTATCCTCTATTCAATATTCATTAAGCTTTTGAAACCAACCTTTAACAACTGGACTCCGAACAATCCCCCTTTTTCATTATTTAGTTAAATAGACTGCCAAAATAAAACAACATTAATTACCCGAAATAAATAATTGAAGTTTATTCAGTCTGGTTTAAGAAATTCATTGCAGTTTTATTGGCGAAAGAGGATTATAAGAGAAATTATACTGCGGTGTATGACGATCTAACGCGGGCATAAGAGCCGTAAATGGGGAAAACAGAACGCTACTTTCACTGCAGTCTCGGCCCTGTGGGGGGAAAAAAACTAAGGCTTTTATTTTAATATGCAGTATAGTGTATTTCAGCATTGTGTTGTTAATTGCCTTGCTGGTTAACATCTTCATTATTTCTTAATGAGCCTTGGTTAAAAAAATAAATAAATGTTTTAGAGAAAGTTTGGAAGGAAAGCACTTTCAAATAGGTGAGAAAATTTTCTGCATAAAATGTTTTTTTAAATGTAAACAATTCTGTATAAAATGTTATTTACTGTTTGAAAAAAGGGGCAATAGTTCCTGAGAGACCTCGAAACACGAGGATTGCTAAATCGGGAAACTGAAATCTTTTAGCATGTCCTTTTCGGCATTAATTTTATTGTTTTTTTCCCAAAGGTCAGATGGTTTGTTTAAACACTTTGTGTAATATAAATATCATTATACATCAATGTTTAAAACTATTTGTGTTAATAGAGAGGTTATATTCATTTCTTAAAATTTTTCCTGAGTATTTTCTATATAGTTATAACACTCTGATTATGTGTATCTGTAATTCAAAGCACCTACAACGAGTCGCAGTTGCTCACCATATCTGAAAAAAAGAGGTGTCTGGTATGAGCAGAAATGGAACAAAAGACTATTAGTTAAAATTGGGCTTCTAGTTTAAGAATAATAAGTATTTTCAATTATATTTCGTTGCTTAGTCATCATTTAATCACGACAGATAAATGACGGAGTTCGTTTTCGATATCGTTTCTGCCATCTGTTGCCTGAAAAGGGAATTTCCTTTTAGACAAACTATTTTATTTCCACATAAACTTCACTCACTCGGTAATCCGAGTGAGTGAGTGGGACTGTGTGTGACTCAAACTTGAGAAAAAAAAGGATGGTAAGTCAATGAGAGTTTTAAAGAGGTATTAACTGAAAATGATACCATAAAAATTTTCCTTGATGAACATAAAATAAGCCTTTGAAATTAAGGGGAATAATTAATTCAAATTCCTAAATTATGTATAACACGAGTGGACTGAAATATTTCATTGGAATACCTCAAAATAAACCTTCGTCCTCAAAGGTCAATTTTGAGGCCCTAAATTGTTTAATTTGAATGATAATGTATATATATAAAACAGTTCCGTAACTGACAGACTTACTGACTGACTGACTAAGTGACATACAACGCACAGACCAAACCGCTGGACCTAAAGGGCTGAAATTTTGAATGGCGATTCTTCTTATAGTGTAGGGGTGCATTAAGAAAGATTTTTGAAAAATTCTTCTTAGATTTTTTTAAATTAAGTTTTTAAGCTCTTTTAGTAACTTTTTTTTAAATTTGCATTTAAAATAATAATTTGAGGGTTATAAAATTTATATCACGAGAAAGAACATAAAAATTCCTTTAAAATAAAATCTTTTTCGAATCTTTACCTCCATTTTCTGATTTTTGGTGAATTTTTAAAGATTCATTTTCAGAATTTAATTTATTAAATACTCATCACGTGATTTCTTTTTCTGGTACTTTAAATAAATTTATCGTCACGTGCATAACAACTAAATAGACAAAAAAAATTTTTTTTTCTTGCTCATGCGGCAGACAATTGGACATTATCCAAAAAAATATTAAAATACAGTAAAAGATATTATGTTCCTCAAACTGTACTATATTAACTGTATTATATTCTTTAGTATGTCCTATTAGATTTAATTTGAATATTTTCTTCTACATTATTTTGTCTATAAAAATATTCCTTACGATTTTTTTATAAATATATTTTTTTGTTTTCTTTACATCAATTGTATACATTGATCTTCGTATTTATTATAAAGAAATATATATATATTTATTTTTTTGGCATTAATTGCATACATTGACCGTTGTATTTAATTTGAATGTACTCCGTAGCGAAGTGCGGGTTTTCAGCTAGTATGAGAATAATTCGGTTGAATATCGAAAAATTACTCCATCTTTCTTTACCTGTCTCGTTCATTATTTACATGCCTCAAGATAAAAAGTCGGTCCTTTTAAAATGAAAAGCTGGATATAAAGTAGTAACACTGCTTCTGTTTTACTGGTGATTGCAGGAGGACACTTGTATTGTATGGCGCAAGTACTATGCTGCGTACGCAGTAAAACATATGCAAGAGGAATGGAAGGAATAGTGAAATGCGTGATAAATTATTTAACGATCTAAAGACATGTTTAAATAAGCAGGTAAAAAATGAGTTAAATGTAATTTGATGTGAGGTTAGTCACAGCACTATGCCTTAAGTCTGCTGTGTACTAACCCCATCGGATTCTCTCACCTCAGTGCTAACCTATGGAGAAAATTTGTCTACTATTGACAGCTACATAAATGCTGATAATCCAATAATAATGGTATTTTCAGATAGCCTGAACATTTATGCACCTTGCAACAGGATTCATTTTATAAATTTTGTCCACCAAAGGAATTTAGGATCGTGTAAAAGACACTCTACCAGATTTTTCCCCGAATAACTTAAATTTTAAAATATTATTTGCATTTAAAAAAACGAAAAATGCCCCGAAGTATAAAATTTCTTTCTCTACTACGGACTACAATTTTTTTTTTTATCTTTAAATCCAAATCGGCAATCCTTGGGCACATTTTCTCCGTAGGTTAACATTGAGGTGAGCGAATCTAATAAGATTAGTACACAGCAGCTTTAAGATTCTAGATCTCGACGCAAAAGTAAAGCCAAATGATAGGCCAAACTTAAGAGAGACACGTTGATTTTTTATGCGTGTCGTTTGTTGATGTATACATTTTTGTATGTATGTGTGTGAAAAACACTTTTCAAAATGTAACTTGATAGGGAATTGGATGTCATGTCACTAAGTGAGCAATGCTGTCAAATTTTAAGATATATTTTTGACCGGGATTTAAAAGGAAAAAAACAGCAGCTAACTAGTAATAGGGAAACGTGAATAAAACAGAAGTTTTGCTATGCTTTTATGTTTGATATTTTCATTTGCATGCGTGTGTTTGATAGCTGTTTTTCATTAGTATTTGTCAATAAGTTCCACTATTAAAAGCTTTCCTATGTCGGCTTACTGATCGGGTAGTGCTGATAGGTCTCAAAGTTTGAGAATCTGAACCACGATTTGTAATTAAAATTTTAGCCTGAAGCTAACCGAGATTTCTGATTAAAACACTTAATTTTAAACAAATCATTATGTTGATACCTATATTTGTGTGTGAATCCTTTAATGCTGCTGGACAGCAAAATTGTATGATAAATGGCATTTGGATTGCAGATTAAAAGCCACGGAAATCGAATGGGTCTTTTTATGGTTCAAGGTTGATCCGAATATAAAAGGAAAAATTTCTTGCAAAATTAAAACTTTCAAAGAAAGGAATCACACGTGTATTTTTTATGCATGTGGTCATATTCACGTGTACATTTGTGTGTGTTTCTGTGAGGATATATGTACATAAACATTCCAAAAGTATATAAAAGAATTTGAGAAAAAGTTTAAAAGGGGTTTTTTTTTACAACTTGCAAATGATATTGGAAAGAAACTGACACTGCGCTCTTAGGAGAGGGGAAATCACAAGAGGATTAGATAGAAAAAGAATCAGGCTTAAATGGTATGAAAGAAAAGAGCTATAGTCATTTCAATGAGAAATGTCGTTTAAATATGGACATCTTCTAAGACAGTTAAATAAAAACCTCTCATTTTTCAATTAACAAAATTCTTATTCATATATATTTTTTCTCAAAAGCTAAACTATTAATAAATCTTTCTTCAGGTGAAAATAATCTCTTTCACCATTAAAATAAAATTCCGCAAATCTGAGGGTAAAAAAAAACGTTTCTAAAGTTCTTTTTTTTTTGCAAAAGAAATTCCAATAAAAAATCAGTGCGATTTTCAACTTTTACTGAGCCTATCACCTGCAGTACAGCCCTTTAGTACAGTATATTGCCGCATTAAATATAACAGATCAATATCTCTGCGAGCGTCGAAAAATCCCGACACTATATATAGCTCTTTAATATCCCGTCGTCGGTGTTTGCAAGAGAGCCTAGGCTCTGAATTTCAATTTAACAACCTTTTAGTAGACGAAATTCTCCATCATAAATTTATATGAAAGGTAAGAGGTGAGCTGGAATTTTGGTACATAAAGATTATGCTGGCACAGCTGTGGATTATATGTGGCTTTAAGTCTACGACACCTTATATATTCCATGGCAAATAATTATTCATGCTCATCTAGTGCTCTAGAAACAATGTTCACAGCTTTTACGGACATATTCTGCTCTTACATGGAAAGCGGATAAATTGTAAAAAAATAGCATTGCATTAGAAACAACTGAGATTTAGTGTTTATTCACTTGTATCTGCCATAGCAATCTTGGATCCCATTCCCCTTTGTGAAGGACGAAACATATTAGACGAAACATTTAAACAATCGATTAAATGACCGATTGTTTAAAATCAAAGTCTGATTGAGTTGTATGATTCTCAAGAAAAATCATTTTCATATTTCAAGTAAGTTATGATAAATCGTTTATAAAGATATGGTGAAAACTGTAGTGAAATTACTTTTCACCCAAAGTCGTTAAAAGGAAAATAAATTAAGAAATTACATAATTTAGGAATCAAAGGATTGAAAAAATCCTGAGCGATAATATGAAAAAGCTTATGCAGGATGAAATATTAAATGTTTAGATAATCGCATGCTAAAATTCTCGTAATATGAGGATCGTAGTATCATCTCGTTATAGCATCATCATGGCTGACACAACGGCCCTGGTGGGTTCATGAACTACCTTATTATTGAATTTTGTTTCCCAGCTTCTCGTCTTACCATTGATATTTTTTTCAATCGCTGAGGATACTATCAGTTCCTCTCAGTCTTCCCCTTGTTCTTAGGCTTGTAGAAGGGTGAGTGAAAACTTCATAAGTCATTTGATCAGGGACCATTCTAGACACCACCATATCTCATTCTGTTGATTTAATAATTTTTCCCAAGTCAGTTTTTTGTACAGGTAGCATAATAAGTCATTGGATCTTCTCAACAATTCGCCTACTTTAATTGCATATAAATAAATATACACTGGTTATCAAAAATTAAGGAAAAGTCACAAAAATAGCGATTACTCAAAAAGTTAAGCGTAGAATTTAATGAAACTTATACACATTATACAACACATAGGTAGGTATAAAACAGCATAAACGAAATCTCTAGACAATGATGGTGTTATAGAAACTAGCATATGTATACAATGAATCAATCGGATGTGTCAGTTTGGTATAGGAAAAGTACCTTTAATGTGGCGTATGATCCCCCCAACAAGCAATACAACACATACAGCGATGTGTGATGCTGTCAATAATGCGGTCTATGAGTTCGGTAGGAAGTGAGAGCCATTGATCTTGCAAATCAGTTGAAAGCGCGGCTAAGGTCCTAGGAGGAAGATTGAGAGTAGTTATGCGTCGTCGTAAAGCGTCCCAAATATGCTTGGTAGGATTCAGGTCCGGTGATCGAGCTGGCCACTCCATTCGATAAATTGTTTCCTGCTCAAGATAAGCATCCACGATGCGAGCCCTGTGTGGTCTCGCGTTATCGCCCCGTAGCACGAAAGCATCACCCATTGCCCCGGCATAAGGGCACACATAAGCATCAAGAATGTCATCTCTATAGGAGTGAGCATTCACATTTCCATGGGGAAAGGCATGGAGGTCTGTGCGTCCACCCAAAGAAATTCCACCCCAAACACAGACACTGCCTGCTCCGTATGCATCTCTTTCACGGATGTGTGATGGATGAAAACGAGTTCCAGGTTCTCTCCAAATCAAAATGTGCCTACTATCGCTTTGGAGGATAAACCTGGACTCATCCGTAAAGAGAACAGCCCTGCATTGATCACGTGTCCAGTGGACATCTTGACGTGCCCACTGCAAACGTTCCCGCCTATAGCGTGACGTGATCGGGACGCAAATGGCTGGTAGCCTCTTCAAAAAGACCACCTTCATGAAGCCTTCTACGCATGGTTGACGTTGATAGCAACCTTCCAGAGCTTGCAGCGAGGGAGGAACTGCAAGCGGAGCTTGAAGACGGAGTTGCGTTTAATTCCTTCGTGAGCATAACGACAAATATCTGTCATCGGCACTCGTTGTAGCGTATGGTCGTCCTTGGCTGAACCTCCTGGATGCCGAATCCGTGGTTAGAAATGTTTGCCAAAGTCTATGAACCACAGGCGGACTCACATTTATGCATCTGGCCACTTCTGTCTGACTTTGTCCTGCCTCTAGTCTCCCAATAGCTCGCCATCGCAGTTTTTCGGTCAAATGATGCCTGGAGGTCATTGTTACAATTAGGCTATGCCAGATGTCTAATCTCATCCTCGCAGATACAATTGTCGTCTTGCTCTGAGACATTCACTTTTATGCTCCTCGCAAATGACGTATTCCGACTGCAACGCCACTATTTTGCATAATGTAGTATTGTTCAGCACCGTTTACTTAACAACATATTCAAATTTTAAACAGATTGGCCTAGTTTTGAACGTGTTATCTCTCTTTTTGTGATTTTTCCTTAATTTTTGATAACTAGTGTATATAGTATATATATATATATATATATATATATATATATATATATATATATATATAGAGAGAGAGAGAGAGAGAGAGAGAGAGAGAGGAAGGAAAGGGTGGGATTATGGATCCCCCTTTTGTTTTTGGCTCACTGTGGTAATACCTAAGACTGGTTTTCATATTTTGGGGCTCTAACCTCTCCCATAACTCATTATCCAAACATCCTTAATTAGATTTCCCGTTAAGGTGACTGCCTACGTTGAAAATGCCATTTTTTGACTATTTTGGTCAATTTTATTTTTTGCAAGAATCGTGTAATTCAATCTTTTCTCTTTTCAAAACCATTTTAATTTTCATTCTACATCAATTAGAAGCAGAGTTATAGCTATTTTAAAAATCATCGTCTAATACAAAATTGAAGTGACAAACAACTTTAAATGCTTTTTTTCTCAGAATGATGTTTTTAACACAAATCTCTACTGTTATCATGATATTTCGCATAATAATTCATATAATTTGATAAAATTTTCAGTAAATGTTTTAAATGCTATTGTTAATGAAATGACGCACAATAATTGATGTATAATAAATAGTTTTTTGTTTGGGGCTGTGATTCCTTATAAAAATAAGGAAAAGAATGACGAATTGGGGAAAATTTTCATATTGGAACATAACATTTTATCTGTATTATTTTTGCATTTTAAAATTTCTCTTAGATTGTGGGTCATTTTGAGGATAACTCTCATATGTATCATGTGTGAGAAGGAAATTAAAATAGTAGCATTAGAATTTTGTCTAGAGTGTTAGGCGTTTTAGCTAAATTTCATTAAAGATTACTTCAAATTGATCAATTTATAAGAAAGTATGGTATTTACAGGTACGTTTTTTTTAATTTTATATTTTTAAATGCTATTTTACCATAAAAGACCAAAAAATCCTTAAAATTTTTTTTTAATTTGCTCCGAACGTAGGCAGTCACCTTAAATCTATTTTTAAGATTTATACAATCACATAAGTGAAAAAAGTCAAAACTTGCAAATGTCCAAAAGTGGATGGTAATATGGACCCCACCTTTTTTACCAAAAAATCATTTATTTCTTTATAAAACAGCTGTAAATAAAAAAGAGAAAAGTTTTGAAAAGAAAAAATGAAAGAAAGAAAATATATTTATTAAACAGCTGGATCATCAAATATTATGTATATAAAAAACTTCAATTTTGAATGTTTTCAAATTACGGATATGTGTCAAAAATTTCAGATATGTTGTTTAATTAGTATAAGTTCACTTACATGCATGGCATTGCAATCTAGTGGCCTCCTGTAGCTTTAATGATATCCTGTACACGTTTTGGAATGGATTTCACTAATTTAGAACATAAATTTTTGACGTCGTCATTACGAAACCAAATTTTTATGACATTCTCAATCATTTTTCTCTTGTTTGGGCAGTCCATCTACTCACACGTCTCTTCACAATGCTCCACAAATTTTTGATGAGATTTACATCTGGATAATTACCATGCCGATCCAAAACCGTTAATTTCTTTTCTTGAAAAAATATCTCAGAATTATGGCATGGAACGAGGTCTTGTTAAAACACACCAACACCGCCAGCGAACGTTTGCATAAAAGACACAATTTTGTCTTCTAGTATTGAAATGCATTTTTTATAGTTCATCATTCCTTCAACAGGTACTAAGCTGCTAGGTCCTCCAGATGTAAAATAACCCCTAAACATCTGCTTTTGAGGGTCCTTAACTGTTTGATTAAGATGTTGTTCCCTGGTGGGTTCTCAGTGCTTCGCCTGACAAATGATGATCGAAATCCTCGCACAAGAAATGGGTTTCGTCGCTGAATACAACCTTATTCTAGTCTTGTGCAGTCCAGGATTGATATTTCCTGGCCCAATACAAACGTTTTCTCTTGCATGTGATAAAAACTGTGTTTGGACTGGTGTTCATGCCCATCTCCTTACTTCAATAAGCTTTCGTCGTACTGTCCATGAATCAACACTCACACCAGTAGCCAATAATTTTCTCTGAATATCTGAACTTGTCTTGCGAGGATGCATTTTACTATCTCGTACAAGAAAATTGTCTTTCCGAGGTGTTCTTTTACGTTTGTGTACACATTTACTCTACCGAAACTGTCCCAAACTTTTTTTCTATAATCCTAGAAATACTTGATTTTCCACCTCCGACTGCTGTAGCAATATCCCTCACAGTATATATATATATATATATATATATATATATATATATATATATGTGTGTGTGTGTGTGTGTGTGTGTGTGTGTTTGTTTGTTTATCTATATTACATACACAGGGTGGGCAAAATGTCCATAGAAACTTTAAAAATTCATAAAAACCAGAAAAAGAACCAAAATAAAAAAATGTTTGCAGGGTTAACATCGCTAGGTCGCGGGAATTTTTTTAGACAGGAAAAAAGTAACTCAAAAAACAACCGACAGGTGGCGCTTACGTACACAGGTCAAAGAAAAAATACGTAAATAACGAAAAGAATGCTTCTAAACCGTTTATTACAGCAGTAGGTGTTCCACATGACCCCCACCACACGGGGGGGTGTGGTGACCCCCACGACATGACCCCCACCACCATACATTGCAAACGAGTCACAAATCCAGCAACGGCAGAGTGCAGCAGGTCCGGATGTATATATGACACCTCTCGGCGGATCGCAACTTTGAGTTCCGACAGATTGGATGGACCGGATAGATACACCCGGGATTTCAAATATTCCCATAACCAGAAGTCTGCCGGTGTCAAATCTGGAGACCGAGGAGGCCATGGCAATCTGCAACGCCTGCTAATGATTTTGTCTTACCCGAACGTCTGCATCAGGAATGCCTTGACCGGAGTAGCAGTGTGACTAGTTGCTTCATCTTGCATAAACGTGATGGTAGAGAACGCATCTCTTTCGCGCAAACATGGCACGACCTCCTCGCGCAGAAGCGTTAAATAACGCAACGCATTCACCGTATCCATTTTCCATCCTTTTACTGGGCACTGCATTTCAAAGACGGGCCCTATGAATAACGAACCTGTAAACCCACACCACACTGTCACTTTTGGGGAATTCAATGGTTGCTGCGTGTACTCACGTGGATTACAAGTCGCCCAGATGCGACAATTATAGGTATTAACGTCGCCTTGAAGCGAAAAGTGAGATTCCTCTGTCCACAAGGTGTTAAAGACCCAGGTGGGATTCTGTTCGATTTTGCAGAATGCCCAACTCACAAATGCTTCCCTCACTACGGTATCCGCTGTTAAACTTTCATGGCACGACTGCAGTCTGTATGGGTTCAGATCAAGGATTCCATGGAGAATACGGCGTACTGAAGATGGTGGTAAGCCCAAGAGTCTGGCAGCTTCACGAGCAATGATGGTCCCTGCAGCTGAATCGGCCGCTAGCACTTCCATTTCGGCTGTAACACGCGGCGCACGTGCCTCCCTTAAACATGGTCGTCAGGCTTTTACACGATCCTCCAGCGTTCCAGTTTCCTCAAACCGCTGTACAAGCTATATAAGGCCTGTCGCTGTTAAAGGCCCTTTTCCACTCTTCACATTTTTCTGAACTCGGAATTTACGCAAGGCAATGGTCGCTGATTCTTGGTTCACGTAAAACAACTTCACCAACAAAGCTTTATCCTTCGCACTCAGCATCCTTGTTCACATACACGGTTTACAACAGTTTATTGTAATTGTACCAGTGGTGTAGGGAGCGTTGAGTACGAAGATATTTATTTTTGAGGATGCCAAATTGGTCTTTATTACCCAGAGTGCAAGCAGGGAGAACCTGGAAGAGGAGTTTCTCATAATTTTCCATGTCTGCATAACATCACGGCATGGAAAAGAGTTTAACTTTAAGAGTTCCAAGAGTTAAACTTTTCAATTATTTAAGCATTTAATTATTTGTATTATTATTTACTCGAAATCCTTTAATGAGTTAACATTAAATACTAGCTTGGTTAAAGGACTTCAGGTGTATGATAAAATGAATAATTAAATATCTTCGTTTTTCTTTAACCTTTAATTTAAACTGAATTTCGGCAAAACTTTTGAAGAATCGCTATAATTAACATTTATTATGGGATCTTGAAAATAATGTAATATAGAACAATAAAGCAACACTGTTAGTACTGGGAGTGTAACAGGCTCACCGCTACCGTTGAAAGATTATTTTCCTTTATGTCGGTTAACACCATTTTTCGGAAAAAACAAAATAAATTTATATGAAAAAATTATTCTTATTTCAGCGATAAATGATAGAAATAAAATTTCGTATTATAATCCTTTGAGGCGATATCTTGCCAAATTGGCAATCTTTTGAATTTTTTTATGATAAATATTAGGTTTTACTGGTTATTCGCCAAAAATTAGAGCAAATCTATAACAAGAAAAGAAAAAAAAGCCGCCAAATGGTAGCTACTGGGAACTACAGCCTTAAATAGTTCTTTAATACAAAGACCAATCGAAACAAAATCTTCTTAAATTTTGTTTCTATTCATTTTGTAGTGCATGGTGATTTCACAAGTATGGCATCGTTGTTCAACAATTTATGGTATTGGATTACAGAGAAACAGACTCAGCGTTTTAGTATTATCTTCCACTAATACCTGATGGACAAATTTTTCTTGAAATCTTAAATTATTTTGCATAGCTGATAAATTTCTTGAGATCCATTAATGAATCCTCTCCAGTGTATTTTGCACTAGCTATCACAGTTTACTCTAGCAGTGCAGTCCTTCTTATCCACCAAATTTTTGCATTTATATTTCTATCGATTTAACTTTTCACCCTTTCTGTTGCTGAAATATCGACACGTTAGATCGATGAAAAAATACGGTGCCATTGGAATGATTTTCATCCAGGGACATTACGCAATAAAAAATACTCAAAATCTTCTCAAAGCTCGAAATTTATAAGTAAGTATAATCAGATCATCGGTTGAATTAAATAGTTTGAAATTTTGAGAATAATTTGAAAAAATCCATATGATTGTTCATTACCTGGCTCATGGATCTGGGTGCATTCGTAAAGTATAATCTTTAAAAAAAATCGTTCTTGCCCTTAAGTAACAGAGAATATCTCACCAAGAAACAAATCAGTATGTCGAACCATATACAGTCGAACCCCGTTATAGCGAACCCGGTATATAACGAACTCACGGATATAACGAACGAAAATTTTGATCCCGTCGTTTTCCTATTATACGTAATTTAATTAGCATTGTATCAGTTTAATATAATCGATTTTAGTCGATTTTATTCATTAATTATCATTTTTAATACATTTTATCATTTTTTAATACATCATTACTGAATGCACATTGCAACTAATGAGTTACACATTTTGTGATCTCTAGCATTTTTCTTAACGGTTCGGATATAGCGAACCACCGGATAAAGCGAACAACATATTTTCCTTCTCCAAGTCTTTCAAAGTCTTCTCCAAGTCACTTGTGCTGTGAACTAAGTTCACATTTGTTTTTCTCCAGCATTGCTATATCAGCACAAAGACGTTCAAATTTCGAGCTCCAAAATTCTTTGCCTTTTTAAATCCAGCAAATGCATTTTAAAGCTTCCAATGTCAATATTAAAGGGAGAAAATTTTAATTCTGTTACAGTGGCATTAAGAGGTTTTTTTAAAAAAAGGCTAACGTCGGTTGCTGTTTTTGACTTCCTGAAACCTGTTGAGAAAAGCTTCCCTCATATTTAAAAGTGCTGTTTTGAAATAGCAAATGCCAATATCAGAATTATTTTCTCGGCGATGTTTCAACAGGTTTGAAAAGTGAATCTAAATTTCTCTATCAAAATCTTGAGCAAAAAGGGCTAATTTGTTTTCGAATGAAATAACTTCTTCTAACATCGAAAAAATTGTTTTTCCTTTCCCCTGTAGTTTACGATTAAGCTGATTTAGATAAGACGTAACGTCAAACCGTGAAATAAAATTTTTGAATCCACGGATCATTCGTTAGTTCTGGATAGTGAAACCCTTCTCAAGGAAAAATGCTTTAATTTCTGTTTTTAAGGAAGCGAAGCGTTTCAAAACGTTTCCTCTTGATAACCAAAGTACCTCGTTATGCAGCAAGAGATATGAGTACTCACTCTCCATTTCAACTAAAAATTCTTTAAATTGGCGATGATTAAGAGCTTTAGCTATAATGGAGTTGATAATCTAAATCACCAATTCCAAATCTTTGCAAATTTCATCTGGAAATGTCAGCGCACAAAGCGCTTCTTGATGAATGATGCAATGGTAATGGATTCATTGTATCTCGTGATTTTTCTTTCAAAATAGCAACAAACTTCTTTCTTACACCGGTCATAACTTTCGCCCCGTCTGCTGAAATTGAGACAATTATATCAAGTAGAATATGATGTTTATCAATGCACTCATTTGCAGTATTAGCTATATCCTTTCCACGTGTTTGACCTTTGAGTGGCAATAATCCTAGATGTTCTTTTTTAGAACGTGTAGATGAAATAAATCGTACAAAAAGGGGAACTTGCGTTGTATCATTTATGTCACAAGACTTGTCAACTGCTATTGATAAAGCTCAAACCAATTTAAGATCTTCGACTTGCTGGTTGGTAATATTAGAAGACATTTTGACTAGTCTAGTCTTTTCTGCGGGGACATGCTCTCGGAAGTAATATATCGTAGAACACGATGCAAAGATACGACCAGACGGTACGCGTTGACATTTAATCTTTCTGGAAATGTTTTCTCATTAAATCGCTTCAGAGCACTTGCCTAAAGATATAGACACATAAACAACTAAGTATGTAAAACAGAAAAAGAAAACTAGTCATCACGAAGATTCAATCGCAACTTACGTGCGCGTCCGCACGTGGTATTTTGTGGAAGAGCCACACTGAAGGGGCCAAAGAGCAGCATGTGACTCGCGAGCTGCGGTTTGCCGACCACTGGTTTAGGAGGAAGTCTGTCGGTCCTTCCCGAGCATTTTTCCTGTCGTTTCAAGCTGAATGGAGTTTTAGTTAGCGTTTGATAGGACGCATTTATATACACACACATATATATATATATATATATATATATATATATATATATATATATATATATATATATATATATATATATATATATATATATATATATATATATATATATATAAATGGATGTATGTGTGTCTGGATGTATGTTCCAGCATCACTCTAGAACGCCTGGAGCAATTTAAACTAAACTTGGTACACATATCACTTACAATCTGGAAAGAAACACTGGATGGGTAAGTCACCCCTAGTACCCCAAGGGGGAGAGGGGGGGGGGCAGATGGACATGTAAAAATGATTGAAAATGACTAATATTAATGTCGAACCCATAGTCTACGGGTTCGCTGAGATAAATAATGACACTCCCGATGCCGTTTAAGTGCAAATTCAGCACCCCATTAGCATAGGGGGAGGCGAGGGGGGGAAGAAGTGGTGAATATAAAACGTCCAAAATGACCAAGAGTAGCGTCGAATCAATAGTTTTCGGGGTCGCTGAGACGAATAGTGACACTTCGAAGCCGTTTAAGTGCATATTTAGCCCCCATTAGCATTGGGGGAGGCGAGGTGGGAAGAAGGGGTGAATATAAAACGTCCAAAATGACCAAGAGTAGTGTCGAATCCATATTTTTCGGGGTCGGTGAGACGAATAGTGACACTTCCGAAGCCGTTTAAGTGTATATTCAGCCCCCATTAGCATTAGGGTGAGGTGAGGGAGGGGGGGAGAAAGTGTGAATATTATACGTCCAAAATGACCGAGAGTAGTGTCGAATCCATAATTTTCGGGGTCGATTAGACGAATAGTGACACTTCGAAGCCATTTAAGTGCATTCTCAGCCCCCATTAGCATTGAGGGGGAGACGAGGGGGGAAGAAGGGGTGAATAAAAAAACGTCCAAAATGACCGAGAGTAGTGTCTAATCCGTAGTTTTCGGGGTTGCTGAGGCGAATAATGACACTTCCGAAGCCGTTTAAGTTCATATTCAGCCCCCCATTAGCATTGGAGGTAGGCTAGGAGAGAAGAAGGGGGGAAATATAAAACATCCAAAATGACCGAGAGCAGTGACGAATACATAGTGTTCGGGGTCACTGAGATTGATAGTGACACTCCCGATGGCGTTTAAGTCCAAGTTCAGCCCCCCCCCCCCAACAGCATATGGCGAGAGGCGAGGGGGGAATATAAAACGTCCAAAATGACCGAGAGTAGTGTCGAATCCATAGTTTTCAGGGTTGCTGAGACGAATAATGACACTTCCGAAGCCATTTAAGTGCATATTCAGCCCTCATTAGCATTAGGGGGGGGGAGAAGGGGGAATATAAAACGTCCAAAATGACCGAGAGTAGTGTCGAATCCATAGTTTTCGGGGTTGCTGAGACGAATAATGACACTTCCGAAGCCTTTTAAGTGCATATTCAGCCCCCATTAGCATTGGAGGGAGGCTAGGAGAGAAGACGGGGGGAATATAAAACATCCAAAATGACCGAGAGCAGTGTCGAATCCATAGTGTTCGGGGTCACTGAGATTGATAGTGACACTCCCGATGGCGTTTAAGTCCAAGTTCAGCCCCCCCCCCCCCGAACAGCATCTGGCGAGAGGCGAGGGGGGAAGAATGGGGAATATAAAACGTCCAAAATGACCGAGAGTACTGTGGAATCCATAGTTTTTGGGATCACTGAGTTGAATAGGGGAAACTAAAAATGTTGCTTATAATCAAGTTTTGAGTTAAATTAACATTATTGTGAATTTGAAATTTTACTTTATCATTTGTATACTTTACAAATACTTCAAATTACCTGTAAAGTACTTAGATTTTACATTATAGGTAAAATTCCTCCCTTTACCTGTGTAATAAAAAATTGAGATTAATAAACACCAGGGAAACGCAGGCTAAACAGCTAGTGTGTGTTTGTTTGTGTGTGTGTGTGTCTGTGTGTGTATATGTGTGAATGTGTAATATTAGTGCTACGGCGGGGCGATGCTCAACAGGCCGGTGAACTGGAAATGTAGTCGTAGAGAGTGGCTGATTGGCGTAGAAATGAAGTCCAGGCGAGAATGTTCTGTTGCGATAAGTTAATGACGGAAAAGGTTTGAAATTTGTTTCCTATATATGTGTGTGTGTGTGTGTGTGTGTGTGAAAGTGAAAGAGAAATAATTTTTTGATTATGAAAAATTTTATTTGAATTGAATATATATTCAAAATTATATAATGTTTCAGACTAATTGGATATTATTTCATAAAAGAAGTAATTACTTTCAGATATGAATTTAAATATTCTGTTAAATACTTTAATAGTAATTTTTATGACAGATTAATATTTGCATTTTGAAATTTAGTTATAAGCAAGAGAGCAAATAACTCTAAGTTCCATAATTCTAGCAAAACAATTATTTGAAAACAAAGAAAGTTCTTGAAAATATAAAACTAATTAGTATCCTCTACATTTCATTATCTTCTGTTTCAAAACATTTTCTAATTTAACAGCAATTGTTTCATTTGTAACCATTAAGGCTGCTATTTACTAACCCTATAGCATTCGCTCACCTCAATTTTAATCTATGGAGAAAATTTGTCCAAGGATTGCCGACTAGGATTTCAAGATTTTTTAATTCTACTCCATAATAGAGAAGAAAATTTTATGTCTTGGGGCATTTTTCGTTTTTTTAATGCAAATAATAATTTTAAATTTAAATAATTGGGGAGGAAAACCTGGTATTATGTGTTTTAAACGCTCATAAATTCCTTTGGGGAACGAAATTTATAAAATAAATCAAGATGCATAAAAGTTCAGGCTATCTGAAAATACCATTTTTCTTGGATTATCAGCATTTATGTAACTGTAAATAGCAGACAAATTTTCTCCATAGCTTAACATTGAGGTGAGCGGATCCAATTGGTTAATCCAATACACAGCATCTTTAGGAGAATTTCTTGAATTCTTTTCTTAGAATTATGAAATTTGAATTCCTAAGCTAGATCAATAATTATTTCTTACATTTTTCTCAGTTACTTTGCAAAAAGTGTATGTTCATGTAAACTAAACGTCTTTTAATGCTCTGATCTATATCTTATTAAATACCTTATTACATAGGAAAACAAACTTAAAATTTCCTTGGTACATCTTTGGGACTTCCAGTTCATTCAAAAGAATAATTAAAGGTCTCATCGCAATCACAAATAATCCCTCACTATCAAATACTATATTTCTTGAAATGGTTTAACCTTGTCAATCAACGTCTACTGTATTTCCTCATAGACAAGAAACTGAAACTTTATGACATTATGAAATTCCGTTTTCATTACTTTAAAAAAATAATCTTTTTAAATGCTGCTTAAATGATATCATCAAAGGAACAAATTACCCTCCTTTCAGTCCATGAAAAGAAGATAATCGTGTTTCCATTCAAGTGATGCAATAAATAGAAATGGAAGAAAAACTGGCTCAAGACAGTTATTTTAGACATTCAAAGAAAACTGTATGGACAAATTCAGTATTTACCGATGAATTCAATAAATTGATTAATTATTTTATATTTGAATTTGTTATTAAATGAAAATAGGAGCATACCAAGTTTTAAATTTTAAGCAATAAATTTGATATCATCAGCTATAGTATTTATATCAGTTCCTAGATGACAATTAGAGTAAATTGTATGTTGTAAGCCTTAAACAACTTATTTGGTAATTTCGATTATTTTTTTAAATCATTAATAAGAGTGTACCAAATTGTGAATTTTAAACAACTTATTTGATGAATATATTAAATTGGGATTTCGTATGAGATCAATATAAAAAGTTCATACCCTCGTCTCGGTTAGTTTTACTCCTAGTCATTCATGTTTCAACGACTAGAAGCCAAATTGTTGACTAGCGCAAAATAAAAGTCTTGAGTAATTTAGCACATTTTTTTCTATAATGATTAATTTTGTATTGAAATTTTTTTTAAGTTACACAATCACTATAGTATGCTACATAAAGTTCATACCCACGTCTCCAGTTAGTTTTACTGGTAGTCATTCATGTTTCAACGACTAGAAGCCAAATTGTTGACTATCGCAAAATAAAAGTCTTGAGTAATTTAGCACATTTTTTTCTAAAATGAATAATTGTGTATTGAAAAATTAAAAAAAAATACTATCATTATATTATGTTACTAAAAGTTCATACCGTTTTCTCCAGTTAGTTTTACTCGCGGTCAATCATGTTTCAACGATTAGAAGCTAAATTGTTAACTAGCGCAAAATAAAAGTCTTGAGTAATTTAGCACATTTTTCTCTAAAATGAATAATTGTGTATTGAGAAATTTAAAAAAAAAAACTATCACTATATAATGTTACTAAAAGTTCATACCGTTGTCTCCAGTTAGTTTTACTCGCGGTCAATTATGTTTCAACGATTAGAAGCTAAATTGTCAACTAGCGCAAAATAAAAGTCGAGTAATTTAGCACATTTTTTTCTAAAATGAATAATTTTGTATTGAGAAATTAAAAAAAACTACCACTATATTATGTTACTAAAAGTTCCTACCGTTGTCTCCAGTTAGTTTTACTCGCGGTCAATCATGTTTCATCGATTACAAGCCAAATTGTTAACTAACGCAAAATAAAAGTCTTGAGTAATTTAGCGCTCTTTAACTGTTGAAATTTACTTGTGAATTCTTATTATATACTTAATTAAAAGTTCGTAAACTTTAGATAGCTCATCCAGTAATTTATTTATGCCTGTATGCACGAGAGATAGCATTTCGTTTCCCCCAGACTTTTCCTTGCAATTTTTACGCGTCCGAGACAAGGAGCCTCATACTTCTACGTATTGGGTGAACGGGTATATTTTGAGGGGAGCAATGTCTTCCTCAGAAAGTAAGCAAAGGAGGAGACTGTTCTTTTTTAGGTTGTGACGGGAAGGAAGCACAGATGATTTTAAAACGGCGTGAAAAAACGGAAGCACTGGTTCGACGCCAGTAGCGTTAAATCATTCCAGGGTTAGGGCTTCCACCTATTGTCGGAAACGGGCCTGGGTGAGGCCTGAGTGAGGAAAAGAGTCATAGCAGTGTGAGAGGATGTTCATGTTGCATTTTATTTAAAAGTACGCTGTTTTGCATCAATGAGAATATATATATATATATACTAGCTGAATACCCGCACTTCGCTACGGAGTACATTCAAATTAAATACAACGGTCAATGTATGCAATTCATGCCAAATATATATATATATATATATATATATATATATATATATATATATATATATATTATATGATAAATACGAGGATCAATGTATACAATTGATGTAATATATATATATAAACAGTAACCACCGCTTATAGTGATCAGTGGTTATAAGAATCAACCGTTTATAAGAATCAATATCGCAAAAACAAAAACAAATGTATTATTTCCATGTTAAAATTTCCGCTTTAAAGAATCAATCCACCGGTTATAAGAATCAGTTTGCAATATTCGCCTTCCTTTCATTTTTCCAAAAAATGCCACTTGAACTCTCAAAAGGTACGAAATTCTTTCTTAAGTTTTTGAAAAGAAAGATTGATAAAACTTTGGGGTGGAAAACAGTCGTAAAATACATTCCTTTAGACATAATATAAGAGTTTCTCCTTATACGTTTTTGCTAAACACTGTCTTATTAGCTTTATCCAGGGGCATCTAACCCGCCCGGGTCCGATTTCGCTTTTCTCCAGACAGGCACTCCTTTTCTCCCACCACTTACTTCCTGGTTGCGGATTTCTGGACCCTGAAACGCATAAATCTTCCGCAAAGTGTCCACCATCACTTACGCAAACGGGACAGTGGATTCAACACTTCAAACCGTGAAACGTAAACGGATCCATTTTGCTGAATCAGATGAACCAGATGCTGAATCAAACGTTTCACGGTTTGATTCAGAATTAAACCGTGAAACGTAAGCTATAAAGTGAATCTTCGTCTGAGACTGTAATAAGCATACGTCGCTAGTATTCCCTTTAGTTTTCTAACAAAATTGCCAGTTAGTGTTAGAACTTTTTGATAGTCGAATTCAAATATGATAAAAACAAGGAAAACTCTTAGTTTTTCTGAAAAACAGAACTTGTTAATTAGATATGATGCTCTTCCAAAGTGTAGCCAAAGAGAAGCTGCCTCTTGTTGCTTGACACATGATTTTATAATCATGTGTTGTTACTTATAGGTCTAGAAATTTAGTTATAGTATTTGTTTAGAAATTGAGTATTTTTAAAATTATAAAAAATAATTTTAATAAATGATAAATAACGTAAATTAAAGAGTATTTAATGGTAAATTATGTATATATGTGCCTGTGTGTTTATATATATGTACAAGTATATATTTGTGTATGTGTGCCTGTCCAAAGGGAAGTTTCGGTTATAAGAATCAACCGCTTATAAGAATCAAAAACAGTAATAACAAACGTGATTCTTATAAGCGGAAATCACTGTATATATATATATTTATAAGAAAATCGTAAAGGATAATTTTATAGACAAAATAATGTAGAGGAAAATATTCAAATTAAATCTAATATAAAGAATACTAAAGAATATAGTACAGTTAATATAGTACAGTTTGTAGAACATTTCTTTTACTGTAGCCAGCAGTGTATATATTTCTTTATAATAAATACGACGATCAATGTATACAATTGACGTAAAAAAAAACAAAAAAATATATTTATAAAAAAAATCGTAAGGGATATTTTATAGACAAAATAATGTAGAAGAAAATATTCAAATTAAATCTAATAGGACATACTAAAGAATATAATACAGCTAATATAGTACAGTTTGAGGAACATAATATCTTTTACTGTATTTTAATATTTTTTTGGATAATGTCCAATCGTCTGCCGCATTAGCAAGGAAAAAAGATATTTTTTTGTTTAATTAGTTGTTATGCACGTGACGATAAATTTATTTAAAGTACCAGAAAAAGAAATCACGTGATCAGCATTTAGTAAATTAAATTCTAAAAATTAATCTTTAAAAATTCACCAAAAATCAGAAAATCGAGGTAAAGATTCCAAAACGATTTCATTTTAAAAGAATTTTTAGGATCTTTCTTCTGATATAAATTTTATAACCCTCAAATTATTATTTTAAATGCAAACTTTAAAAAAGTTACAAAAACAGCGTAAAAAGTTAATTTAAAAAAATCTAAGAAGAATTTTTCAAAAATCTTTCTTAGTGCACCCCTACACCATAAGAAGAATCGCCATGCAAAATTTCAGCCCTTTAGGTCCAGCTGTTTGGTCTGTGCGTTGTATGTCAGTAAGTCAGTGAGTCAGTTACAGAACTGTTTTATATATATAGACTAGCTGAATACCCGTGCTTCGCTATGGAGTACATTCAAATTAAATACAACGGCAAATTAAATACAAGAAATGTAAGAATTTATCAGTCGCAATAATACCGCCATCTACTTATGAGTTTTCACGCATTGTGTGTTGATGGTAATGACTCATCATGTAAAAAATGACTCATGGACCAGATGAAAATGTTCAATTCTTGTCTATGATTGTTGTATAACTTAAACCTTAGGGGTAAAACCCTATGGGTTGATTAGCCTTTCTATTAAAGGAATATCAAATAGGTGAAGCAACGTTGCTCCCTATGAATGGACAGCACAAGAACGTGCATGCCTTAGTCGGAATTCATGCCAAGGCTCGCTTCGTAGAAGCTCGCAACACTAACCACTGTACAATATGAACGGAAATCATAGGACCATAATAAAATATTTACACTAAAAAAAAAAATTTGTGTAAGTTTAATCTTTACTTTAATTTACAAAATTTAAACGATAAATAACATTTATTAATAACTAGTAGGTAACCCGTCATTTTGACGACATAATGGAAAAAGTATATGAAAGTTAAAAAATATCCCGAATTATCTAAAATATTGCATTTAATCCACACCTTGTAAAAGCAAGCCCTTTCATTATTTTTTATTTATTTAGTTTTTCATGCGATTGGAGTAGTAGACTGCCATCCAACCCGTCATTTTGACGCCATAATACTAAAAATGACGTCATAATGGAAAAAGTATATGAAAGTTAAAAAATATCCTGAATTATCTAACAATATCACATTTAATCCACACCTTGTAAAAGCAAACCCTATCATTATTTTTTATTTATTTAGTTTTTCATGCGATTGGAGTAGTAGACTGCCATCCATTTTTTTACAGTTCACTACGCGATTCATTCACATTCAAGTTTGTTTACTTTCAGAATTCATCGCAAAAGTAAACAGATTTTTAAAAACTGTTAAATATACAGCTAAAAACATCCAATTTTTTTTTAGTTCTGAATGTTTTATAGAAAAATAGGCTGAACAAACGTGATTTGATGGAGAAGATATTTGTTTTTAGGTAAGAAAAAATTCTGATCCACATCTGAAATTGAAATTAAGCCTAACCGGCGGTTTGTTTACTGAGGGCTTCAATTGAAAGATGAGTACAGCCCGGAAGTGTCATACAGAGACAACGGCTATTATATATAGGATGTTAAACCACTGTACTGATCATATTTAAAATAAACTGTATGATTATGGGTTATTCTCATTTTTCGCTAATTAAATGACACACCCGTGTGTCATTTAATTAGCACAGACGGAGGAGAATTTACTCTGGAACGGAGGCAACATCAAATCAAATCTAGCTCCGCCACTAGCTTGAATCCGATCCCAATTAGCCCTATTATTCTACTGTTTAAGTCAAAAACCTGCTTTAAAAATTTCCTTGTGGAGGTCTTCCTATTTTCCAAAGCAATTGCAAGCGATTAGCCACTGCTTCACTATGACATGCTTATAGTTTTCATGAATGAAACCTCATAATTTTGCAAATCAGGCCATTCAAACTTAAGTTAGCTTGTAGGGTTTTTATGTTTATATCTTTTTTCGAAAATACGGTAATTTCTCCCAAACATTATAAGAAAAATGGAAAAAAATAGATTGCTAGAGACAAAAAAAAATTGAACCCTGCCAAGAAACATTAGAACTCAATTAAAATAAAATAAAACAAAAAAAATTTAATCACTCATACAGAATGAAGACCATAGAGATAAAGATCATTATGAGAACGTCTTTTAATTACCGTTTAATGAAATACGATCGACTCCCCTCTTATCCTTTTGTCGCAAGTGATTACAGTACCTTTGAAATCGCCCCACCGTGCATAAAATATTGGACATATCTCCTTTATATGATAATAAGGAGTGACGTAGATCGGCTCCGGATATGGATGATGGAGTTCGAGTCTCCGAATTAAAAGAAGAAAGGCACGGATTAGAAAAAAAAAAAGTTTTGCAGTTTTGGAGATGACCCTCTCTGCATTTATACTAAGCTACCCGAATAATTTTATTCCATGTAAAATGCGGGAGAAATTCTTGAATATTTCCCATAAAAAAGCAAAAAATAACGCTTCAAAAATTCATAGACATGAAAACGAAAAAAGAAATATCATATATTAGAATGAATCTTTTGTAATTCGTTCACAGACATGTTATAATGTTATGAATTTTAGTGAAATAAAATTCTACCTTGTCTAGAATTAAAATAATAATTTTTAAGCTTTAGAACCTCAATAGTTACAGACTTCTACCTATCAGATTCTGTAAATTATAATAAAAGTGCTGAATAAATTATCGGAATTACGAAAAAATGAGCCAATCAACAATAACATACCAATTCTCTACCTCCTAATATGTACTCGTTACTTGATTTTTACATAAGTTTTATCTTTGAGGGACCAGGAAAGCAGTGTATTTTATGTGTAAATAAATAAATAAATATATATATATATATATATATATATATATATATATATATATATATATATATATATATATATATATATATATACATATATATATGTGTGTGCATATATATATAAAAAATATATGTGAATATAAATGGGGGGGACTACTTTATGTATATATGTATATGTACATAAACATATTTTTATCATAATATAGGTTTAAATATATGTGTCTATGTGATTCACATTTCACTTTATCTCGCTTGAGATTCCTCTTCCTGAAACTCAGAATTTTTTAGCATACAGAGTAATTTCTACAAGGTACATCAAAACAGTCTGTCTCAATGTACATAATTATCTTATGCATAACAGATGGAATACGAAGCCTAAATAAGCGCAAAATTCTTTTATGTTCTTGTCTCGAAGAAATTTTTGCAATAGGAGGAGAATTATAAAAAGAAAACAGGTAAAACGTTGATTCTGTCTTCCTGCCTAAAGGCGCAGTTAAATAGACATAGCTATATTTTGAATTTATTGAGATAAGTTATCAATTTTTCTTACGTAATTTAAGTTACTAAAATGAAGTTCAATAGCTCCTTTGAGACGAGTTGGGGGACATTTTCGTCATATTAAAAAATGGCCTCTTTCAAGAATTTTCTAATGATCAAATTTATTTAAAATAACTATTTCTGATATTAGTTTTAAAATATAATTGATAAAATGTGGAATAAACAGTGGTTTTGGAATGAATTTTGGCATGTAGTTTTGGATTAAAATGATTAGTAGTTTAGAACAAGACGATATTCCAAATTCATTCATTTGTTAAATTATATATATATATATATATATATATATATATATATATATATATTAGTTTACAGTGTGGAGCACATTAAACCCATTTTTATAAGTATACGGTACACCATATAAAGCAGAAACAGAGTAAAAGAAGTTTTGCTACGATTGTTTTTTAATTATAAGTTTTTAAAGCTATAGTCCTTATAAGATATCATTCGAATTTTTTTATCTTGTTTTGCACTAATATTTGGCAAATCTCTGGAACGATACCATTGACTCATCACCCATCCTACAAAAGTATATTCCATAGGGTTTAACGTTGGGAGATAGTTCTCGAAAACATAAACGATAGTTAATCGAAACGAGACCCCAAAACAAAAGATGGACCCATTTCAAATTTTATTCGTTCATCTTGCCTTTTTTCGTAATTTAAGTGCTCTAACATTAATTGGTTTTGTCGTTAGTCATTTAACTATCCAAAAAGAAAAAAATACCGATGCTTGTTGCACTGTTCTGATGAAATGCACATAGCATTAACAGTAGAACGTCGTACATACAAAATACAGTATTTAGGCTGCATAATTTAGAGTAAAATATTAGAAATGACAAATTTCAATTCCTTCTTCACTGAGCTTTTATATGCAACAAAACCCCCTATCAGTTTTCGGCACACAAAGCACGAATAGACATTCCTGTGCAAAAATGCAGAAAACTAGTAGAATTTACGCCCAATCTCAGAGACGATGAATAGTTTTACCGTAGTTTAGAAGAGTTGCACACGTGTGCAAGGAAGACTAAAGGTTTGGTTTGGTTTGGAGCGCTACGATCATCTTTTTGCTACACAAGGGTTAATTTTACCGGGACCTACTGCTTAAAGCCGATTCCGAACGGCTACAAACATCCATGCCAAGAGTGGGATTCGAACCCACAGACTCCGGTACCGAAAGCCAGCGCCCTAGCCATTCGGCCATCTTCCAGCCAGATGGAGTTATTCGATGTAAAAGGAGGACCCTGTTAGTCAAAGAGACCTGAGAAGACTCTTAACTATAAAAGTCCGATGAATAACTTATAAAGGGAGGTGGAATATCAAAGAACGAAAAGTAACTGTAAATATTAAACAATATGATACGTAAACATTATGATAACGTAAATACATAATTTTTAATTATTAGGTAGATGAATTAAAAAAATGTTTAATTTAAAATATGTTACTATATTTTTTTAATCTTATATAATTTAACCATATCCAGTTGAGATTGACCATCTCCAGATTGTGATCTCTTTGCATAGCAATCAATTCAATTTTCTGTCTACGTGCATTTTACTTTTTAAACAGTCTCAAAAGGGACTGCTCACAGTCCCGTACAAAAGATGAAAAAAAAAAGCGAAGGCATTCTCTGTTGTTTACAAATTGAAAGGACAGCCATCTGGATGCAGTCAACACACAGGTGCAGGCAGCGAGCTTCTCAACCCAGCTCTGAGGAAGCGTTCTCCCATCGATCTGTCCTCTCATTCCCGGAGCAGCCGTTGCCAGCGTTCCGGGAAAACGGATCCGGAAAACGTCGGCGTTCTTGGTGTACGCGGAATTCCAGAGGACGAAAGAGCGGTCGCGGGACGGGATCGAGGTCAGTTCGATTTCGAAGCGGCGATCTGGGAGAACTCGGGGGGCCAAAACTAACGGGCACAGCGATATGATATACAGGCAGGTTAATTAACCATAACAACCAGGTACGAGAGGTCAGTAATGCGTCTTTTAAAATCGCTTTTAATGAGGTTGGATTTAAGGCTGCTGTGTACTAACCCTATTGGATTCACTCACCTCAATGTGAACCTATGGAGAAATTTCTTCCAAGGATTGACGACTTGGATTTGAAGATATGTTTTTAATTGTATTCCGTAACAGAGAAAGAGTTTTTTATTTAAAAATGCAAATATTTTAAAATTTTAATTTTAATCGGTGAAAAAAATTGGTATAATGTTTTTATGCGCTCCTAAATTCCTAAGATGGAAGAAATTTGTAAAATGAATCCTGTTGCAAGGTTCAGGAAAGTTCAGGCTATGTGAAAATACCATTTTTTATTGGTTTATCAGCATGTATGTTACTGTAAACAGTAGACAAATTTTCTCCATAGGTTAACATTGAGGTGAGCGAATCCAGTAGGGTTAGTACAAAGCAGCTTTAATAAAAGCGAAAAATCAAATCCAAAATCGAATACGAGATATATACAAGGTTCAAACTCTGAACCAAATATATCTATCTATCTATCTCTCTTTCTCTCTCTCTCTCTCTATATATATATATATATAACTTCTGGTGCTTGTGGTATCATAGATTATAGCTTTAGTCTTATTAGGATTAGTACTCAACAGCCTTAAGCCTGAGAAAAGTTTGCTGAGCTTCAAAGTTTGCCTCTAAGTTGACGTTTGATTTTCAGATTACTTTGTGTTTCCCTCACAACGTTTAATTTTAGGGAGCGACGGGATTGCAACTGACTATAAAGGATTTCCACTAAGAGAAGAATGTTTTCTGTAGACGTTATTGTGAGAAGTATGTCGTACGTGTTATGGACAAGGAAAGAGAAAGAATTACAAAATAAAATATGATTTTATTGTAATTGGAAATTTTTACAATAAAAAGCACTGAGAGATAGCACAGGGGTTATCATTTATCTTCAATTAAATTTGTTTCGAGGTTTACAAAACTAATAATTCTAGATTTAATTAAATACAAGCTTAACCTGACAAATTTGGATGCTAAGAGGGGAAGGGATGTAGGGGTAGAGTGCTGTACTATTAACTTTCTAGTTAAAGATTTCGAGTATTTAAAACTACATACTATTGTACATAATAATTCTAAATTATTATTGTGGGAAAATCGCTATTGCTTTTAAATATCAAAAAACGTTAAGGGACATAATCTGCAACTGTAACTTTTATAGTCATAACTTAGGCAAAATTTCTAATTCTGATTGTAATTGCCATATTGAGGAGATTAAAAACTTTGTAAATCCAACTTCGAGACATATTGCAACAGGGGATCTTAATATTGTTAAAGATGTTAGGTTGAGGAAAGTTCTACGTAAGGGCTCAAAATTTAGGGTAAGAAATAAGGTAAATCTAAAGCAAATTATAAGTTCTATCACTAAAGATTTAGATTTCTGCATAATAAAATTAGCAAGGAAGTACAATTGGCCTATCGAAGGTTTTATGCAGTGGAAGGTGCATATTTTACAGGGTATAAAAAGGAATTATGAAGAGTATGGCATGGAGGACAAGAGGGGTTTCTTTCTAAACAAAGTTCTATACAGTAAAATTAAAAGTTTAAAAAATAAGTTTATTATTACGGTTGTTGATAAGGCTGCAAATAACTTCGGTTTTATGAGTAAAGATTATTTTAAGCAGTTAATTTCTAGGGAATACAACTCAAATAATACCTATAAAATAATTAACCTTACCAAAAAAGAAATAGATAATAGGATTTTAGCTTTTAACAAAAAATTTAAGTTTAAGATTAATAGCATAAAATACCCTTACCTGTTTCCTACCATAAAATTCCATAAAGTTCCTACTAAATTTAGGTTTGTTACATGTAGTACTAATTGTTATAACACTTTGTTCAGTAAAAAGTTCTTTAGCTATTTAAAAATTATTCTAAATAAAATTAAGTTTACCGAAAATAGCTTTATTATAAATAATAACCAGGATGTTCTACATTTTTTAAAAAGTAAGAATATAGATAGCATATACACGTTTGATTTTGAAAACCTGTTTACTAGTATTCCGCATGATAATTTAATGATTATCTGTTTAGAAATTTATGATGCTTATTTAGATAGTACTTTAATATAAATTGTGACTGCATTGATTTATGTATATTTAATAGTTTTGAAAACTACCTCTTTAATGGCTTATGTTTCTTTAAACAGATAAAGGGTATACCTATGGGTAATAACTATTCTAGTGCATTTGCCAACATATTCTTACATTTTTACGAAACTAAATTTCTTAACTCAAATAATGTTACCGGATTTAGATATATTGATGACCTTATAATTTTTTACTGCAACGATTTGGAATTTCTTAATCAAATCTACCCAAAGGAACTAACTTTAAACCGGACTAACGATAATAATCTTTGTGCGACTTATCTGGATTTAAAAATTAAAATTCAAAATAGAGTAATAAAAATAGGGATATATGATAAAAGGTTAGATTTTAACTTCGAGGTTATTACGTTTACCAATTTCCATAGCAACTTAAACTATAAAATTTATTATAACATTTTTTACTCACAACTTTACAGAATAAAAAACATATGTAACAACGCTAGGGATTTTTTGGAGGCATGTAGCATTTTCGAGTAAAATTTAAGAAAAAGCTATTTCCCTAGAAATTTCTGCAATTTAAAAGTTTTAAAAAAATGGCATTTAGACTCAGGAATTTTTAAAGATGTTTAGAATAGTATTTGTGTTCATTTGGTTAAGCTGTAAAGGGGGGTGCGCTATAGTAATGTTGCAATGACGTAACTTTTAGGATAGAATTGGCTGATGTTTCGCCATAACCGTTACTTGCAGAATTGGGGTGTGTACGCATCTTTTACTTTGCATTAGGATTGTTTGTGTGCTTGCATGTAAGGTGCGTTGAGCCCATACTGTAAGTTGTGTTTGTCTTTTCATTTTCTTTTTGACTTATTGCTTCCTTGGGGGACTCGGGGCCTTGGGATGTTTTTTGGGCTTACCTGCATCCTATTCAGAAAGTTCCCCTTGAGGTAACTGATATGGTCAGGCTCCCTGATGACGAGACCTATCGGTTACCTCTGTTGTTTTATGGTTCAGTTCCGGCACTTATACAGAATCTTGCCGTTGGTGCGTGGATGCCCAGAGTGCTTGATTTCTGTTTCTTTCTTGTCTATATTCGTATTATTTTTATCTATCTCTGTTGGATTATTTATTATATATACATACATATATATATATATATATATATATATATATATATATATTATATATATATAAATATATATATATATATGTGTGTGTGTGTACATGCATACATTCATACATACATACATACACTCGCAAACAAACACACACACACACACACACACACACACACACATATATATATATATATATATATATATATATATATATATATATATATATATATGTATGTATGTATGTATGTATATACATTCATACATTCATACATTCATACATACATACACTCACACACGCACATATATACACACACACATATATATATATATATATATATGTATGTATGTATGTATGTATATACATTCATACATTCATACATTCATACATACATACACTCACACACGCACATATATACACACACACACATATATATATATATATATATATATATATATATATATATATATATATATATATATATATATATATATATATGTATGTATGTATGTATATACATTCATACATTCATACATTCATACATACATACACTCACACACGCACATATATACACACACACACATATATATATATATATATATATATATATATATATATATATATATATATATATATATATATATATATATATATATATATATATATATATATATATATATAGTTTTTTAAACGCCTTAACAAGATACTTTTTTAAAAAAAGTCTTTGACGAGTAAACTTTCTTTGAAAAGTGAGAAGGAAAAAGGGAGAAAATTAATTTACGAACAACTAACCCGTCCCCCTTTGATATCTGTATCACAGTATATCTTATCCGCTCACGTGTGAAGGGTTTTATTTCTAGATCTTTCCACCATTCCACTTCATATCAAAGAAAATATTATTCTTCTCAGTTACGGGTTGTCCGGTACAACAATCGCAGCGAATTCTCCTCTCGAAGATGAAGAAGGGTTGAATCAAACCTAGTTGCCACCATTCATAATCATTGCCAATTTAACAGTCTTTTATCTTCAAGTCATCTGTGTTCTGGAAGCATCTTGTGAGTGCAAACGTGAAATAGAAAGCAGAGCCCAGATCGAGTCATTATAAGGTTACACAGTGCGTCAGGCTACAAAAGGGCTTCATTTGATCTTCCCTATATTTAAAACACCTACCGTATTTTTCGGTCCATAAGTGGCACCTCAGATTTATGGGAGGATTTTTAGGAAACAATATTTTATATTTTGTCAGGTATATAAAGATATTTCTATTTCTTACTTAATAAAAATCTAAAAAAGTATATATATATATGTGTGTGTGTGTATATATATATATATATATATATATATATTCGGGGAAAATCTGGTATTGTGTGCTCCTAAATTCCTTCGGTGACCGCAATTTATAAATAGAATCCTTCTGCAAGGTGCATAAAAGTTCAGGCTATCTGAAAATACCATTTTTATTAGATTATCAGCATTTATGTAGCTGTAAATAGTAGCCACATTTCTCCATAGGTTAACACTGAGGTGAGCGAATCCAATAGGGCTAGCACACAGCAGCCTTAAGTTTTAGAGCTATTGTACAACCATAAAAGTTTTACCCAAATGCAAGCAATCACTCATCTATGCTATCTTAGAAAATTTTGCACTTTGCATAAAGCGTTAGTTAATCGTCCTACCATATATTTGTGTAACTTCTAACACAAAGATAGATATATAATCATACCTCGCAAAATTCACGGCTTTCTGAATATGTAACCCATTTCAAACGCGTCGTATAATAGAATTTAATCACACAAATGAAAATCTCGAGCAATAGGATTACAAGAGCATCGTTTGTAGGAGCACCCGAATTGGAGTGAGAGGGACGGGGGGGGGGACATCTTTTTACCAGATCCGAGCACCTTTTGACATTTATCGAATCCATGAACCCCCACACAGTTCGATAGATGATGATGAAGCTCACTTTTAGAACCTTTTAAATCACCGAAACGGCTTTAACCCTTCTCGGAGAATGCGCACCGCAACACAATATTTCGGACCTTGTCAAAACGTCTAATTAATTAATTCAAACCCTAATTACCTCTGAAACTCATTATCTCTTATTGTGCCCCCCCCCCCAGTAAATGTCAGGGAACGAACGATATTTTACGCCACTGTCAGATGAGCCTTCATCTAGCCATTACTTACACGGGATTAGTTTTCCGGTGGCAACAGCTAGGTGGCGCCCCGACTGTGTTTATGGAAAGGATTTTCGATGTTCCATGTCTAGAATATGTTGAATACTTGTCGATTCGGGAAGGGATGGAGGGGAGGAGATATTTACCGAGCATAAAATAAGAATTTTGCCGGGGCACGGTGTTTGTGAGGATTTCTTAAACTATATTTATAGGTTCTTAGCTCTTCTTTCTTTTTATCTCTTTTTGGTATTGTTTTGCTGATGCTGAAAGCAGGAGCAAGAGATAAAGTGCAATGCTGTGCATCTTTGTCATGGGAAGAATTAGTGTTATAAAGCGATGTGACCTACATTTTTAGGCAAATGTTTGAAAGATCCTTACGTATAACCAAAAAAAAAGTTTATAAGTTTCATCTGTTTATAAAAAAAAAACTTGATTGTTTCGTTATGTAAGCAAAACTTCCCCCATTTGATAATTATATCAGGGAGAGGGAAAAAATGGGTAAAGTCTTTTTGTGGGTATCAGGAATAATTATTTTGACCGAGAAGCGAAGCCTATAATTTTTCAAGCCCAAAGAGATGGTGATAATGAATGTTTTATCTTTGAAATTATTTTGCTGAAATTAATTTTTATCAAAATTGGTTGAACCCCTTTTCTTAACCCACAATCATTACTCACGTGTTAATTGGTCATTAACCACTGATAATTCAACCTAGAATTAACTGAAACGTTGATAAAATTGAACTTACAATGGTGAAATTTAATTTATTGGCAAGTATTTTTCGACAAATTACGTGATGGTTTGATCTTGGGAATACAGGCGAAGTAAAATGTCCCATATTCGGACAAAATTTCGTATTGGGGAACTGTAGAAGATTAATATTTTCTTTTTTCCAACCGAAATGCACACTCTCTCTTATCTACCAAGGAATATGGAAAACATCAGTATTGGTCAAATCGACATCCGACATTCGACTTTCGGCCTTCGACATTCAGATACGGAAAATGAATTCATCATTTAATTATTTGATTTCATAAACAAAAGTGCTCAACAAATACAGTCTTCTTAGAAATAAATAAAAAGCATTGATTAATGCAAGTATGAAAGTTCCAGATCTCCTTTTACGGGATTCAGGTTATTTTTACTGCCCAAGTAATCAAACGTTGGACTTACTTCATTGGATATATGACATTCTAATAACGTGATTTGTGATGTATCACATAAAAATCAAACTACTTTCTACATCTATGTGCTAAATTTCTTCTCCGTTCTATTTCTGTAGAACATTAGGCAGCAGCGGAGATTTTCTTAGCAGTTAGGCCGTCTGCACACGGGGCAAGTCAAAAGAAACTGATAACTGACTCAAATCACAAACCAGTCCGTTACAAACCCGTCCGACGGGTTTGTAACCAGTTGCGTCGTGTGCGTGGCTCCATTCAATTACATAGGTTACGACTCATCACGGACTGGTTTGTGATTCGAGTCAGTTATCAGTTTCTTTTGAGTTGCTCCGTGTGCAGACGGCCTTAACGTTAAAACGTCTCAAACTCCTAACGTCAAAAGTTCTGGCGACGCTTCATTGCTACCTTTAATGTTTCTGTATACTAAACCTATTGAATTCGCTCACCTCAATCTTAACCTATGGAGAAAATTTGTCTAAGGATTGCTTGACTTGGATTTAAATATTTCTTTCTAATTGTACTGTGCAATAGAGAAAGAAATTTTACATCTTGGGGCATTTTTCGTTTAAAAAAATGAAAATAACATTTTAAAATTAAAATTATTCGGGGGCAGAAATCTGATGTAGTGTGTTTTAAACTCTCATCAATTCCTTTGGTGGACGAAATTTATGAAATGAATCCTGTTGCAAGATGCAGAAAAGTTCAGGCTATCTGAAAATGCCATTTTTATTTCATTATCAGCATTTATGTAGCTGTAAACAGTAGACACATTTTCTCCAGAGGTTAACATTGAGGTGAGTGAATCCAATTGGGTTAGTACACAGCAGCGTTAAGAGATGCCCACTTATTTGAACTCTGAATCTGAAATTAATCTATGCAAATAAGTAAAAGAAATAAACTTCAAATGCGTCATAAAAATGTATATTTTTCGTCTGTAATAACGTTTTTATCTTCCTTAAAATGCAACAAATATTTATAAGTGGTTTCAAAATTTGCTTAAAATATCCCTTTCTATCTGGAACAGATATCTAAACCATATTCAAAGAATCAAAGATCAAAACCAATATAATTATGTAAATTCGAAATTAAAATAAGAAATTTTTTTACAAAATCTTTAAAATGAGTCAAAATTATTATCTGAATGGCTTTCAGTACAAGGAGATATTTGAAGATGCATTTAAATAGACGAGCTTTTCCATCCAACAAGCATTAAAAGAGACTAAATCCGCCTTGCATATTTTCTTCCGATCGCTAAAATTTATCCAGGCTCAGTATTCCAAAAACAAAAATTTTGAAAGTAATTTCTAAATTTTCATACTACACCGTAATCAAAAATTTACTCAGTCTTCCCGCCTACGTATACATCCCGCCCACTGTTTTCTAAATCCGGGAACATTTTCTAAATCTTATGTTTCTAATTTGGGACTGCCTTTTAATCGAAACGTAAAAATACATGGTAAAATTTTGAAACTGCCCGTAATTAGTAATCTGAAAATTCGTTCGCTGTATTTTTTTTTAATCTGCTGAAAGCATTTACTTGAAAGAAATTTGTTTAGTAAGTCATTCAGACACTCTGATTACATGTTTATATGCGAAATATCTTAACTAAGATACATCCAAAGTCAATACAGTCGAACCCAGTTATAACGAACTTCAAGGGACCAAAGGTTTTGTTCTATATATCCGGTAGTTCGCTGTATCCGAACCGTTAAGAAAAATGTTAGAATTCATAAAATGTATAGCTCATTAGTTGTTATGTGTATTCAATAATGATGTATTAAAAAATAAATAAAATCTATTAAAAAAGATAATTAATGAATTAAATTGACTAAAATCGGTTACATTAAGGCCGTCTGCACACGGAGCAACTCAAAAGAAACTGATAACTGACTCGAATCACAAACCAGTCCGTGATGAGTCGTAACCTATGTAATTGAATGGAGCCACGCACACGGCGCAACTGGTTACAAACCCGTCGACCGGGTCAATTTCAGCAAAATATTGAGAACTAAAAATTTTTTTTGATCCACGTTTTAAAAAGTTGTTTGATTTCGTGGTCGTTCTGAAACGATAAAACCATATACATATATATAAATATATATATATATATATATATATATATATATATATATATATATATATATATATATATATATATATATATATATATATATTTATATTTATATATATAAATATATATTTTTTAATATATATATCATGCAAACACACATCATGCTATATGGAAAGGTATAATTTTGAATTATGTTTTTTGTATATGAAAGTAAACTTTCATCAAAAGTTTTTTCAAAATTTAAAATGTTTCTTGCGCAATTTTCTTTGCGGCATTGAATTATTAATGTCTATTGTGTTTGGAGCAAAAACTGCTTATCTTCAAAAAATAAATAAATAAATAAAAATACAGTGTACGCCGATCGCTGATAATTCTACAAGGCTATTTATCCGGAAGAAATTCAAAGATCTATTTTATTAAGAATTAATTGACAGAAATACCAATAAGTTATGGGTTGTTAGTAGTGCATACATTCCAGATTTTCCAAGGAAGAATTAAGTAGCCGTGATCCGGCTATTAACTCATGACTGTTTCGCTAAAGATCTGAGTGGTTTGAAAATTCTAGAGAGTCCTTCTGCACTATTTGTGGCAAACCACAAGTTATAGACATTTCCCACCCCCAAATCTGTGAGGCACTGTCGGCTTACAATCTCTGCAGTCGATATTGGGAGGCAAGTACATTGAGCAATTGATACGTTCCTGTTTTGTTCTTCGTTTTACTTTTTTTTGTCTGTTTTATTGTACCTCTTTTCCTTGTTTTTGCTTATTGCATGCCATGAAAAACTTGCACACAGTATGTATGATTTCAGATAATGATATCAGATTTCAAAAATATGATTTTGCTAATATGAAACTACTGAAATACTCAACGGGGTATTTCAATTGCTGAACAATGGGATTGGAGACCCGCGAGTCTAACAGAAGTACCACCCAAAAGCTGCTTTTAAACGTAAGGTTCCGTTCAATATAATGCAGTGTAATATCTTCATTTAAACAGACCCCATTACAACTGTAACTCCCTTCATGAACTCCCTATCAAAGAATTCAAATGCAAAAAGAAGGAAATTTGGAAGGTTATAAATTTGAGAACCATTATAAAGTGTTTTACACCACTCTGACCCAAGCACTAAGTCATGGAAAAGATCAAAAAAAGCCATCTTCTAATGTAGAAGATGAAAGCTTAGAAGGGAATAATTTCAAGAATAAAATGGGAATTATATATATATATAATTTATATATATATATATATATATATATATATATATATATATATATATATATATATATATATAATACAGTTGGCTTTCTGTTGAACGACGCTCTACTTAACGACGATCTCTATTTAAAGACGATATTTCCCAGTCCCGGCCCCTCCGACGTTATGAGAAATGTTACTTTTTCACAAATTCTGTTTACGGGCGATCTCTACTTAAGGACGATTTTTCATGGTCCCTTGAAAGTCGTTAAACAGAGACCCAACTGTATATACATATATACATATATATATATATATATATGTGTGTGTGTGTGTGTGTATTCTAAAGTGCTAAAAGCAAAGAAGGTATAGTGTAGAAGTGAAAATGGTATAATTCCCCACGGTGTGTGGACAATAAAGAATGTATTATAAAGGATGCAGAGGCAGAGGTAAATACAGGATTGTAAACCAATAAAATATAGAAGAATAGCTGTCGGTGTGGCCTGTGATAGCGATCTGAAGTTTAAATTTTACAAGATGGATGGTCGTTATTTTATGGCCCACAGTAAAAACGTCAGATGAGAAGGATCAAAGTTGTTTTGCAAAATAAACGTATGTGGGGGGAGGTTCTACATAGACTATGGACAGAGGCGACAGAGGCGACAGAGGCGGTATAATAAAGAACCAATTAGGGGTAGGAACCACTGAAAGAAAAACAGCCCACTGCCCAATGAAAGTGAGGGGCGTGCCAGAATGCCCCCCCCCCTGTAACCGGACACCAGCTTCGCTAAGGACGGAAGGAATCGGAAAAGAAGGAGACGGATTTTTAGATTGGGTTCCTGAGAGTTAGATGTCGGAGACTGTCGTCTGCCCCATAGCCTTGGAGAAGTGCGAATATCCCGCCAAGGTGTTCCTACACTGGAGATGATACTGGGTCCCGGTCGCCGATGCTATGATCATCGCTGCATACATCCGTTATAGTAAGTGCCTCCCCGATAGACTCTAAAAATCATATTTGACTCTATAGTTTGCCTCTGCTTCTGAGTATCGTATGTCAAAATTGTTAATATGAAACTGATTGTAATATTAATAGCTCTGACAAGTTAATTGAAATTTGGGTTGTCAAATAAATGTATGTTTAAGGTCAATGCGTTGTATTCCTTGCTTGTTCCAACCCATGCATGCATCCATTGCTTCTAGGTAATTAACTCCTACATATAGTATAGCATAATAATGTCACAAGACCAAACAGATAATTTGAACCTTACGCTAAAATAGTGGTTTTGAAAATTGGAAACTTCTATAGCGTATAAAAAATATTCACCCGTAACTGAAAAGATTTTTTTCGAATAGAAACCTTCCTACCTTTCAAGACATTCAACGGAACTGTGCGACGTATTTATTTAGACACGCCAAGAAAGCCCAAAATTAACCTAAGCCCATGCAGTCAGTTACAGGTCTATAAGAAATCCCGTTCGAAGTAGCATTTATAAATATTAATGAATGCAATATTTTGTGCAATATGCACTACAAAATTAATCTACTACCAGAAAAAAGACGTGAGGTTTTTATGATTAAAACTATTTAAAATGCCTTACATCAACTTGAAAATTGTTTAACACGCTGAATTATTACCAGGATTGGCTAAAATCTCAAAACAAATATGGTTACCCCTCATGCTACGAATATATCTCGAAAAAATTTCCCATCTCCTCCCCTTGCATCCGGCATCAACGTGCTTAGGTTCGGTTGTTACACTCCTTCTCCAAACAAACTAGACTCGTTCTCGTGTAGGATTGAACTCGAATAAATTCACAAAACTTGGCCCTAATCGAGAAGTTTTATTGGGCAACTGAATGCTGCAGCCTTTAAAGGAAAAATTATAAAAATTTAAAACCTCCGATGATAGAAATCTTTCATTTAACAAATTTTTAACACTTGAAACAGGCACATTCTTCTTTGCTGATATGCCGATTACTGATTTAATGAGAATAATGAAAAACTCAGCTTGGGAACCGAGGTAGCCTTGTAAGGCTTGACAGGTAGCACACTAAACATATTTCAATTACTATTTTTTATTATATTTGTGTTAATTGAGCTTACGTAATATTATGGGCATCAATTTTGGTTATGTTTGCTTGCAGTGGGGCAATGGTATTTCATAAAGCTGATTGGTTTTCTGTCCTTTAAAAAGCTGTTCGTTACAACAAGACGTAATTGCATTGATACTTAGATGTTAAAAAGTATTTGTTAAAAATAGAATAAAATGTGGTAGAATAGTAAAATTGTCGTTGTCGTTATTATTTGCATTTGTAATCAATCCAAAAGGACCAATAGAGGAGCTACAACCTACAATAGCCCCAAGGTAGCACGTCGGGTTTGAGAGCCGAGGTTGCTCGGTTCGAATCTCGACAAGTGCCATTTAATATTATCTTGTCTAGGTCATATATGGGCATGCTAAATCAGTGGACCGGAAAGTCCCTCTATAAGGTCACAGTGGGTAGGAGAGGGTACCTCAGATGTCGCCCCTGGGTTGCTCGGTCAAAATTGAGCTTGCACCTAGCTAAGATGGACTCCGACTCTTGTTGTAATATAGTAAATCGGAGCCACACTTTTCAGGCCGCAAAGCCTATATAGGCACTTCCGGACAGTTATCAACAACAACAACAAAAACTCATTTTTACAGAATGTGAACAAAGTGAAAAGAGAGCAAGCATACTTTGTTTCGAAACTTATGGGCAGTTCAAATCGATGAAAATGCACTTTATACTTGGCATAAAAGTGGGTATCGTGGGCAAATATCTTTTTTTTTTACCTAATGTGCGTTTTTTATTGACAATTAGAGATTTTATGATACATTGATCAAAAATTTTAGTGGGTATGTCTCCTAGTGGGTGCCCCCGAGTGGGTAAATCTCCTTTTCCCTTCAGTTGTGTGCGAAAGTAATACTTTCAAAGCAGTCAAAATTAGCGAATTATTTATTTCGGATTTTATGTCATTTTCACATTATATAAGAATACCAGCAGCCTCGGCAAGTTTCTCCTCGTTCTTGGCAGCGTGTTGTAGCGCAAATGCGAAGAACCTCTCAATGAAACCTTGGATTAGATCCAGATGCTGGATAGCATCCACATTAATGCCGATCATCTGCTGATTACCCTCCCCTATCGATTTTTCCCATTTTATGAATAAAACGCTTCTCCTCTAACATACGTAAGATAACATTTCTTAGCCTTTACTTTTCTTTTCAACTGTCACGGCGCATGCGCCGGTTATTGTTCTTTCATTTATTGTTGCATTAACTGCACTGTATGGTTTCTGAATAGTGCTGCTTCCATTAATGATACGAGAGTGGAGGGGGAATACCAAACTCAAGCGCAGTTGCAAGCGCTGTGGTTCCGGTCAAGTTCCAATTTCTTGTTACACCTAAAAAGAGGGATGGCATCCAAAATCTATCGTTCTTTCGACGGAGATTCTGTTCGTGTCGGTCTAATAACGAGGCAGCCATTTTGGTTCTCATTCAGAATAATTTCGCAAACATAAATGAATCAGTTTTGAGGTATTTCTTATGTCACAAACTTGAACAGTTTTATAGTTGTTTAATTTATTACGTACGGAATTGTTAATGTTACACAAATATCAATGTAAAAGCGCATTTAAATATTAAATTCCAAAAAGATGAAACTATAATAAAAAGAATGAATGAAATATTTTTAAGCAAGTCAAAGTGTAACAGTCATACCTTGGGCCTGCGCAGAGCTAACTATGGATTTCGACTGAACGATGGGTCTTTTCTGAAAGGTGGGAATTTTAAGAGTAAAGAAAAAAATCCGTGTACTTCTTTCTCTATCTAGGCTTGGTGGAGGGCTTATAGAGTTGATTTATGGTATTTAAATATATTTTCATTGCTTTCTCTTTCAGTAATAATTCAAAAACCCAGTGGGCAAAGTTACCTAGACAACAGGGGTAATTTTGCCCACCAGATGTTTTCTATTGAAAACTGCCTCTGAAGTCACTTCTGGGCAATGTTACCTTTGCCGATGGTAAAATGAGCCAAAATAAACATGAAAACAGTTGAAATTTTATTTATTTATTATTTATTATTTTTATAAATTATATTTATACTAGGCACTCGTTAAATTGTTAGATTCTCGTTATAAAATTTTAGTAGATAACTGTTAGTATACTAATGAGAAAAAAAAGAATATATGTCGGTAAAATGTTCTACATATGTTCATACTGTTTGAAAAAATCTTGTGAAATCTTCTTCAAAGAAGAATTAGCCACGTCGTTCCCTTCGAGATGGAGTTTTGAAAACAACGTCGGTCAGAGAAATGCTGTATTCATTCACTTTTTCAGGAAATGTGACCGACTTCCCTTTGTCTTTGGTTTTTAGATAGGAAATTTCCAAAAGTCACCATCGTCACAAATGTTTAAAATTTTTTTCAGGAAATGCTTGAAAGATTTTTCCGAGAATTTCACAACCACAAAGTCCTCTTCTTGTAAGTTTAGGGGCTTTTCATCAATTTGAATATTTTGTTTCGTTTCCATCGTTCTTTCTTCATCAGAACTGGTTGAGTCATGAGTAGAAATGTCAGCATCCTCCTCGCTGCGAGAGTCAGTATCGCAATGTCGTTTTGACTCTCTGTGACCAGAAGTGGAGGGATCATCATTGTTTGGCTTAGGAATAAGAATAGGCTTAGAATAGGCCAAGTCTTCTGTCTAGAATAGGCCTAATTCCATTACCTAAAATCGACAGTTGCCTATGTGATTCAGAAGTGGAAGGTGAGCGGTGATTGTCGGAATGTGCCCCGAGTCGGCAGACCCACGAAACTGGGATTCATGGTAAGCTCAACGCAGACGCCTACGGTACTATTTTGGATAACAGTGTGCTTCCTACGTTGTGGCAGTTTTACGGGTTGGACCCATGTTATTTCCAGGACGACAACGCCATCTGTCATGTTGCGAGGTCCCCCATGGATTGGTACGGTGACAATGGGGTGAACCAAATGGGCTGGCCTGCCCAGAGCCCAAACCTGAACCCTATCGAGAACATCTGGGACGAGTTGGATCGTCGAATTAAGGAGTGCAACAACCGTCCAAAATCGGTGAAGGAACTTGCATATCTTCTCCGAGCCGAGTGGAAGAAAATACCCCTAGCCGTCATACATGGACTTGTGGAAAGCATGTCCCGGAGAGTTGAGATTGTAATTGCCTCTTGTGGAGGCTCCATCAACTATTGAATATGAATAAATTTTGTTTTACTTTTCTATCACAGGTGTCCAAATACTTATTGGTAGATAGTGTATATATAAATTCCAGTGTTAAGCCTGTCGGCTAATGATAGAATAAGGCAAGTGGCTCAACTATGGAGAGGAGTAATAATAAGAAAATACCTTTTCCCTAACTTATCGTGTTCAGCAGTCAGTACATGAATAAATGAGACAACAGAACAATGTACCTTTATAGGTAATCATTTTGGTCCTAATAACTAGCTTGTCTGATTAAACGAACATGCTCTATGTTACAAGACGGGATTCGGTGCGAATAAGCGACTGGTCCGATTAACCAGTGGACCAATTCACCGGAATCGACTGTATATATACATATAATTTTTTTCCTATTTACTGTTAAGTTTCACGATTATCTAAGTATATATATATATATATATATATATATACATATTTAATAGGATATAAATATGATTTTTATCCTATTTTATTCCCCATATATTATTATTATTTTTATTCCCCACTATTTTAATTTAAAAGTCTAGTTTTTGTTCCTCTGCTTAACACGTTTAAAACATTAACTACACCCCCGCAAGAGAAATATCGCACATTTTTCTGAAATTTAAATTCGTTTAATTCATTTAGATGGATCGATTCCGCCTACCGCAGTTTTCTCTCCGATCTCCCGGAAAGAAATAACAGGAAATTCTGGGAAGGAACTGTCTATGGAGTTGACTTTCAATTTAAATCTTCAAAAGGATTTTAAATTTTTTAAGCAGTTCTTGGAATAGTCAATTCAGATTTAGAATAAAAGAACCTATTAAACTGAATGAAACAAATAATCTGTGATCTCTTTATTCCTGTTTATTTGCTTTACCTCTTGCATCAGTAAGTTTTAGAAAATTAAATTCTTTTCTTTTTTTTTTATTCTATTTTGGTTGTAACAGTTACTCTGTGTTCCCTTTAATGATATATATATATATATATATACTAGCATTATTGCCCGGCGTTGCCCGGTTAGATATACGCATAGATATAAAATTTTTCATGCATTCCATCAAAAAAATACTGGGCTGCACTCCCTGCTCTTCATGTTCATCTGGCCAAACAGAATGCGCTTAGCGCGTTTCTACTGAAATGATATATAAACAATAAGAAAGAAAGAAACTTTGAGGCTGCGGACCTTCTTCTGATTATACGTCTGATTTTATTGAGAATTAATAACACAGTGTTACGCGATTCGCACGTTTTGATTGAATAAGACTACTGTTTAATTATATTTAATTAGATTTGTTTGATCCATTGTTTAATTAGAAATAAGTTTTATAATTTACATTTGCCTTTAATTTTTATTTTTCCCTTAAAAACGCAGTATTTTGCACATCACCCAAGAGGTAAAGTGCAAGATACGTTATTCCCTTTATTTAATCAAATTAAGGCGGGATTCCGCATGAAGTCTAGGCTCAAAGTTTCTTCCTTTCTTATTGTTTGTATATCATTTCAGTAGACACGCGCTAAGCGCATTCTGTCTGGCTAGATGAACATGAAGAGCGGGGGTGCATCCCAGTATTTTTTTGATGGAATGCATGAAAAATTTTATATCTATATATCTACCCGGGCAATCATTCTTTAAAAATAATTTCATTAATTTTCTTATACCTTAATATAACTAATGGACAAATAGTTCGGAATGAAAGTTATGTGTAGTTATGTTTCTCTGTTTAAAGAGCGTTTCCTCCCACTGCTTAAAAAAACCCAAAACACTAAAAGATTTATCTTATATGATTTCACGGAATAAGTAATTCAAATACATATCGCATGTTAACTCTGTTTCGCGAACTTAGGGAAAAACCTGTAGAACTCTTAAACTTCTTCCCATTTTATAATCCTCAAACAATTAATATATTTGGATCAACAGAAGGCTTCCAAAAACTGGCCATGGGACAAACTTAATTTTTTTTTCCTTCCTTTTTTTCCAAATTTTATTAAGTTCTATTACTTTGAACACCATTGTCTAAAATTGTCTAAAGCAGCGGTTCTCAACACATTTTAAAGACCCACAACTCCACTAAACGTAAGAAAAATAAAATAAACACTTCGCCCTTCCCCCCCCCCCAGTCACCCCCAGACCAACTCTCAAACCACCCCCAGATCACCCCTCAGAACAAACCTCTTTTCCCCTGCTTATCGAATTTGACTGGTTGTGGTGAAGGGGCTGTATCCACATTTAAGAGGTGCGCTTAAGGGCACAAAAATCATTTTTCAAAAATTATCATTTTAAAAATTAATTTTAAAAAACTAATTGAGCCCCAAATTTCGTTTTTGCTGCGTTAAGTTTCTCCTAAACATTAATTGTGCCGAATTTGGTCCCGGTGGGTGAAACAGTCTATGATTCTATAGCGGACAAACAAACAGATGAGCTCTTTTATATATATAGATATATATATATATACAGTGCCGTAACTAGCCATTCCTGTGCCCTGGGCAAGAATTTGAATTTGGGCCCCTTTATTAATTAGGTTTGGGAAAATAATGAAACAAATACAGCATTTTGGGCCTGGGCAGTTGACCCTGCCTAGTTACAGCACTGTATATATATATATATATATATATATATACACTGAAGTGCCACTGAATTAGGGATACCTACCTAGTAACGAGTTGTTGGGCCTCCTCTGGCCTTGATAACGGCTGCCACACGACGAGGCATAGATTCAACAAGTTTCTGGAAACGTTCCACGGGAATGGCTTGCCAAATATTGGCTAAAGCTGTCTATAATTCAGTAAGGTTCTTTGGTGCTGTGTGATGGCCTTTCACGCCTTGTTCCAAAACATCCCAAAGATGCTCAATAGGATTTAAGTCTGGGCTTCTAGGTGGCCAATTCATGACAGAGAAGTCAGAGGAATGCTTATCCAACCAGCCAGTAGCAAACCGGGACTTCTGAGAGGTACAGTTGTCTTGCTGGAAAACTCCATTACCGTGGGGATAACAGAACAGCATAAACAGATGGAGGTGATCACCCAGCAACTCTACGTACCAAATTGCATTAAGGGAGGTTGGTACACGCACCAAAGATCCCAAACTGTGCCACGAAAAAATCCCCCAGACCATGATTGAGCCACCATGCCCTTGTACAGTTCCAGCCAGGCATGCAGGATCCATGGCTTCATGAGCCTAACGCCATATTCTCAGCCTCTCGTCGGCGTTAAGTAGTCGGAATCGAAACTCATGCTACTCGTTTCCAGTCCTCTAAGCTCCAGTCTCTGTGCTCTCTTGCCCAGGCAAGACGTGCAGCCCGATGGCGAGTATAGAGCAATGGTACTCTCGTAGGTCGACGGCTCCCGAAACTCATACGGTGAAGCGAGCGTTGCACAGTCCGTTTACTGACTGTACGACTGGCACCGTCATTAAACTGGGTGGTAATTTGAGCTAATGTTTGGCTTCGCTGGCTGTGTACAATACGCCTGAGCCGTCTCTCACCACGCACTGTCAAGGCTAATTGTCCTTTGCAGTGTGTGTGTGTGTGAATGATATTCGCAGATTAAAAACCTTCTGGAAAAAAACATTTCCAGTGAACTTTGTGAAAAAGTTTCAAGTGGAACAGAAACAGAGTAAAATAAATAAACTATACCCCTGGGATAATACAAAAGTCTTCATTCATTCATAAGCACTGGCATTCGGTTCCAGAGTCTGTGTGTTCGAATTCCACTCCTGGTACGGACGTTTGTAGCCGTTCGGAGTCAGTTTCAACCAGTAGGTCACGGTCTAATCAGCCTTCGTGTAGAAAAATTTGACCGTAGCGCTCCAAACCAAACAAAAACCTTCATAAGCAAAGTCTTCTTGAATTAACTCTTATAAATCAAAGTCTAATAAAAATATGAAAAAATAGAAAATTATTTTGTTTTATATAGTAGCCGATCATTGGCGGCTCCAGGGGGGGGGGTGCAGTTGGGGCAATTGCCCTTCCCAAAAATGCCCGGCGTATTTGTTTTTCACAGCCTAAAATTATTTAATCGTAGACCTAATACTAAATGAGTTTAAATTTAAAATGAGACGATGTTATATATATACACAATAATAGTATATACTTACAGGTTAAAGGCGTACCACAAGGTGGAAATGCTTCCAGTATGCTAGCCAATTTATATTTACATTTTTATGAAGTTGATAATATTAATAATATTGTTAATTGTAATTACCAAATATTTAGATATATTGATGACATAATTGTTAAAAATTATCACTTACAATAATAGTAATAATAATATAGTTCTAAATTTTTACCCTCCTAATCTAGAACTAGTACAAAGTAGCCAAGAAAAACTTAATGTAAACTTCTTAGATATAAACATAAAAATAAATTCTCGTAGTAATTTTACTTTTGATCTTTATGATAAAAGATCAGAATATGACTTTAATATAGTAAAATATCAAAGTTACTTAACTTGTTTATATAAATCTGTATTTAATAATATTATTGTTAATCAACTAGTAAGAATAAATCGGCTATGTTCTAAGGACAATAAGCATAAGCATATAAAAGATTTGTTAGTAGTGCTAAAACGTAATTATTACCCTGATAGTCTTTCCAAGCACATAATTGGTGGTTTTAGATTTAATGATTAGCATGTTCTGTTTCTAATAATTAGTAATACAAAACTAAATGATAAAAGTTAGTAAATAACTACTAAAAAGTAAATAAAAACTAGTGAATTAAAATAATAAATAACTCTTAGTCATAATAAATGTCTAAGTTAACTTAGGTCATTATCTCCTTTAAAATAGTATCCTAAGTAAGTCTTCTAAAGTGATTCCATTGGCACCATGGTTGCAATGTTTGTGACGTCAGTCTTCTTGCGGTCTCTTAAATTTAACTTTCACTTTGTCTGGCGCCGATTTTGGTGATCTATGATAAAGCCATTAAGCTACAGCAGTAGCTTCATGGATAAAGCCACTGATCATTCCTTCTTCTGTATCATATGGATTGTACGGTGTCTAAGTATGTTTATTACTCAGATCATACTTATTAGAAACAATCCATTGGTTTTTAGACAGTATCGACACCGCTGACTTAAAGATACTGTCTAAAACCTATTATTCACTTATCTTATCTTTTCTAGTTTTTGGTTCCTGGCTGTAGTGGTTTATGGCTTATACCGGTTTTTCACTTACAACTTTGTCTAATATATATATATATATATATATATATATATATATATATATATATATATATATAACCTTAAGAACCGACATTGCCCCCCCCCCCAAAAAAAAAGAAAGAAAAAAAAAAAAACTCGGGACAGAAGCCAGGTCAGTGGTAAGCAAACTGCGATTCGCGACCCACAAAGGGCTCGCGAAAAGAAATGGAACGGGTAGCGGATAGTCTGAAGTAAATTTTTATCGTATTCAATTATTTAATTAAAAACATGCTTTAAATTTTTCATAATTATATATTTTTAATATTTTTATTTATATTTTTGTATGTTAAAAAAATATATAATACGATATTGTTCAATAAGGAGTCTTACAGTTTTATAGTAAAAACTCCATCAGAAAAAGGCTGTACAGTAAAACCTCTTTTATCCGGATATCAGGATAATCCGGATCAGATTTATAGACATTTTTATTTAATGTTCATATTAGACAATAATTTTTAACTATGATAGCAAGAACGTAACTACAAGTAAGCCAAATTTTCACTTTTTAGCTTGATTCAATCTACAGTTCCTGCATAGAATGTACAATAAATTATGGTAACAAAACGCTTTTTGTTGAGTTTAGGAAATCTTTAATAGACTTACCATTTCTTTGTTAAGAAATGATATGAAATATTATTTTTGTATTTTTTAATGTCTTGCAAACAATACTATGTAATTTTGCTACAAAACGTAGTTTCTATCGTAATAAAGTCTGCTTAGTTAAGGATTTTATTCTACTTATTACCCATATCACCCTGTTTATCGATTGTCCGGATTGCCTATGGTCCCAGTCAGGGCCTGTTTTAGATAATTCTTGACTATAGGCACAACTCGGGATGCCCCCCCCCCTAACACTGATTTGGGCGTAAATTTTCCAAAATTGACACACACAAAAAATAATCATGAATCATTATGAAAGTACCATTTTACCAAGAATTGGCTATTTTAAGCGTAGAAGCCTAGAACATTATCAAATAACAAAAAGTAATACAACATATTAACTTCATCATTAAAACAGCAATTCAATGAAACCAGAAAAACTTATTAATCCCTTATATACACTATAACATACATATGATGAACTATACATATAACTATACATATGATGAACCAATCAATGAATCAAATTTGAAAGGATATTATAAAAAAAATGTGATTAAAATAGGTAAAATAAAAAAAATTTAATTGGGAATTTTTTTCTTTTTTCCTTTTAAAATTAAAATATTTTGCGAGACCCCAACATTCGGGGGCCCCTAGAATTGGACAAGAATTAGCTATAGGCACAACTAATGCCAAAACCGGGCATTAGGAAACCGGGTAAAATGGAAAATCAGGGCCTGGTCCCAGTTAGTCTGGATAAACGAGGTTTTACTGTACTTCCATTGCTTCCATTTGCGTCTACCTATCTGTGTGAGACAGGGTATTCAAAATTATTCGCGATAAAATCCGAACAACGATCAAGACTCAGTCCAGAAGATGATAGGAGGATAACACTCAAATATTGAGAAAATATTATCTGGGGTTCAGGCTCACAACCCTCTTATTAATTTTTTTTCTATTTTAGTTTTATTTATATAAATGAAGTTTATAATTATCAAAGTTTTAATGCGACGCTCACAATTTTGAAATCATGCTCTTTTATAATTTTAATTTTTGATATTTTCTACCTAATATAAATACACCTAAATATTTTAATATGAAATTTTAGCCTTATGAGATTTGCGAAAAACAAGTACAGAGGGTTAAAAAAATAAAAATAAAAATAAATATATATAAAATAAATTTTCATAGTCCCAATAATTTTCATTGGAATCGAGTGGTTTTTAATATAAAGGAAGTGGATCGCGATCGGAAAAAGTTTGAGCATTAATTTAGACTCATTTTCGGAGATTCTGGTATCCCCCAGTTTGGGGGGGCTGTATGGACATTCTTATGCATTCCACTACGTCACCAAAGGATTCAGTGGCAAATTTTTCCCAAGGCCTAGTTTATATAAACAAACAAACACACACACACACACACACACACACACACATATATATATATATATATATATATATATATATGTGTATGTATGTATGTATGTATATATACAGTTGAACCCTGTTATAACGAACTTCAAGGGACCAAAGGTTTTGCTCGCTTTATCCGGTGGTTCGCTATATCGGAACTGTTAAGAAAAGTGCTAGACTTCACAAAATGTATAACTCATTAGTTGCAATGTGTATTCAATAATGACGTATTAAAAAATGATAAAATCTATTAAAAATAATAATTAATGAATTTAATCGACTAAAATCGATTACATTAAGGCCGTCTGCACACGGAGCAACTCAAAAGAAACTGATAACTGACTCGAATCACAAACCAGTCCGTGATGAGTCGTAACCAATGTAATTGAATGGAGCCACGCACACGGCGCAACTGGTTACAAACCCGGTCGATGAGTCGTAACCTATGTAATTGAATGGAGCCACGCACACGGCGCAACTGGTTACAAACCCGTCGACCGGGTTTGTAACCAGTTGCGCCGTGTGCGTGGCTCCATTCAATTACATAGGTTACGACTCATCACGGACTGGTTTGTGATTCGAGTCAGTTATCAGTTTCTTTTGAGTTGCCCCGTGTGAAGACGGCCTTAACTGACACAATACTAATTAAATTAACTAAAGATGAAGACAAATGGAAATACAGTCGAACGCCATTATAACGAACTTCAAGGGACCAAAGGTTTTGCTCGCTTTATCCGGTGATTCGCTATATCCGAACTGTTAAGAAAAATGCTAGACTTCACAAAATGTATAACTCATTAGTTGCAATGTGTATGCAATAATGACGTATTAAAAAATGATAAAATCTATTAAAAATAATAATTAATGAATTAAATCGACTAAAATCGATTACATTAAACTGACACAAAACTAATTTACCTACAACAGAAAAACGACGGGACGAATATTTTCGTGCGTTATATACCGGGTTCGCTATAACGGGGTTCGATTGTATATTTACATTGAAACTTCTCTATGGCGGTCAGTAATGGTTCCGGAAAAGTGGCCGCTTTTAGGGGTTGCCGCCGAAAAGAGGTTTTTTTTCCATAGCATTGGCTCTATGGAATCTTGAATTGGTTCTGAAAAAAATATGGCTGATTCAAGGGTTGGCCGGCTAGAGAAGTTTCACTGTATAAGTATTTATAAGTATTAAGATATTTATTAATTTAGTTTTAATTTAATATTTAATCATCAATCGCCCCTCATAGAGATTTAACTTTCAATCGCAACACTGACCTACTTTATGTACAAAATATTTAAAATATTCCTCTTATTAAAAACAGAGAGAAAAAAAGGTTAAAAAAATGTTGAAGTAAGCAATGATAAAACTACTTTTTATTTTAAATTAAAAAAATATTGCATTAAAATCTTCTAGGTGAAATATTCGTTATCAGACCGCAAGATAATGATAGTCGTGTAAGTCTAACAACTTTTTCGGGTGTTAGCATTGTTTCTCTGTTTTTTCCACTGCTTTTCAGCGCAGTTAAAAAATTAAAGTGTCTATAGTAACTGCATCGAATGATTTCATGTTATTTTACGTATACTTTATTTAAAATCGTAATTTTCATATGTAATTAACATTTTTTATGGATATAAATATTTTAATCAGTTAGGTAAAATTCTTTTGCTATTATTTGTTTAATTAATTGTTTGTTCATTTATTTTCTTCCCAATAAATGTGTCGAATTATTTCTTGTGTCAGATTTGTTGTGTGTGTGCGTATATATATTTAGAAACCTAATTCAATTATATAAAATTTAATATATTCGAACGACTAACTTTCTTTCTTCGATGAAAACAAGTTTGAGAAAAGGATAGCTCTTTTTGTTTCCCTACCTAGGAAAAAACAAATTCCAGCTGTAAAATTATTCATTATTGATTTAAAATTACAAAAAATCACTGCCAATAATGTTATTATAAATATCTAAATTCATTTTATTACTCCAAACACCACTAGGTGGCACTACTGACACAATAAATGACATCCAACATTATGTTTACTTTAATTCACAAGTAAAATATAGACATATTAGAGAAAAATATAGACGTAAACAAATTCTGAGATGCTGCATTAAAACTTTTTTTTTAGGTATATAATGTATAACGTTTCTTTCCAAAGAATAAATGCCTCATATTGTTTAAAAAAAAAGTACATATATTCTGTAGGAAAAAAATCATTAATTTCAAAAATTTCTTTACTTGCAAGATTTCTTCGCTCACGCATATTAAGAGTTCATTTTGTCCTGTTAGATAAACTTAACAAACCAACAATACTTATAGAGAAAAGTATTTTTCCTGTTCACTTTTGTTTACATAATTTGCATTTTATGATTAAATATTAAATTAAAACTAAATTAATAAATATCTTTAAGTACTTATAAATACTTATATAGTAAAACTTCTCTAGCCGGCCAACCGTCGAATCGGCCATATTTTGCTCAGAACAGACTCAAGATTTCATAGGGCCAATGCTATGGGGAAAAAAACGTCTTTTCGGTGGCCACCCCTAAAAACGGCCACTTTTTTCGGAACCATTTCTGGCCGCCATAGAGGAGTTTAAAAGTATATATATATATATATATATATATATATTTATTATATGCTACATATATGTACATACACACACACACATATATATATATGTGTGTGTGTGTGTGTGTGTGTGTATGTGTTTGTTTATATAAACTAGGCCTTTGGTAAAATTTGCTTCCGAATCCTTTGGAGAGGTACGAGTAGTGAAATGCCTAAGAATGTCCATACAGCCCTCCAAACTGTGGGATATATATATATATATATATATATATATATATATATATATATAATATACGTGTGTGTGTGTGTGCACTTAAATAATTTGCATATTAAAACAAGAGAAATTCGTCATGAAATATCTGAGAATACCGGAGGGTGGCAATAGGCAAGAGAGCATCTACAAAATGAACTGGTTAGCAACTAAAAGTAATATCTCACCACTGACACTGTGAAATGTGTTTATCAGAATTAAAATCACGCCGGATGAAACGTCAGACGAACAATCACAGAAACCAATGCTACTGCTTTTTGTCTTTTCTTGGTTGTGTGTCTGCAATAAAGTAAATGCAGCCGGATATATATACCGGCTGCAGGATACAGTCCTTTTTCTCCTATTGAACATTTTCGATCTTATCATACAAGGAATTTTTTCTTATAATTTAAATTATTGCATTTTTATATCCTGCTCATGGTCTCCTTTCTGTTGACGAGAAAGGATACCATGAGCATAGTTACATTCCCTATTTTTATTTATTAGATCATTTAGTTAACTTTAAAGAACACAGAAAAATCCATAGATATTGTTAACTTTAATTATTTGTACGCACACACACACACACACACACACACATATATATATATATATATATATGTGTGTGTGTGTGTGTGTGTGTGTGTGTGTGTGTGTGTGTGTGTGTGTGTGTGTGTGTTAAGTAAGTAAGTAAGAATATGTTTCTATTTTTTTGCAGAATATCACTTTATTTTAGTAGGACTATAAGTTCTAGCGTTTGTGAATACAGGAAGTTATCTAAGAATTTTGAAAGTCGCAAGCTTAAAGTGAGCAGTATAAGTGAGCGGTATGAGGTACATTTTTTCAGAGAGAACTTTTATATGGAAGGGTAGGCTACGATTGTAAAAATCCTGAGTTGGCCACTTTTGTAAGTGTAATAAAATAACACGCCCTATGGGCACATTGGGAATTTTGAAAGTAAATGGACCTACCTTTATACAGATTTAAGTGATTCAATGAAGGCGAAAAAAGGAAAATACCTCGGAGTTATGGCTTTTATTCCAACCTTAGCGCCAACAGTATTTCAGAAACAACGCTTTGGGATAAAAGTAAAACAACTGCAGTACGATCACACACTCGTTGTTAGAACAGCGGACTCTTGCAGAGTAAAACGTGGCTCAGCAGTCATGTCTTAATTCAGTGCTCCAGGTGATCTTGACTGTGCCGCGATGATTTTATCGATTAGTAAATAAAAAAATTAACTACCGCATTAAATAGAAATTTTTCTAAGTAAAATATTCCTCTAACTTTTTGTTAATATGTAATTTTTCTGGGTCGAAATTATAGACAAAACAAAAACATGTTGTTAGCCATACATTGTATGTATGCTCGAGCGTCATATTTCTGGATTTCAGTTAAGAAAGAATATCGACAAATTTCTGACAAGGTCATTGCAATTTTGCTCCCATTTTCTACGACATACTTATGCGAACAAAGTTTTTCGACACTGGTTCTAATTGAAAATGACAAACGATCATATTTAAAGGGCCTTGACCATGAACTATAGCTATTTCTGTTATAGAGCCAAATATAAAACAAGCAAATATAAAACGCACGTTTATCAAAACAATCTCAAATATCTCATTAATAAATTAGTTATGTTTAAATTAACTTTGATTTATTAGGCTTAAGTAAAGACCAAAAAACAAATTTTAATTATAAAAATTTAAAGAGAATTTTTTTTTTACTTGTAAACTATAATTTTATATTTTTGTTCTTGTGTTGGTGTACAGTTCAAAATGATTTATATAAAACTTAAATTATTATAATTATCTTGATACATAGAGATATTTTGTTGTGTTTTTTTATCTAATAAAAACATATACGTATTTATTGTGATTTATATATTTGCAAACTTTTTCTTGTGGTGTGCCGCGGAATTTTCGGAAGATAAAAGGTTGCGGAGCTCTGTCTTAATTCATCACGTAAAATGTACCATCAGATGCATGCTTTCACAACCGACGCTATTATTGAGGTATAATACCGAGGTTTGTTGCTTTCTATCAATTTGAAAAGCCAGGCCTCTCAATCTTCATCGATAATGTCCCAGTGTTTATTCCGTAAACTGATTTTTTTTTTCCAAATTTATGTTTCATTTATTTCTTCTTAATATATTATAATATATAAATATAATCTGTTCTTAATATTTCCCTTTTATTCCCTTTTACTAGTCCATGATCAAAATCAGGTCTAATTTTAAATTTCGAGAGCAGATTTCTGTAATACTGTAGAGCTTATTAGGCGTGGTACCCATTAAAATTCATACTGTTGCGCACAGTGAAGTGTTATGCAACAGTTTAATAAATTATCTCCATTGTTGATATTGTAGTTGATAGTTATGAAAGCAGGTGGAATTACACGAAGTTCCTACAACACGGAGATGATGGCGATGAAGATATAACATGATTGCTAATTTTTTTTTTCTAGTTATTCTCTCTTCTAATGTCGTTGCCTACCTTGGGAATAATTTAATTAGTTCTTTTATCCAGACGGAATGACCCCCTTTCCGCTTGTAAACAATATGTGGTTTTCAGTCACCTTGTGTTTGAACATATGGCTAGGTGGAGGGTTGAGAAACCTTGGAGTTGTGATGCAACGAGAATCACGTTTTAGGACGGTTTTTATAAGCTACGGAAGGAAAAATTACCATTTCTTCTGCAGGTGATGAAAATTCAGCTTAGAGTTTCCCTTTTGTTAACAATTTTCAGGTTTCTGGTTTGACATTCTCCGTTCAATGGGTGTACTTTGGAATAACTTAGTACTCCAAATCAGGGCCGGATTTACGTATAAGCTAAAAAAGCTGTAGCTTAGGGCCTTGCAATCTGCCGGTTCCTCAAATAAAAAAACAAAAAATATATAAAATTTATATTAAAAATATCTCGTAGAAAAATCTCTCAAATGAAGTCAGACATATCACGATAATTTCTAAATAATTTTAAATATATAAAATACAACATTAAAATAATTTAAGAGCATTGTAAAATTGATTGAGACTCAAATTTTCCCCTGAATGAAAGATTAAATTTTTATATACTACCAATTATGTTGTTATATTAATTTGTTACCTTTTATTTTCATACTTTAATTTAAAAATTTCTGTTCTATGAGCCTTATTTGTCGTTTTTTAAATCCTTTAATTACATAATTATTTCTATGACTTTGTAAACACATTCTTTTTTATCTTTTAATAAAAATTAAAAGACAATACATTTTCATACATTTAAAAGGCGTACATATTTAAATTTTTTCCGACACCAGCTGATGTAATTTAAAACAGCAGGGGGCCTCTGGGGTTTTTTTAGCTTAGGGCCTCAGCAAGTCTAAATTCGGCCCTGCTCCAAACCTTATTTCCCAACAACACACTTTTGTTAGTTATCACGGCAGTCGAGTCATGGTTATTTGAAACAAGGTTTCCTTTAATTTTCTTGGTAGTGCTTTCTTTTTCTAGTTGGAATCTTTGTAATAATAAATAATTTTGAGATACTTCACCCAACGCTGGTAATAGAGAGGGTCAAAGACACTTTGGAACAAACAATTATTTCTGTACATATTCATCAACAGAAAGCAACAATTGTTTGGGCTGATAAGTTTTGATAGAAGCAACTGGTCACATCTTTTTACAAAGTTTACAGGCACTCTTTAACGCTATTGTACTGGAACTTGTACTGGAATACTCGTTGTCGTAGTTCGAATTTCGAGGCCGAGACTCTAGGTTATATAGTGCCATCTTCATTGAAGATCCATTCCCGTTTGTTTTGAACCAGCATTGTTGAGTCATAATTTTAAGGTGCGTATATCATAGCATCGTGTTTATGAAAAGTAATCATTCGTAAAATCTGTTCACTGGGATAAACTGCTAATAGCCCATAATATTACTGATTGAAGAGTACAAACTCTTAGACGAACTGCCCTCTGCAAATACAGTGAAATTTCTCTTGCCCACCCCACTAAACGGCCATATTTTGTTCAGAACCGGTTCAAGACTCCATAGAGCCAATGTTGTGGAAGAAAAATCTTTTCCACGGCTACCCCTTAAAACGGCCACTTTTTTTTCGGAACCACGACTGACCACCGCCATGAATTCTCTCCAAATAGCGATGATGAAGCAGATCGTCCCCACTATGGGTCGGATCTGTTTAGTCCTCGTAGAGCAAATGGTGACCAGGGCACTCTTCAAACCAACCAAATCAACTCTCACGTCTTGCTGTGCCCAAAGGTATAAGCGTAACTTTTAATGACACCATATTCAAAGGAAAGGTTTTAATTAATTTTTGTATACTCTGCACTAAGTTATTAAATTATCATAGCACAAATAAGTAAGTTTATTTCTCGTAATTTTCAGCCTAATTTTATACTCGTATAAAACTAAACTCATGGCCCAACAGTCCGCACTGGACCAAGGCCGGCGGTGCTCATCTAAGCTTTCTTGGCAATGGGCTTGGGTTGCCATACCAGCATATGTCTCAGTCAGGCGGTCAACCTGATGTGGTTAAGTTCCCCAGCAAGTTCCCAAGAGCAAGACCCAGAGTTAAGTTCCCAAGCAAACTTGTTCCTCATTTATCGACCCATTCAAGGGATGAATGGCTGAGTCGACCCTGCCCAGTCACAGGATTTGTACTCGTACTAGCTGATAGGCAACCCGATGTGTTGCTTTTTCGATTTAAAATGAAATAATTTCATTTCTTAATGATTAAAAACTGTTTAATCACTTTTAAAAATATATTAGAATTTTTAAAAAAGGAAGTAATAATTTAAAATTTTCTTTCTCAAATTTCGGTTTTTGGCATTTGAAAAAATTCTTTCAAATTTCCGTTTTCAAATTTTGCTTTTTAGACAAAAAAGAAATTCATTCAATTAGAAAAATTTCTAAAGGTTTTAACTTCTTATTTCCTAAAACTAAAATTATTTCTGGTACTTTAAAATTATTTCTTGATTTCAGTTATTAAATGACTCGTTCTCAGACTCATTCTCAACTGATAATTTTTCCTTTTGGCAACTGAGCAGAATTTCTTTTGAAGAGTAGAGTTCCTGGGTCTGTGACTTTAACTCCTGTCGCAAGATGCTTATTATCAATGTATATGTGCTCAATAGAAAAAAATATTAAGTTAAAGTAAATTTAAAGTTACCAGTTACATTAATATAAAAATTAAGTTTAAAACCTTCAAAAAGTAGAAGGGTAAGAAAAATTTAAAAATTAGAAATATATTAAGATTAAATAAATTAAGATTAAAATGAAGAATTTTAAAAAAATTAAAGAAAATAAGTTGAAATTAATTATAAAGTTACGGAAAAATGGCCCTCAGCAAACAAGATGGACAGTTTGCATAATAAAAGAAAAAAAAAGCCATGTGCAGGGTCAAACAATTCGCAATGAGATGAATGCAGAGTTCCGCGGGGGAAAACAAAAAATATCAAGATAGGAAAATGTGACACCACCTAGGACAGAACCCACAACGTAGGGTTTACCAGGTCAGCGCGGTGGCACTGCGCCATGGTCGCACACAAGCAGGTGAGCAAGATGGGAGGTGTATCGCGGTAAGGCCGAATGCAAATATTAATCTCGGGTGGAAAAGTGCTTAAAAAATAGAAAGACAGTTCTGACGAATTCAAAATTAGTGGTGGAAGAATCCTCATCAGTTGCTCATTAATTAGAAACAAATTTCACTAACTTGCTGGAATTATTAGTGAGTAAAATAATAAGTCGAAAAATTACGAACTCGGCATTCAGTTAAAAGTGAGTTTTTCAAGTACGCTCTTTTAGAATTAAAACTTTTTTTTATTAAATGTATTTGGTATATTTTGGAAGCTGAACATCTAGCAAATGCCGATAAATCGTAAAATTGACATTAATAGGTGCAGAAAACCGAAATATTTGTCCATCAAAATTGTCGATTTCGTGAAATTCGGAAAACTGCTTTGGGGAAAAAGCTTCGTTTGCAATGAAAAAGATCTTTAACTTTATAAAAATGTGTATATCCTTAAAGATGAAGAGTTGTAGAACACATGGAAATAAAAAATTTGTTGATTGGTGGACGGAAAAGTTTAATTTTGCATGCATGAAAATAGTGGAAATTTGCGAAACGGAAATGAGCTGTCCCACCCGGAATGTCAGCTGTTTCTGCTGTCCGCTTCTTTTGAGTTCGGCGGTTTTAAATAAATAATTTAAAAAGTTTAAAGTTTTGAAAGTTGAGGATAGCATCAGTGCATGCGTCTCGTCCGTCTGCGATTATCGGTACCAGTCGCGATATCCTGCTATACTCGGTTCGCGAGATTAGCCCGTCCCCGTGTCTGCTCACAAACTAACTAACATTTGTTTACCTTCAGCTGTTAATAGTAAGATAATGGATGTATTTTTACCATGTCTTTATTAACTCGCTATCTTGTTTGTTTGTGTGTGTGTTTGTCCGGTACAAATTTTGCAATCGATTTTTAACTAACTTCCCGACTAGCTAGACATTTGAAGCTTTGAGAATAGCTCAGAACACAATGACAATGCATTATTTTAATACTTTTAGCCATCTTTAAGCAGTATTGAATTCGTTTTCAGTTAATTTTGTTTTGTAGACTGGTGCAGCCATCTATCGGCCGGGACGGGAACGAAAAGTTAAATGCAAGTTAACTTCCAGTTCATTTTCTTTCAAGTTGATGGGATACTTCATCAAAAAATTTTAAAAAGTATTTATTAATACATAGAATTGTCAACTTTATATGATTCAACAGAAAATTTAAAAACAGGGTATATAAAAAGTTATTTTATCTTGCAATTATTATCCATTATTCATCGTGTAACGATAACCCGATCATTGGAAAATGCTTTCATCTACAATTAGGGGGGGGGGGGTAACAAGTCTTGATTATACGAAGGTTTCATGGGGTTTTACTAATGAGAGGCATATTTTTAGGGAAGCTATAATCGAGGTTGCTCTGTCAATCGGCGCATAGCCAAAATTAAGTAAACCAAACAAAATTTCAAAAGATTTTATTATAATTAGCGTTAGAAGACACGGTTTGGCGGAATCTTCTCCTGCGAGAGCAGAGGTGAGACGGGTGAACTAAAGTGCTACGCTATCACTCTGACAAAATTTGCGTTTCTGAAAAAGAAGAACTGGATATGGGAATTCCCAAAAATTTCCAAGAAAGAAAGTAATATAACAGCGGCTTGGCGACGTTTGGCAGAGAAGGACAAAAATTGTGAATGGGTCTTGTTTAAAATCTTGAACTGAGGTTAACAGAAGAAGGAGAAAAAAGAAACCTCTGTAGGAAAAAAATATTTTTTTTAAATTTCGATTTAAAATTTGAAAAAAAAAATCGCTTTAAAATGCTGCTTGCTGCTAAGTGAACAATCTGCGAGAGAAACTAGCTTCATTTTTGGGCCAGCATGATTTTGCAATTTTAAAACACTTGAGGGCTCGGGCATTGGAAACGGGGCCTGAACTCATCTGCACCTCATCTCAACAAAGCTTTGTTACAATTGTGGCTTTGGTCTGCCTGTGGTACTGCAGTTAACCCTTTCAAGGACAACAACCTCCCCCGTTTGCACGGTGCAAATTTATTTACCTTTTTTTTTTAACCTAAAGAATCCTGAAAAATTTTCCAGTTACAGGTTGAAAAATGTTTTTACTTCTTTAAACTTATAACAAATGACAGTACTAACCGTTTTCTGCTCATTCAACTGGAATACGTTGAATGCAAGGGGGAAAAGACTAGATGTAAGCGTTTGCACTGTGCAAACGGCGCCCCTCAAAGGGTTAAAGGCACCCAGTTCGGTCTTACTACATGAAGTACAACCCAGTGTAATAATCAGAATTGGTTTCTGGAATGTGAATGCGTGTGTGTGGAAGGGGAGAGGGGGGGGGGGGAGAGTTCTTGATATTGAGGGGGCGGGATAGGGAAAATTTGTTGCGGCATCACTTTTTGTCCTTCCGACTTAGAGACTGTCGGTGTTGCCAACTCGTACAAACGAAACTATTTCTATGAACGAAGCACGGTTTCGTCGCATTTAGAGAAATACTGAAATTAAGTTTCTTCTTTAGTTCCTTTTAGCTTCTGAAGATGTTTATGTCAAACCCTATCAACCCTCCAAAAATAGCCATGGGATTCAGTAGTATTGCACTAGACTCTAGTGTTAGCACGTTAGTCGGCACGTTAGTCGGAGGTGATGAGATAAAACGAACCGGTTAGTTAAGTATTCCTAACATAACAAACCACAGGATCCTACACTTCTTGCTTCACTAATGCATACACAGTCACACCCGCTTACCCCACCGAAGTTACCCCGAGTACAGTACCGAATCAGGAAAAAATTGTTTTCCCCTCCATGTAGTACATGTTATTTCCCTATTTCCTCGGAACCCTAGGTTCCGGGGAACCCTGGTTGGTTAACGCTGCTTTAATATATATACAGTGAAACCTTTCTAGTAGTCCACCCCTCTAAACGACCCTATTTTGATCAGAACCGATTAAAGACTCCACAGAGGCAATGTTAGGGAATAAACCCCTTTCGACGGCCGCCCCTCAAAACGACCACTTTTTCCGGAACCACGAATGGCCGCCGTAGAGAAGTTTCACTGTATTTATTATTATGAATTCTCTTATCTGTGTGGAAATGGATTTCACGTCTCACATCTTTTAAGATTGATTTTTCAAAATTACTTCAGAGAGGGGGGTCATTCGAGTGTAGAATGAAGTTTTTTTTTTTTTAACGTACGATATGCTCTTCGCTGAAGAGGCACATGAAATGACCACAGCTACAATCAGTAAAAAAGGACCTATAGCATCCGATAATCTTTTAATCCGCGCCCACCTATCCTCATAATTTCGAACGTAAAAGAGGGGGGAGGGGGTCTGCAGTGTGGACACTATTCTACGCATCTGCGTCGCACCGCCGCATCGAGCGGAACACGGGGCGGGACACTGCAGTTGTTTCCTCAATGGCAAGCGTGGGTGGAAAGGACGCCGCTCGCGTTGCCGCTCTCTCTTACTACTACTACTCGTCGACCCACACGCACCATTCATTCATACATCCGCCGACCTATTCATTCATACATTGGCTCACTCGTTCGTGGATATGCGACGTTGTCCTCGTTGCAAAAGGGGGGGGGGGAGGAAGAAATTGTGTTTTGGGGCAAGGGCAGGGGGGAAGAGACGAACACACTATACCTTCGGGTTTCCAATTACCGAAAGCTTCCTTCCGTTCTTGTGTTCTCTCTCTCTCTCTCTCTCTCTTCGAAAATAGGAGGGATATAGCTCGAAATTTAAGGCGACGGGAGGGGAGGAGAGAGGGGGATCGAACAGGGGGGTGGCGAGAAGCCAATATAGATGAACAGTGTCGTGTGTTGTCAGGCAACGAATTTGAATTGATCCAAAGGTATCTCATTGTCTCGACAAGCCGTGCCTGAGGAAATGCGGATAGGGCATTCTTTTAATGACAGCATAGGGTTATTTATTTTTTATTTTTCATCTTAGGAGGATATATTCTTGAAATTGTGTGTTCGACAGTTTCACGAGATTTATATACAAATTACCTGTATTGAGAGTGACATATATGCCATTCATTATAAGTATATCATTCTCTATATTCTGTTAAAACGTGTGACAAAGTGTTGCTGTTGATAAGAAAGCTGTTTATCAAGTTCATGAGACTATAGGATTTTATTATAACCCTTGATACAATTAACTGTATACCATTTAATATTAATGAATATTTTTTTTTAATTTCATGTACGTATACACACACACACATACACATATATATTACAAATTACCTGTATTGAGAGTGATATATATGCCATTTATTATCAGTATATCATTAGCTATATTCTTTTAAAATGTGTGACAAATGCTGTTGATAAGAAAGCTGTTCATCAAGTTCATGAGACTATAGGAGTTTATTATAAGACTTGATACAATTAACTGTCTGACATTCAATATTAATGAATGATTTTTTTAAAATTTCATATACATACACACACACATACACATATGTATTAGAAATTACCTGTACTGAGAGTGATATATATGCCCTTCATTATCAGTATATCATTCATTCTCTTTATTCTGTTATAACATGTGACAAATACCATTGATAAGAAAGCTGTTCATCAAGTTCATGAGACTATAGGAGTTTATTATAAGACTTTATACAATTAACTTCTGCCCTTCAATATTAATGAATGATTTTTTTAATTTCATATACGTTCACACACGCACGCAACTTCTCTAGCCGGCCAGCCCTCAAAACGGCCACTGTTTCTTCAGAACCATGGCTGGTCGTTATAGAGAAGTTTCACTTTGTGTGTGTGTGTATGTATGTGTATATATATATATATATATACATATACATATTTGTAAGAAAGTTATTTCTGTGAGCATAAATGGGTTTTGTATATTAAAATGTCAACTAATTATTTTCAACGAACCGTCTTTTTAGATTACGATAAGGTTGCAAGGTACAGATTGCAAGAATGGTCTTGCTACATTCGTTGTCAATTGCAAAGCGAGAAATACGATGAAACTTCTCTATGGTGGCCTGGCCAATAATGGTTCCTGAAACAAGTGGCCATTTTGAGGAGTGACCTTCGAAAAGAAGTTTTCTTCCATAGCATTGGCTATATGGAGTATTAAATCAGTTCTAAAAGAAAAAAACAATATGGCCCTTTAGAGGCGTAGCCGGCTAAAAATATTTTAAAATTGTGCATGGCTATTTAAACTGAAATTACGTAAATATATTTAATTCCCATCTTTCTGTTTGCTATACAGCTTCCAAACCGGAACTCTAAAATCAATAAAAAATTCACTTAAAGTAGTAAAATTACGTACAACGTTAGATGACAATTTTCAGCTTACTCTAAAATTACAGTTCTACGCATACAATTCTTTAATGTTTGATATTCATGTTTAGGGAACGCTTTCTGCTTTCTGTACAAAGCATTTGGAAAATATATAATGTTATTACGTTTTATCAAAAAACACTAACTAAAAGAAATTTGTCTATGCAAAACCCAGCATTTTGTGTACTTTTGTTCTCAAAAAATTCTTTATATTATTTTGATTAATAAATCAATATGCCTTACGGTTATTATTATCGCTCTTTGTAAGAAATTCTGGATCATATTTTCGTATCTCTCAAAAATATGTTTATAACTCTAATGGTTTTTCATAATTATTAATAAATACTGTATGATAATATTATTTAGAAAGAAAAGATATGCTAAAAATACCTAGTTTATTATTTTTTTAATTTCTTGCCCATTCAGTTCAGTGGGATTCTTTTTACTGCGAACTTTTCCAGTATGTTAGTGTTGCTAACACAGCAGGCACTTTGTCTAATTTTCCAGTACACCTATACCTCGCTATACGGCCGCTCTTTATACGGCATTTCGCTATTACGGCCTTTTTTTTAATTGTGGCACTTTTTAGATTTACGGCCCACAATGTTTCATTATAGGGGCACAACAGCGGAAAGTGACGATGGCAGCATATTATAGCTTAGTGATTCTTCATGTTAATGTTCGTCATCACATTAAAACAGTTTTTAAACATTTTATTTTGTGTTTTTTATTATATGTATATATATGTCCATATGATTTGTTTTTTGTTTATATCTTTTTTATTTTTTTAATTTCTGTTTATTATTACATTGTTTTGTACTTTTATTTTTATGTAAGCATTTTTTTAGGAAATAAAAAGAATAAAATGCTTTGTGAACTAAAAACTATATTATTTATAAAAACTTTGAAACAGATCCAATTAAATTTGTATGAGTTTGTATCAAAATAATTGATTCGTTTTACGGCTTTTCGATTTACGGCCAACTTTTCCGGAACGTATCTAGGCCGTAAAGCGAGGTATGGGTGTACCTCGAATTTTTCAGTTTCCGGTTAAGAAAAAAGCGAATATTCCAATAAAATTTAAGAAAAATAAAGTACTTAAAAATTAAAGGGGTTTTTTGCACCATAACTTTCTTAGTTGACTATGTATTTAGATACCTATAACCTCCAGTACATAAAATAGACTACATTCAGTATTTGAAAGACGTACGATTCTTACAGAATCTGTAGTACAGAGTTCATTCGGAAAGAGAGCAGGAGAGAGAAAAATAACCGAAGAAACCAAAAGACAAAAAAAAAAAAAGCAGAAAGGAAGAGCGAATAAAAAAAAGAAGCGAAAAGTACGCAGCAGTTTAATTTTTAAGGAAGCTATGCCATTGAATAAAATAGAGCAGAAAAACCGACTCGCGTTTTCCTGTCTATTAGAGAGAGCCACGGGTGTTCCCTTAAAAACAAGACGCGATAATCGGACCACCAAAGTGGCAGTGACAGAAAGTGCTCTATATCGAACTGAAAGCACATAATTCTCTTGGGTGGACAGACACCCACGCTATGTCCGAAGATGATGAGGATGAGAGGCGATTTTGAGTCTATTCCCTGAGATTGACTGCATTTATTTTGTTGGTCTCAGACTCGGAATTTAATTGACGCACTTAGAGAAAAAATGGCTCATGCTTTAAAAGAGCTTTTGGATCCGAGAAATCTGACACGCCACGAACTTTAAGCTTTTTAAAAATTATGCATGCTGTTAAGCGTATAAAATTACATACAATATGCGAAAATTTTTGAGTTCCAGTGATATCTTTAAAGTGTTTTAGAGCCCTGAAAATTGATTTTTCATAGATAGACTGCAAAATATTTTGACACATATTGAGTCAAAGGCATATCTGACACACTACAGACTTTAAGATTTTTTAAAAATTATGCATGCTGTTAAACGCATAATTTTATATTCAATATGCGTAAATTGTTGAGTTCCGGTGATATCTTTAAAACTTGAAGTATTTTAGAGCCCTGAAATTTGATTTTCATTGATAGACTGCTAAATATTTTGATATTTAAGAGTCAAAGGCATATCTGACACACCACGGACCTTAACCTTTTTAAAAATTATGAATGCTGTTAAGCGTATAAAATTACATGCAATATGCGAAAAATGTTGGGTTCCAGTGATATCTTTAAAACTTAAAGTGTTTTAGAGCCCTGAAATTTTATATTCATGGATAGACTACTAAATATTTTGACACTTTAGGCATATCTGACACACCCCGAACCTTAAGCTTTTTAAAAATTATTCATGCTGTTAAACGTATAATTTTATATTCAATATGCGTAAATTGTTGAGTTTCGGTGATATCTTTAAAACTTTAAGTGTTTTAGAGCTCTGAAAATTGGTCTTCATGGATAGACTGCTAAACATTTAGACACCTATGAGTCAAAGACTGTTAAGGATCCGGGTTAACTGAGTTTTTAATAAATCATCTAAAGTTTTTTTTTTACATCATGATCAAGTTGTCAATTATCATCTAACTAATTTAAGGGAAAACCTTAGACGAAAAAGAAAAAACACAATCAGTCTTATGGATGTCAAATTTATGAATTTTTTTATATGTTTAGATTATGTTGATTTCTAACAATCTTTGCTTACGTTAACCATAAATAAAGTATATACTTCTAAACTGAGTTTTTCATATTTTAACTCATGTTAGGAGTCAGTCTTACACATATCGAGCTTCCTACTTCAAGAAGTAAGTATTCAAGTGATGCTCCCCTTTTGGCTCCTGTTTAGTGTTTGATATACAATTTGGTCGATTGCATAGATTTGTGAAAATAAAATTTAAATAATATTTAACAATAGAAAAAATATTAAAAACGATGAAAATAAAACTGCCATTTGTATATAGACAAAATATCCAGAAAACATTTCTTTCAAACTTACAACTGAATTAGTGGGGAAAATTTTTTAAAGAATCAAAACTTAAAAATCAGAGCAAACCAAAGCTATGCTCTCAAAGAAAAAAAAATTAGCGTTGCACAAGTACTTTAAGATGGAAATTATATAAAACGGGCAAAATGGGTTGTTGTTTTTTTCATTTAAATTGGATATCCCAAAACAGACACGTAGTGAAAATATTAAACTGATATTTTGTCATCATAGTCTTAAGAGTTTCTTTACCATAAGGTGTGTTTTATAAGTCGTCAGGTAAAACCTCGGTTCTCTCTTGTCATGGATTGTGAGGTCTTTATTAGGAAGTAATATGTTTAACTATATTTAAGTACAGATTGTTTTTATTTAAAGCTCATGATACAAGTTAAAAGGAAGGCTTCGAGATAATAGAAGATGTGCAAAGAAAACATGACTAAAACAGTATAAAAGATCTTGGATAATACAACAGTCATTCAGTAAACATTGATTTCTTTACAATTTCCGTAAATACCCTAGAAATGAGTTTCAACGAATGTGATTATAACCACTTTTGTAGAAAGTGTATATCACTCGAGGACTCAACAAAATGAACACGATGAACTGTAATATCAAAATGTCTGTAAAAAAACTTGTGCTTGCTGCTAAGTGGGAGATAAATATTTTCAGCTTCTAAGAAAAATAATTTTAACTAAGAAAAATAATTTTTTGACAAGAGATTCAATCATACTACTTCCAGCAGTCGCTCTACCGTTATAGATAGCAAGTTGATAGAAAATATTTTAGAGAAAATACTGAAAAATAGTATATAATATTACTTATTTTTTATGGAACTTCTGTTTTCAGTTTTTAGTTCAGTTCAAAAGAGCAACCAGGGCAAGATTTTCAAAACTTGGAACGAAGAAGACAAGAAACCAGACAATCCCTGAACTTAACCATCAAGTCATAGATAATGCAAGATAGTTGGTTGGATTGTTTTTTGATTTAAAATGCTACAGTCAGCTTTCACTATACAAGGGCTAATTAGATAGGGAGCTACAGTATAAAGCTGATTCCGAACCACTACAAACATCCATGTCAACAGTGGTACCGAAACCCACAGGCTGTGGACCGAATCCCAGTGCCTCAACTATTCAACCATTACTCGGCAGATAATGCAAGAATATCACACTGATATCAAAATATTTAAATTTGCCTCTTTAAAACGTACAACGACGCCACTGTATGGAAGGAACGCTGTCCAAAAGAAGAGCAAAACAAAATTTTCCTATCATTTCATTTGATACATTAACATATAATTTCGTTTAATTGTTTATCATGAATGATTTTGAATCATTTTTAAGTTACTATACTTTGTATAACTGAATTTAACGAGGCCAGGCTGATCTATGCTCAGCCGAGAATAAATTAATTTAACACAATCGATAACAGCCAAATCGGAATGGTTCGCGAAATTCCAGAGAAGTTAGTCACTCTCCTTATTGGCAAGCATTCAGGGTGCGCCTCCCATGAGTTCCTCGGTTTGGCACATTCATTTGGCACAAAGTACTTCTAAAAGTCGCTTTAGTGTGCCCACAAAGGGATCCTAAGGAGATGAAGAATTGTGTGTACGCAGGAGAGATTCTCCCAAGTATTGGAAATTCTAATCTAATCTAAAATGACCGTAAAATTTTAAATTATGTAGCATGTCTATAATTTATCTGAAATGTGTAGCTTCAAAATTTATATCTTAGTTGAAGTCTTGCTTGGTGTTATTCGCTAAGCTTTTGGTACTACTTCCATAGGGTTGTGTGTGTAAGGCAGGGATTGTATAGAACACAAAGCATTCGAAAATTTTTACAACATAATTTTTGGCATCAGTATTTGTTTATTCTGCGGACATTAACATTTAGAAGTTCCCATGTAATTTCCATCAGTAATTAGTAGATGCCAGTATGCGGTCAAAGTTATCATCATATCGGGTATTTGCCTATTTTGTGAAGATAACCATTTAGCAGTTCTAGTATTATTACCGCCATTGATTAGGAAATGGTCAAATTACTTTATCTGAAGTTACGTTGCTTCAGACGAGGAAGAATTCTATCGATGAGGTAGCTGGAGTTCCTTTCCCTCATGTTTCTGAGCGATCAAATAACGGCCCTGTACAACAAACAGTATAAGTTCATAGAGTCCGAACCTTTGAGGTATTCCGTCTTTCGGGATCTGAGCTTCCCCCCCCCCCCTCCCTTTCGTGGTTAAGAACAGGTGGCTTATAAAAAAAAAGGAGATGGCTAAGTTGATGACCTTCAAAATGAGAAGTTAATATAGTCATTACCCATCTTCACTGGCAATCTTCCGCATATAGCCGAGGTTTCCAACCTGGGAGGCGCGACTCCCAGGGGAGGCACGGACTATTGCCAGGGGAGGAGCCAAAACTTTTTTATAAAAAATCAATGTTCATATCATAATCACTATAAATAAACGAATAAACCATAATATCTATAAATAGACGAATTTGAGTTGACAACCATCGAAAAAGAAAAATTGATAGAATTGTCATGCGATAGCTCACTAAAACAAAAGTTTCAAAATTAAATAATAATTCAATTTTGGATGAATCTTAGTGGAGAGTATGAATCTTTGTATTGCAAAGCAATGCAAGTGCTTCTACCGTTTGTAACGTCTTATTTATGCGGGACGGGCTTTTCGGCACTGGCTGCAATGAAAATCAAGTATCGAACCATGTTAATAGTCGTAAAAGAGTTACGAGCGGCACTCTCCCCGTTGCCCCCAAGATTTGATAAACTTTGTGCCAATAAACAACAACAACCCTCGCATTAAATTTTGATGCGTTAGATGTAGTTTAATTTGTAATTTAATATAAAAATAAATATGCATGTTCGTATTGTTATAGCAAAATCTTGCTATTATTCTATTAATTGTAGTTTTCATTTTTTTGTAATAAAGTTATTATCTAAAGTGTCTATATTTTTATATTTATTAAAATATAGGGAGAAGAGGAAAAAAAATTTAGGGAGGCACGGAAAAAAAAATTTTTTTTAGGGAGGCGCGGAAAAAATTTTTTTTTTTAGGGAGGCGTAGTAGCATAAAGGTTGGAAACCGCTGGCATATAGAGTTATAAATAGTCAGGCACTATCGTAAAATTTCATGAAAACTTGAAAAGTCACAGATAACGTAAACGTTACCCATTTTAAGAGGAAGTTATCCACACACAGCGTAATAAATTGTCAGACGCTATGGTAAAATTTCATCAAAACCCGAAAAGTTAAAATTAAAATAAACTTTAACCTTTATCGATGGAAACCTGCCGCACCTAGTGAAATAAATAACCAACATTTATCGTTAAGCTTTCCTTAAAATTTTTTCCTCGAGTTTTCATCAAGTTTCCACTTCACTTTTCGTCGGAGAAAGTGATGCGAAACGCACGTGTTCCACGTCACACATCATTTTGTCCATCGAAAGTGAAAAAAAAAAAAAAAGTTCCTAAAGGACTAACGAGAATGTCAAGTAAACAGTGCAATCCTTTGTTTGAAATCGTAGAATTTGTGCTCCACAAAGTTAACATCTTGTTGAAAGAGGAGTTCCTCTACTAATCACAGGCAAAAACTGGTTTCAGAAAAAAAACGAATACTCCTCCATTTCGAGGAATCTTCACGATTCAGATCAGACAAGAAAAGATGTCTGGAAACACACAAAACTACTACAACCATTACAAAACCAGTCTAGCCTCTTTTTTTTCTTTTTTTTTACTTTTCATTGACTATTCTCTGAAGACTGGGGAACAGCATCGTGAGTGAATACGAAGGACGAGTGAGGGAGAAAAGAAATGTACTTTTATAACCCCCCCCCTCCTCCCTTTCTAAAAACAGAAAAAAGAAAGAATTTTTAAAAAAAGTCTTCAGTTGCATCACGCTATCCTCGGGATTACCGTCTACACAAGTCGCTTATTACCTTCTAAAAATAAAAAATAAGGCGAGATAAAAAAAGAAGAAGGAACGGGGAAAAATAGTGGTAATAATCACGAAGTTAAAAATCTCGAAAAAGGTCTGAATGACTGACTAACTCGCCTTGCTTCTCTTGCCTGCCGTCGCCCACACTGCTGCAGAGCAGCGTATACCATTCATTGAGAACTCTTTCTCTCTCGCTTTTCCATTCATACATTCCGGCACTCATTCACGTAGCAGAATCGATAGCGCAGAGGAGGCGTGGCTTACGGAAGGAAAGGAGGCCATGTTCGTTCCCATGGCAACTGGACTATTTATTTGTTTATTTTTTTCTCGTTTTGTTCTTCGGCTGATTTCTCTGTAGAAATTCTGTGTAACGTTCGCATGTGCCGGTATCTAACGTCGTCCCGTCTTTCCGATTGTGAAAGCTTTGATTATGCATACTGAGTAGATGACCTTTTTTTTTCCCCTTTTTCTTTCCCTGTACTTAATAATAAATCAAGTCGGGCTTTATTTTATTGGGTTTGAAGAAGGCGTGATTCGCCGTTTTAAAATTAGAACGATGCTAGACGCAGTAGTGGCATTCCTTGATACTTTCAAAATGCTGAGAGCGTAATCACTGCTTTTGATTGATTAAGGGTGAACTAGCTTTAGAGGAACATTAGAAAATAAATAAAAATACATTCTAAGGACCGTCTAATCAAGCTGGAAAAAAAAGCTTAATTAATTTATAAAAAGATTAAAAAATTGATCTTCACAATAAAGGATATAGGTTTGTTGATAGAGAAATACATTTGGCATGGGCTCTTTTTAATAATTTGTAGAATACAAATTATTTATAAAATCTAAAGAACCATTTAGTTCACACAGAATTCAGAAATTTCAAGCAACTGATTTTTATGAAGCAAGTACTCAAAAAAAATTCTAAGTAATATACTTTTCTTTTTGGGTAATCTAAGATCTTATTCAAATGCAGAAAATTAAATTATCAAGTAAAATAAACCCAGTGTTGTTCTGGTGTAAAAAACAAATGAACTCCTTATGGTAAGATTATAGTTAGATGAGGAAAATTTTAAGACACAAGAGAGAATTTTAAGATCAACCTTATAAATACGTGTAATAAAAATCTGTGCTGAGAATTTTCCTATGCAAAAAAGAGTTTATGAAAACATTCACGTAAATATGATTATACCTGATGACTTAGGTTTATTTTTGTTTTTTGTTTTTAATTCCTGGTGTTTCCATATAACCTGGTGCTTCCGTATAACCTGGTGTTTCCATATAAATTAGATAATTTTTTCGCTTATTCCCTAATGTTGGGAAAAAATTTAGTAAAATACCAGGAAATTATAAATACAAAATTTGTCTCGCTTCAACACATACTTTACGGATTCATTACGACACATTTAGGTCCACTTTAAGCGGTCATATGCTACTATTTCTCTAAACAACGGGATTTGCTGGCAAACTCGTATATACCACCGTTATTAATATCATGGTATTTTTGCAGGGGATAAAAAGTGAGCGTAAAATTTCCTAAACTGTCTTTACATATTTAATAACCCCACGCTAACGTTAATAAGTTTTGAGCTGTGAAAGTCTATATTGGCAAGTTTGTGTATAGTTAATAGCGACTTGAGATTTGCATATCTGCTTGTCAGATATTGTTAGTGTATTCCAAATTTACCCTCCGGCACCTCCTCGCGGTGGGCCCTGGGGGTCTGTCTTTTGACGGACTGCTAACGCCGGGGGAGCGTGGGGCTGAAGTGGGAGAATGAGCAGCCACGCTACAGATGGAGGAGGAGTTGGGTGAGCTCACCGAGGACATGGTGAAGCTTAAATACCAAAGAATGATTAAGTACGACTAAGCTTACGGTAGAACAGAAAAGGCAACTTAATGAAGATATCTTGGAGTTGGTGAACTCGATAACAGATCAGCAAAATATAATTAGTTATCTGAAAGGACAACTTAGTGTATATGAAAGAGGAGAAGTAAAGACTTACGCCGAAGTTGCGAAGGGAAGAGTGGGCGAGAAGAAGAAAAAGGTAAAGAAAGTTCGGAGAGAAGCTAGAATTGAGATTGCGATCATTCCGTTGAACCCTCAATACGCCGATGACACCAAAAGGGTGGTGAAAGAGAACATAAGTCCCGATAAGTTGGGAATCGGGATAAAAAAAGCGTAAGAGAATTGGAGAAGGAGACTAACTGGTGGAAACGGAGACGAAGGAAGAACTCGAGAAATTTGTTAAAGCTTTTGATAGAAATAGAGCGGTCAATACGTTATACTTAACACGTAAACCCAAATTGAGAGACCTGAAAATTATTATCTATGATGTGGAAGATACCTTTAAGAAGGAGGAATTTGGAGAGATTTTGAGGAAGCAATACACGGAGTTGGAGGACGCTGATGTCGATGTTTTGACTAACTTTAGGACGAAGAGAGGAAATAATTGGATTATCAGTGTTAAAGGAGACGTCTATAGAAACATAGAAGGTGATAAAAGGTTAAAGGTTGGCTGGAAAATTTGTAATTGGAAGGATTACAGAAAGCCAGTATTATGTTATAAGTTTTGGGGCTTTGGCCATGTGGCCAAGCACTGTCGGAATAAGAAGATGTGTAAAGCTTGCGCTCAAGAAGCACATCAAGATCAGCCTTGCAAAAGAGAGCAAACTTGCGCGAATTGCGCAAGATATCAAGAGAAGACGGGGAAGAGGTTGGACATTAAGCATCTCCCCACGGACCAAAGTTGTTGTAGATTCCAAGCTGAAGTCGAGAAAATAATTGAGTTGACTGATTATTGAGATGACTGAGTTGGAAGGTTCTCCTGGTTTTTGAGATATGAAGATATTGATTTTGATAGTGTTGTTTATTAATGTTTCCGTCACAATCTGTGACGATGATTGTATCTATGTTTATTACTTATTGTTTGTTATCTTGTTTTGGTTGCCTGCACAAGTGATGAAGGACGTCTCTACAGTTTTGTAGAAGTTGAATAAAAATGAGACAATGTATTTCGCAGAGTGGTGGCTGCGGACTAAATTGGGATTAAATTTGATGGTTATAAAGCTCTGGCTCCTGGATGACTCTGATCGTAAGACAGCAAGCGAGCGTTATCAAGTGGCACTGACGGGTATATGATGGAGGCGAAGTGTTCCGCTCACGCCGGGCGGGGATGTGGACGAGTTACGACCCGGGGCCGTCGCGGCGACCGTTGTCAGTAGTAGCAATGGGAGCTGATGCGCATCTAGCGAGGGTAGCCGAAACCTTTCGAAACCTTTGAATATTTAATATAAGACGCCGATAATTTTTGTTATTCATTGATATAAACACCAACTGGAGCCACTATGGAGGGTGGTTTGGATCAATCCAACAAAAGCGTGATTTTTTTAAAATTTTTATTTTTATTTATTTTTAAGGGGGGGGGAGGGACTCCAGTGTAAATTTGCATCAACCCCCAGAAACGAGAAGTAAAAACCTGAAAGGGATTATTCCGGAAGGCAAATGAAGTTGCGCCAAACAAGGTGCAAAACTTATAAAAGACGAACTAGGAAGGTACATTCTTTTGTCTTGGTACATTCCCTGTTGAAGTAAATCAGCAGTGCAATGTTTAAAAAAATACAGCCCACATGGTGTAGTGGTTAGCGTTCTGAGCTGCCACGCGTTAGGCTTGGGTTCAAATCCCGAATAATGCTTACTCTGCACCAACGGTGACGGAGACGAAAATCATGTATCTTCGTTGATGCGCATGCGTATTACAAAAGAATTTTCACTCCCCCGGTTCGTCTCCATTTCTGCGATTTCAAATTGGAAAGAGTTCAACTTTTGTCTCTGCCGTCATGCTCGACAGCCAATCAGAATAGAAAGAGATGATTATGCGCATGCTCAAATAAATTGCCTCTTCTCCCCGTCCCTTAGCGGTGTGAAGGCTTTTATGACAGCCACGGAGACAGGTGGCAAAATGTGTCTGTCTTTCGTTGCTGTCGCCGTTGGTGTGGAGTAAGCATAAGGCTTGGTCGTTTCCGCGTCGACCCCTTGGTAGGAAGCATTGCTGGCTCGCGGGTATGGTGCTCACATAGTAAAAAAAGCCGGTAAATTGCGGTGAATAACAAAACCCGAATATCTCCCGACAAAGTACCTCCGTATTAGACAGAAAAAAAAAAATGTAATATAAATTTAGGATGCGTGTAAATGTAAGCATAAGATATACATAATGCAAAGAACTTATTCATTCATCCAAGTCATCAAAGGATGACATTTTTAAGGTACGCAAATAAAGAAAACATCACGTTATTTCCTTTTCGATTTTTCATTTGTAAATTTTTTAAATAATTTTCTAAATTTAGCAGTGAAACTTACTGATTTTTAAATCGCCTTACAGTATAAAATTCTTGGTGGCAAAAATTTTTTCCTGGACACCCCGCTCATATAAAGTTTTCTTGTTCATTAATTGGTTGGTCCTCCCCCTCCAAACTTTTAAAGACAAAGTTATTGACATTGACTGTACCTGAAACCAATGGTTAAATCAACTAGCTCTGTGTCGTGCATAACAACAAACCCAGATATATCCTAAACAGTTTTGATTTTTAATTTATAAAATTGATAAATTTGAGTTAAATGACACCTAGAAATTCAGTTTCTCAATGTACAGCGTATTTCAGCGATTGACAGGAATTACTTCAAAATGCGCTAACACACACCCAGGAAGCTGTCTTTACGGCTGACTTGCCTTTGGCGGGACCTCTACTTCAATGAAATCGCAACTGTGATAACCAGTGTTTTTCAACCTTTTTTTGATCTCACGTCACATTTGAACTTATAGGTGAATTCCCGCTGCACAATTAAGGCTGTTTTGTACTCACCCTATTGAATTCGCTCACCTCAATCTTAACCTATAGAGAAAATGTGTGAAATATTTACAGCTACATAAATGCTGATATTCCAGTAAAAATGGTATTATCAAATAGCCTAAAGATTTTTGCACCTTGCAACAATATTCATTTTATAAAATTCGTCCATCAAAGGAATTAATGAGCGCTTAAAACACACTATACGAGATTTTCACCCGATTAATTTTAATTTTAAAATATTATTTGCATTTTTTAAAAGACGAAAAGAAAATGTTAGAAGGTGTAAAATTTATTTCTCTGTTACGGATTACAATTTAAAAAAAAAAAAAAAAATTTTAAAGTCGGCAATCTTTGGACACATTTTCACCAGAAGGTTAACATTGACGTGAGCGAATCCAGTAGGGTTAGTGCACGGCAGCCTTAAATAATGATATTTAAATAAAATTAAAGAAAAAATAAATAAAAAGAGTAGTGAAAGGAGTATACCTTTCACGATAATCAATTAAAGAGGTTTTAATTTTGGCATGCACATTTATGGTGCTTTGGACTTCTTCTGAAAAGAATTGAATGTCTCTTTAAAATGTTTCGCGGCACACCTAACATTCTCTCACGGCACACCAGTGTGCCACTGAACACTGTTTGAAAATCACCGTTGTATACATATGAAAGTTCTTATAGAAAATATGAAATATCGAAAATCGAACCAACCACACACACACACACATATATATACCAGGGCCGCCCAGAGACTTTACGAGGCCTGGGGCAAACTTCTGTTGGGGGCTCCAAGAAATCTGATTAATCGAATAATTTTTTTTTTATTTTTTTCGGGGGGCCCTTTTTTTAGGAGATTATTTTGAATTTTGAAGTACGGTACAAGTTTCAGAATTTTCTTTCGGAGGAAATCTAATAATTAATTTTTTAAAAATTTTTGGGGCCCCTCCGGCAGTTGGGGGCCTGGGGCAAAGTGCCCCAATTGCCCCCTCCCTCTGGGCGGACCTGATATATATACATACATACAATCGATTCCGGTTAATCGGACCACTTTAGGACGCGATCATTTTGGTCTTAATAGCCGGCTGGTCCGGTTAAAAGAATTTGGTATAGGAAAAGTACCTTTAATATGGCGTATGATCCCCCCGAGAAGCAATACAGCACATACAGCGATGTGTGATGCTGTCAGTTATGCGGTCTATGAGTTCGGTAGGAAGTGAGAGCCATTGCTCTTGCAAAGCAGTAGAAAGCGTGGCTAGGGTCCTAGGAGGAGGATTGACAGCACCTATAAGTCGTCCTAAAGCGTCCCAAACATGCTCGATAGGATTCAGGTCCGGTGATCGAGCTGGCCACTCCATGAGCTGAATTGTTACCTGCTCAAGATAAGCATCCACGATGCAAGCCCTGTACGGTCTCGCGTTCTCGTCCTGTAGTATGAAAACATCACCTATTGCCCCGGAATAAGGGCGCACATAAGCATCAACGATGTCATCTCTATAGGTGTGAGTATCACATTTCCACGGAGAAAGACATGGAGGTCTGTGCGTAAAACCAAAGAGATACCACCCCAAACACAGACACTGCCTGATCCGTATGCATCTCTTTCACGGATGTAGGATGGATGAAAACGAGTTCCAGGTTCTCTCCAAATCAAAATACAGTACGCCTACTATCGCTTTGGAGGCTAAACCTGGACTCATCCGTAAAGAGAACAGCCCTCCACTGATCACGCGTCCAGTGGACATGTAGACGTGCCCACTGCCAATGTTCCCGCCTATGGCATGACGTGAGCGGACGCAAATGGCTGGTCGCCTCACAAAAAGAACACCTTAGTGAAGCCTTTCCTTCTACGCACGGTTGACGTTGATACCAACCTTCCAGAGCTTGCGGCGAGGGAGGATAGACGGAGACTGAGTTCAGACGGAGTTGCGGTACTATTCTTTCTTGCACATAATGACAAATATCGGTCATCGGCACTCGTCGTAGCGTATGACCGTCCTTGGTTGAACCTCCTGGATGCCGAATCCGTGGTTAGAAATTCTTGCCAAAGTCTATGAACCACAGACGGTCTCACATTTAGCCATCTGGCCACTTCTGTCTGACTTTGTCCTGCCTCTAGTCTCCCAATAGCTGCCCACCGCAGTTCTTCGGTTAAATGATGCCTGGAGGTCCTTGTTGCAATTTTGCTATGCCAGATGTCTAATCTCAGCCTTTCAGGGACAATTGCAGCTTTGCTCTGAGACATGTACTTTTATGCTCCTCGCAAATGACGTATTCCGACTGCAGCGCCACTATTTTGCATAAGGTAGTATTGTTCAGCACCTTTTACTTAACAACATATTCAAATTTTAAACAGATTGGCCTAGTTTTGAACGTGTTATCCCCCTTTTTGTGATTTCCCTTAATTTTATATATATATATACACATATATATGCTTAAACTTTTAAATCATTTGTTTGGAACCACAAGTTGACGTGAACTAATATTTAGCACCATACGGTGTTAATGTTAAAACAAATATAAAAGCCGTATAAGATTTGGACATGGACAGCTGTCAACACATATTTATGGCACTGTAACCCAATGGCATGACATACGGGGGTTTATATTCATCCATTCGCCAAAAATCCCTTGCACGCTGATTGGTTAGTGCGTAGGTTCATTGAATATGATGTAACAGTTTTTAATTTTTACTGTCTTATATGACACCAAAGTTTTATAAAGGAAAGCGTTCCTTTAACCTTGAATTTTCTTTTCGAATCACTTTAAAATATTGATAACGATCCAGGCTGTAACTGTAACAAAACCATTTTCACATACCAAGGAGACTTCCTAACACCACGGTGATAAGCAGTAGATTTTAATAAATAAAAAAAATTTTAAATAAATAAATAAAAAAAAGCAAGAAAAATTCTCTGACAAGGCAGACGAAGTGGAGAGAGCGAGATGCACTCCTTCGTTCGAGAGCTGCTTCGCTATCGTTCTTTACTCTTTGGTACTGACAATGCGTTATCGCCAACACAAAGTTGAGACAATTTTGAGATAAATTTAGAAAGAATAAGATAACACGCGGCTCAGAGAGGAAACCGGCCTCCAAAAAATCCCACGTCCTTTCATTCATGAAAAAGGAGTTCCAGTAGTGAATGAAGATAGTGGAGCAGACGATTTCCAGTGCCCTTTTCCATTGTCTGATTTTTCCCCACATGTGTTGGGTTTGCAAGCCTTGCGAGGGCTTCCAACGTCGCATTCTTTTGCCGCTTTGATAATTCTCGGCTTCCAGGTGAGAGGCGAGTGCTTTCTGCGAATAGAATGCATCGAAGTCAATTTTTTTTCTAAAACGGATACGAGAACTCTCGCAAAAATTTCTCATATTATGTATAACACTATGCAAAAGTTTAAATCATACGAGAAGACAAATTCACTTATAGAAATAGAAGCAAACAGTCCTATGACACACATATTAATTTTTAAAAATAATCCTTTTGCATTCGTTTGAAATCTTAGGAAAACATCTATAAGGGCCTTTCAAGTATTACGTAAGCATTCAACCAGTGTGTGTGTGTGGAGGGGGGGGGGCATAGCTTAGCGGGCTTCTAACTTTTTTGGGGGGAGGGAGGGCACGAAATGAATTCAGTTAGGGCCCTCCTCCACGCATTGACTGCCTGGAGGTCCTGAAAATACGAAATAATGTGATTTTTTTAAAATTGAATAACAACAGAACTGATGTTTGAGTAGTATTCAAAAGTTATACAATGAGAAAAATAAATAATTTATAAATAAAATGAGAAAAAAACATAGCATCGAATTTTTGTTATGGACCATATCATTGTTAAACACTATGTTAAGGCTAAAGACATAATCGGAATCTTCAGTTCCACAGCTTGAGAAAGCGGAAAAAACCAAGTTTCTTAAAAGTTTTCTACAATTTTCCGATTTTAACTGAACTTCTATTAACGTTTAAATTTATTTCAAGTTAAGTTGGGGGGTGGGGGTGGCATGTGCCCCCGACGCTACGCCTATGGGGGAGGGGGGGGATCAAAGCAATGCTTACGTAAGACAGAAAATACTCGCGCAAGAGAGTGTGCTGCGATGTACTCCTGACTGCACCAACTCTCCTACTAACCGGCACTGAAAATTAATTGTTTTATTTTTACTGTTAATGATTTAATGTCTACACTTTTACTTAGAGATATGCAATATTGATTGAAAAAAAAATCGTTTGGCATGTGAAAGTGCGACAAAAAATTTGCCAAATCTTACGTAAGAAAGAAGTGTGGGGGGGGGGGGGGGTGTCGGACATCAGCTTATTTTTGCTTACAAGGGAAGGTGGAGGGCTCTAAAATGACTAAACGTGTGCTTACGTAATACTTGAAAGGCCCCTAGTGGGAATGGAAAACCTTTTATTAAATCCAAAACAACTTAAATATCAAATTTTAAATTTACATTTCTAAGTTAAGGAGGAACAGCAGTTGACTTTGCAGATATTCGAACCCCGTGTTAAACTATGGGGAATTTCATTCGCGGTATTTTTTTTAATCGCATATAAACAAATGTATATTTTTTAATTTTGTTTTCTGCATTTGGAAGTAGAATTTTAGATTCAATGCTCATTTTTTTCTTTCGGTTATCTTTATATTTTAATTCAATTTTATCAAAACACGATTAAAATTTTTAACGACAGACATCAATAATTTCTCTACAGCTTAACGATGAGATTGAAGATCTGCAAAGTCCAATGATACGCCACCTAAATCGCAGTTCATAGTTATCATGAAATTATTTTTACTAGAAACCTTATAGCTAGGGATACGTAATTTTCGTATTTACGAAATAGATGCGAATAAATGCGAAATTTGCCGATATGAACGAATAAATGCAAAAATGATTTCTTTACTACTTTTCGGCGAAAACTCGGTGGTAAACGGCTTTTTTAACCGAAATTAGGTAATAATAGTAATAATTTATTAACATAATAGCTTAACTAAGACCATCCGAGGTCAATAACTGAGAAATCTCACTCTCCTTCGGATTTGCTCCGAATTTCACCCGGACAGTTTGTCCGCAGCGGAGTCGAACCTAAAAATCTAACTATAAAAATCAACCATCGAGTTTTGTGGAACAATTCAGTAGATTTAAGAAAGTCTGTTGAGCGCCAAAGTCAAGGGTACTTACGCATCAGCTACTTAAGTAGTCAACCAAGAGACTTCTGTTGATGTTTTACAGATTTTAATTGCAAAAAAATGCTGCTACCTTAACTTTGCAAAGGCAGCTGTACAAAGCTTCTTTAGTCCCGTTAACAGAGTAGATGCTGAGATATTTTAGTATGTACAACATAGTAATTAACGACAGAAAGCAAGACTTAAGTAACATAATGTGGAGATGCTACAATGTTAGCTTTTAACTAAGAATTTTGATACTTACCTATCAAAGTAAGTAAAATTGTAATTAATTTTTTTAAACGCGAGATTTTTTAATTTATATTTCTTTTTGCGAATAAATGCGAAATTTTATATATTATAATATTTTTTTGCGAAATTTCGATATTTTTTATGCGAAATTTACGTATCCCTACTTATAGCTCATTTTTTCAATAAAATCAAAACTGCTGAATTAAAACTGATTTTCTTAAAGCGAAAAAGTAAGTTCAAAATGTTTTATCTTCATTTTTCTAAATGTCAGTTTTTGTTGGGGTCTCTTGGATGGTTTAAAGTGGCATAACTTGGTTGCATCCTGGACCAGGAATCACTAAGTGAAGTTTCTTTTATCTATGTTCTCCGAAATTCAGCATTTCCGGTGTCATGGAAGTTGTGGAAAATCCTCATCTGTTTTCAGAGCGATAATGCACCCTCCCACGGCTTTGGGACTTAATCTTGTGTGAAGGACTGATGACCACCCAAAAATCCTGCTTCCAACTTTACAGAAAACACTTAGGATGAAAACTCAACCGTATAAGCTTTAGTGCAAAGCCACACCCTGTGTGATTTTACAAAAAGAAAATAATAATATCTTGTAGATCAGTGATTCTCAACCTTTTTTTCGTCATGATACACTTTTAATAATTTAAAAATTTGGCGGCACACTAACAATAAGATAAATTCTACTAGGATAAATTTTACTAGGATAATTGATTGATGTACTTATAATACAATTTGTTAAAATAGCATACGAAATAATTTTCATTGTATTATAAAATGAAATTGCTTTTCAAAGTAAACAAAATGTTTATTTAACTATAAATTGCATTTAGTGCGACTTTTGAGCTTGTTGTTTTTTGTTAACTTCATCTATATTTGGGAGTAAAAATGATGATGCTCCTCTCATTTCGTGATCTAGATATAAAAATCTAGATCTTTACTTCGTTTTTATGTTGATGAATATATGTGGTACAAATAAGATGTGGAAAATTGTAATACATGTAGAAGCGGGATAGTATAATTCCCCACGATGTGTGGCCAAGAAAGAATCTATTGTAAAGGCTGCAGAGGCAGGGGTAAATAGGGGCTTGTAAAACAGGAGGAAATAGAAGAATAGCTGTCGGTGTGGCCATTGATAGCGATCTAAAGTCTATAAATATTGCAAGATGGATGGTCGTTATTTTATGGCCCACAGTAAAACCTTCAGATGATAAGGGTCAAAGTGGTATTGCAAATGAAAATTATGGGGAGGTACTTCATAGACTATGGACAGGGGCAGTATACTAAGGAACCAATCGGGGCAGGAACTACTGAGAGAAAAACAGCCCACTGCCCAATGAAAAAAAGGGGCAGGCCAGAATGGCCCTCCTGTAAACGGACAACAGTCCCTCCAAGTACGAAAGGAATAGGAGAGGAGGTCCAGATTTTTTCTCAGACTTTTTTCTTAGAGCTCAGATGATAGAGAGTCTAGGAGAAGTGCCAGTAACCCGCCAAGGTGTTCCTGTATATGACGTGATTTTGGGTCCCTGTCGTCGATGCCATCTTTCATCGCTGCATACTTCAGCTGTAGTAAGTGCCTCCCCATAGACTCTAAAAATCATTACTTTTACCATATAGTTTGCCTCTGCTTCTGAGTTCTCGTATGTAAAATGTTAATATGAAAGGGAATATTGTGCTTGTAACAATGTCAATTTAATTGAATTTTTTGATTTATTAAATAAATGTATGTTAAAGGCCAATTTTCTGTCTTCCTTGCTTGCTCCAACACACGCATGCATTCATTGTTTTAAGTTTATTAAATTGCCTACAATACACACTTACAGCTTTTTGTGATATTGTTGGATAATCGAGAATCCAAAAATTGGTCCGCAATGTCAGGAATCATTAAAAAAAAATTGGTTTCATCGTTTCAAAATGACCATGAATTTAAACGATTTTTGAAACTGGGAGCAAAAAAAAAATTTTTTTTTCTCCAATTTTTTGTTCAAATTCTAAAATTTCATGTATTTCTTCCGCTTTCTGACGTTTAGAGAACGCAAAAAAATCCTCGATTTGCTTAAGAATTTCTAATATACAGTTGCCAGAAAAAGTCTGCATACAATCTAAAACCAAACTTTCAAGCATCAAAAAATATAATATTACACTAAATTTATCAATTTTCTTTTCTTTTCTTGTACTGATCGAATAATTTATTATCTTTTAACAATGGTTTTAGAAATACAAAACACATAATTTTGTTTAGAAATCAAATTAAACAAAAAAAAATAACACGAAATACACTAGAAAAAGTTTGCATACAAATAAGAAAACCTGAAAAAATAATAGTCATTGACTGTTACTGAAAATTTTAGTAACTGGTCGGATAGCCCATACGTCTAAGGACCTCCATCAATCGTTTCTGCGTAGATTGAACCAGTTTGAATGTTTCATTAGGAAATATATTATTCCATTCCAAAATGATAATCTTTTTCAACATCTCTTTCGATGTTATGGAATGTTGACGAATCCTGCACTCTAGTGCATCCCACAAATGTTCGATGGGATTTAAGTCAGGTGATTGTGGAGGACTATGTAACTGATTTTTGATGTTGTACAACAACCATAGCTTCACATTGTGGGCAGTGTGCTTTGGATCATTGTCCTGCTGGAACCAAAAGTCGTCTTCAAGGTCTAGGTTTTGAGCACTTACTTTTAAATTTTCTTTTAAAATGTTCAAATATGCCATATGATCCATTGTAGATTCTATAAATACCAGACGTCCCACGCCATTGGCTGCCATACACCCCCAAACCATTATACCTCCACCACCGTGCTTTATTGTGGGCACGAGATTCTGCTTCTCGTAAGCCTACCTATCTTTCTCCACACGAGCTTACGTCCTTTAATCCCAAAAATGCAAAACTTGCTCTCATCTGTGAAGAGTACCTTTTCCCAGAACTCCAGAGGCTTTGTTGAGGCAAACTCCTTGATTGATGCAAATTCGTTTGCCCATGCAGGAAAACTGCCTCTCAACTCCACGTCAACAAAATGTAAACAGTTCCGCTTTCGTTCTAAGTTGTAGCGTGTATCGTATTAAATAAAGTGCTTGTTCTAAAGTGTTCATAGTCATTATCGAGTAGTTTCTCACATTTCTGGCGCCCGCGACAGGACTATGGATAACCTAAAGCGAGAATGAGCACAACTACGGCGATTATTTACGAACTCTTTAAAAACTTTGGAATCGAAATTGACTGTTGAACCGGTAATTAGAAGTGACGTGATACCGGCAAGTAGTGTATTAAAGGATAAAGCGAATCATCTCTTTGATTTAGACGAACAAATAAAAGAATTATGGCTAAACGCGGAAGATTTTGATGAAGAATTTTCAAAAGATTTAGATGTAACTGAATCTTATCGTAATCAACGGATTACCGCGAAATCGAAAGTGACAAATCTTCTGGGAAACGAAGTTAATTTAGACGATAATGTAAATGTCCCATATAAAGGTAAGCGAAATTTTAGACTTCCTAAATTAGAATTCAAACGATTTGATGGAAATGTAAAAAATTGGATTGGATTTTAGGGACAGTTTAAAATAATTCATGAAGATGATACCATAGACTCTGATGATAAATTACCATATTGGCTAAGATTCCCGAGACCTCGTAGAAAGTTTTCCACCATCTGGGCCAAATTATATTAAGGCCATAGAACAAATGAAGTCGCATTTTGAACGTGATGAGTTGTTGATTGAAATCTATGTTCGGGAACTTCTGAATTTATTCTTAACTCAAGTTAAAAATGGAGAAAACTTTACTTTGCGTATCCTGCATGACCGATTGGAAACTCAGTCAGGGACGGCTCCAGTCCAGTTTTTTTTTTTTTTTTTTTTTTTTTGGGGGGGGGGGCAAAGTTGGCTCTTAGGATTATATATATATATATACACATATAACCCTATAGGGTTATATATATATGTATATCTATGTATAAGAAATAAACATCGTCTTATTTTAAATTTAAACTCAATTAGTATTAGGTCTACGATTATATAATTTTAGGCTATGGAAAAAAAATACGCCGGGCATTTTTCTTGGAGCCGCCAATGAACTCAGTTACGTGAATTAGAAACTTTGGGAGTAACTTCTGAAAAATATGCAGAAATGTTATACCCCTTAGTCGAGTCTGCTTTACCAGAGGAAATAATGAAAACATGGGAACGATCGCGAACAATGAAAACTGAAACCGAGAAAGAAGTTAATTTTTTAACTAGTCTTTTAGAATTTTTGAGATTCGAAATGGAAAGCGAAGAGCGTTTGAATCTGGCCCGTTTCGGATTTGCATGTAGCAAAGAATTTGATTCATCGAAATCTCGACATCACATTCCCACCGAAGCGTGTATTGTAGCGAGTGAAAAGAAATACACTAAACCTGATAAATTATGTTTGTGGAGTAATAAAGTTTCTCATAACTCTACAGAATGTTTTAAAGCAAATGATATTCCATATGATGAAAAGATAGAAATATTGCGTAAAAAAGGGGCATGTTTTCTTGTTTAAAAATAGGGCATAATTCGAAGGTATGCAAAAGTTATGTCAAGTGTTTCATTTGTAATAAACGACATCCATGAAGCTATAGAAGGAGGAGCAGCTCAGTGTTAAAAATGTGTCTCACATTTTGTCGCCGCCACTAGATGGCGCGCTCATGTAATAGCGGGCGGCTTAGACACGGACAACCATACGGTTTATTATGGATTTTCGTATTTTTCCTAGCGAAAACAAGTTGTTTTATTTTAGTGCGTATTTAATATGAATTTATTTATTCAATTTAACAATTGCTTATTTTCATTCAAAATCTTTATTTCAAGTGCTTTTTTTGCTACAATTCATTAAAATTCTTAAAGGAAATGAGTAAATATACTTTTTCAGAATAATTGTGTATTGGTTTCAGAATAAATGAGTTCAGAATTTTGTAATAATTTAATAATTAAGGAAATGAAATTACAGAAAATAATTGTGAAGAAATTTTTTTATCATTGTTCATAATCTCTTATGGAAAAAAAATGTGAGAAATAATACTGATTAACCAAAACACACACACACACATAGTAGAAAAGCATCATTTTCTATCAATCACAAATAAATTCTTATCAGGACTAATAAAATAGGAAGTCAATTCAGTATTTAATCAGACAATACTTTAAAATATCTTCCTTTGGAAAAAAAATCAGTCAAAGCATCTCAGATTACACTTTTTAAAACTGGAGGTATAATCGTCAAGTTGGTAAATTACTGAATACAAATTATTTCAGCGAACCAAAAAGAAAAAACCAAATAACTTTGACAAGGACAAATCAGCTATATATTTGAATTTTCACAAAGTACGCATTTTATTGCATAAGCAGATTTTGTACGCAGATTTTGTACGCAGATTTTGCATAAGCATTTATAGAAACAGCATTGCTTATCATACAATGAAAACTTATTTACTTAACTAACTTAATAGTGATTAAATTCAATATTATGGTCCCAGCATTGTCAGGAATTACCTTCAAGTTGGTAAATTATCGATTTCAAATATTTTCAGCAAATTAAAAAGAAAAAACCCCAAATAACATTGATAAGGACAAATCAGCTATATTTTCGCATTTTCACAAAGTATGGGTTTCATTGTACTCACAGTAAAAAGATAGGAAAATATTAATTTTTTTAAAATTATACTCAACAGATTTTGCATAAGCATTTATAGTAACAACATTCTTTATCATACAATGAAAACTTATTTACTTATCAACTAACTTAATAGTGATAAAATTCAATATTAAGAAAAGTTAACTGGAAATATTTTATTTCTGTGCACAATTTTAAAAAAAATGGTGGCTTTAGTTCAGACGTGTAGCTCAATTTGCCATAACCACAAAATATATTGAATAGAAGAAAAGTATTTCATAATTATAAAGAACTGAAATTAACAACATACACTATTTATACATTATTATAAAATAAAAATTAAATGTCTGATATACAATTTACTATAGATAAATTTGATCAAAAAATTATACATGACAGGTTTTGCAGATATTGATAACATTATTCATTGATATTGACAAGGGAATAACTTCAGACAAGAGAATAATTCAATTCAATATTAATATAAAATGAAAGCTTAAATTTAATAATACAGAATTATAATTTCGATTCTTTTCTCAATCTTTTAACATTAGCGCAGAGTTGGCATTTTTATTCTCTTGTTTGCATATAAAATGCATGCTCGTAATCAGAAAAAAGTTAATAACCTTTTGAATTAAATTAAAGTTATGTTGCTCAGTGCAACCAATTACTGGCATAGGAGGACCAGTATAATCGTCACTTTACTTACATGTCGCGCCATCTACCGGTGAGCGACAATAATCGGTCCATTTTTCGAAAAATTCCCCATTGAAGCTTACGCTCCTTCTGTAGCTTCATGACGACATCATACATTTGTATGTCCAAAACCACGCCCATCGAAAGATGCCAAAAAAGAAATGAATGAAAATCCAAATGCTGAGGTGTTGATATGAGATGTTGATATATATATTCTTGCAACTTGGATCTAACAGAATTATGGAATTTGGAAGTGATTGGCATTAGAGATCCATCAGAAATTAAATCTAGACAAGACCTAGAGGCTGAGACTTTAGATTTCTTTCGTAGAACTATTAAATGGATTGAAGATAACAGATACGAAGTTAGTCTTCCATGGAAAGAAGGGCATCCTGAATTAACTAATAATAAGGAACTTGCCAAGAAACACCTCATATCGACCACAAAAACACTTGTTCGAACGGGTCATTTAAAAGAGTACAACGAAATCCTCAAAGAATGGATAGATTTAGGCATCGAAGAATTAGTCAAGGAAGATGATGGTACTGGGCATTACCTACCACATCGGCCCGTTTTCAAGAGTAGTAGCACGACTACAAAAATACGTCCTGTGTTCGATGCATCCGCTAGAGATGAAAAAGGTAATTTTTTGAACAATTGTTTAGAAAAAGGCCCAAATTTAATAGAGTTAATTCCCAAATTAATGATGCAGTTTCGAAAGCATGCAATTGGCATGACTTCCGACATCAGAAAGGCCTTTTTGCAAATTAGTCTTTCCCCAAATGATAGAGATTTTTTCAAGTTCCTATGGTGGAAAGATCGGAAGATAGAGGAAATCATTACCTTACGCCATTGCCGCGTTGTTTTTGGTGCTTAACCAAGCCCGTTTTAACTAGGAGCAACAAAAACATATCATCTTGAACATACTCCAGAAGAGTTGAAGAAAACTGCTCAGTTGCTCCAGAACTCCTTTTATATTGATAACTGTGTCCTAAGTCTAGAAACGAAGGAACAAGCTAGAGTCTTCATTTCTGAAGCCAAACAATTGATGTTTTCAGCCCAATTCGATCTCCAAGGTTGGACAACTTCTCCGGATGGAGTTATAGAATGTGAAACAAATGAAAGATTTATTTCATTACTGGGACTTTCTTGGGACGTCCAAATAAATGAACTCTTGTGTAATTTGGGTACAAGCACATTTTCAGAAAGCTCTGTTACCAAAAGAACTTTGTTGTCCTTGGCTAAAAGTATTTTTGACCCTATTGGCTATTCTATCCCTACTACTTTAATCCCAAAATTAGTAATACAGAAAAGTTGGAAAGAAAAACTTGGGATGAAGTACTTCCTCCGGATATGAGAAAATAACTTCTAAACTGGTTCAAGTATCTGTACTTTTTAAAAGATTGTACGGTACCCATAAGACTTGTAACTGGACTCTTTAATCATTTTGTAATCAGCCTACATTGTTTCAGCGACGCTAGCAGAGTATCCTACGCAGCCTGTATTTTCATACGATCATGTTATGAGGGAAAAACCTCGGTGCAGTTAGTTGCCAGCAAATCAAGAGTAGCACCTACTAAAGATATTACTATCCCACGACTAGAACTTCTTGGAACTCTCACTGCAACTCGCTTATCCAACCAGGTAGTTGACTCACTTTATTTGCAAGGATGCAAAGTTTATTTCTGGAGTGATTCAACTGTAGCGCTAACTTGGATTAAAGGAAAAAACTGTTGGAAGGCATTTGTTGGAAATCGCGTTGCCGAGATCAGAAGTTACACAAACCCAGATGATTGGCACTATGTACAGTCTCTATGAATCCAGCAGATCTACCCTCCAGAGGCTGCAATGCTAAAACTTTGCTCGAGAGTCGATGGTGGGAGGGATCTAACTGGTTGACGGAAGATCCTGTAAAATGGCCTGTATCTGAGTTCCCAAGTGATGATGAAGATCTTGTGGATTCTGAGAAGAGGAAATTAGTGGTGACTGTTGTAGCTCAAGATACCTCTAATTTTGCGGATAATTTACTCTACTTCTCTCAATACTCAAAACTTATTAGGATAATCGCATGGATAATGCGTTTCACCAACAATTGGCGGAAAAATGAATATGCCAGGAAAGGAGAACTAGTTTATGAAGAGGTTCTAAATTCTGAGAAAATATTATTGAGGTTAATCCAGAAGGAAACTTTTCAAGGCAAAGGATTTGAAGTTCTAAAAGAAATGCAAACATTTAAAGATAATGATGGGATCATTAGAGTGAGAACAAAATTAGACCTAAGCGATGAAGATGAAGACTTTAAATGTCCCATATTTTTGCCAGGTGATAACGCAATTATTCACCGACTTATCCCCCAGAAGCACTGTCAGTTACAACACTATAGACCTTGGAACTCTGATATCTAACCTGAGAGAAAATTATTGGATAATAGGTATTAGGAGAAGAGCGAAGAAAATCTGTTCTTGTTGTGTCATTTGCAAAAGATTTAAAGCTAAACGCACGGAACCTCCTTTAGCTCCTCCGAGAAACAGAATAAACCATGCTGCCTTATTAGAAGTAACAGGAATTGACTTAACTGGCCCTTTATTCCTACTTTCAGGTGAAAAGGCATGAATTGTCTTTTTTACGAGCGCCATTTATAGAGCTGTTCATTTAGAGCCGGTTAATTCTTTATCCACCGAAGCTTTTATAATGGCTCTAAGAAGATTTATAGCACGAAGAGGAAGAGTGAGTATTATTTACACAGATAATGGCACTAATTTTGTGGGCACGAACAACGCTCTTCAAGATCTGGATTGGAAGCGTATTATGAGTTTTTTTACCATCAAGAAAATAAGATGGAATTTCAATCCCCCAACTGCCGCTTGATGGGGCGGATAGTGGGAGCGAATGATTCGCTTGTTGAAAGAGCTCCTGAGAAGAATTTTGGGAAGATCCATTTTTAAGCATGAAGAGCTAGAAACTATCCTGTGTGATTGCGAGGCAACGATAAATTCCAGACCTCTAAAGTATATCGAAGACAACTCGGAAGAATTGAAACCGCTGACACCTTCAAATTTCATGCAGGGAATTCCGAGTGCTGAAGTCCCAGATTTAGATGAGATTGGTCATAACAGCTTAAATAAACGATTGCGTTTCCTTCAAAAACTTCGAAGTGATTTACGAATGAGATTCCACAACGAATATTTAGCCATGCTTGTGCATCGTGGACGAAGTCGGGAAGATACCTTTCAAATAGGTGATGTAGTTATTTTGGAATACCCGGGGAAACGTATGAACTAGCTGCTGGGTCTAATAGTTGAAATTTTCACTGGAGCAGACGGGCATTCAAGAGTTGCCAGAATAAAGACAGCTGAAGGAGAAAAAATTAGACCTTTCCAGCGAATTTATTCCCTAGAAATTAGAAATCCAGAAATCCAATTTTTTGACCTGTCAAAAGACAACATTCCAGCCGTTGTGGAGATTACCTCGGGGTCAACCAAACCAACTGATGATGGTCCAGTTCCCACACCTACTGTTGCAAAATGGTCTGCTCCAGACATCCGAACTAGAACAGGACGACGTATAAAAATACCTACTAGATTGGACTTCTGATTATTTTTTGCAATTTAATTGTTTTAGGTTTCCATCAAATTGCAAGGTGGGAGGCTATGTTGAAGCAAACTCCTTGATTGATGTAAATTCGTTTGCCCATGAAGCAGAACTGCCTCTCAACTCCACATCAACAAAATGTAAACAGTTCCGCTTTCGTTCTAAGTTGTATAATACAATCAATTTGTGCTCAAAAGGGGCCCTAGCGGTAAAGATTTGGGGTAGTTTTGATTTATTCCATTTTATATGTTTTTGGGGGTGCTGAATCTGAGGTTTTCTAACAAAATTTCGTGACGCAACATTGAAGAAAAGGCAAAAAATGGTAAAATTTTTCATTTTTTGGCGGTTTTTTGCCTATAACTTGGAAACTATCAACTTTTCGTACATAACCTTCTTATTCAAATGAAAGTACATAAGACTTCCTACAAATTTTGCTATTTAGGTTTTTTTCTCCCGCTGACCGTTTGGGCTCAACCGCTATTTGAAAATTGGCGTATTTCGTCTGCCTCCGCAAACCCCCACTTTTTCCACTTCAAAACTTTAATTTATTATTAAAGGCTGTCATTTAGTGAATTCCTCCTTCCAATACAATGTAGACTGGTTTAAACTATTATGCCATCTCCAGTAAATACTAAACAAAAAAGCATTTTCAAAATCACGAATTTAAATTCTGCGCAAATACAATTCCGTCTTGTATGTCTTTTCATTTTATTTATTCTCTCCCAGCTTCACCAAATGAATTTATAACTGCCCCATTTGGTTTAAAAGCCCTCTTTCTTTCCATTCGATTCCTTCACAATGCCATCTGCAGAATACGAGCATTTCACCACCCGAGGATCTTTCACCATTCGTAAGAGTGAGAAACTGTAGTGTGGCTCCTGGAATGATATGGCGATTGAACAAACTTTAATGAAGTCAGTGAAAACAAGTGGTGGTCTCACCACGGCCGTAGTGTAACTGCAGGAGTTCTGACAAGATGGACACAAGGGATGACAGCACTGCATAATGTGTGCCAAGAGATTGAGCTCTTTACAGGAGTGGAACTCGCATCATCAGAACAACACGTTGACAGTATAAATACTATGCAAAAGCGAGACAACACTGACGCAGATAAGTTTCTGAATTGGTTCCACGAGCATCCTCCTTTCCCATAGACCACTGAACTAATGTCACTAAGTATAGGTGTTGTTGCAGATGAGAGGATCAACTGCCACTTGTCCAAGGAGATGGGAATGAAAGGTATACAGCGCATTGTTGGTGGTGATTTTCAAGCTGCAAAATTCCAACGAAGCGAAAGAGTGCAGCCTCTTGCGATCATGAACAGCTCTATTCAGGTACAAGACATGGATGTAGTCATCAGTCCAACCACACCTTTCCAACGAATGACCATCGTGAAGCATCCAGATGAAGAACTGCGAGAATTTTTGCGATGCGACCGTAGCCCCTACCTTCTCTCTCTTTTCGATGAGCATGGGATGAGGAAAGGAACGAAATCGAGCTTGTATAGAGCTTTTGTACTCACTCCAACTGAACAGGCGAACTTGAGATATTCAAAATATGTCATTGACGGAGGGTTTTTGTTACACCGGGTCAAATGGAACCACGGCCATACATATGCAAAAATTTGCAGTAGTTATGTATCATATGTCAAGTCGAACTAAAAATCAAATGCCGTTGTCATTTTTGATGGCTACCCTGACGAAGCTTGTGAAAGCACCAAGCGCACAGAACGATTGAGAAGAGCGCAAAGGGATCAATCTGCTGCAATATCATTTACAGAATCGATGGTGCCCTCTGGTTCGCAGGAGAGTTTCCTTGCAAACTCTAGAAACAAGAGCCGGTTGATATCTATGCTAATGGAAAAATTTGATGATGCAAAAATTAATTCACAGAAAGCTGTGGAGGACGCTGATATCCTAATTATCACAACAGCTTTTATGTTGGTCCCGTAAAATGAATATGTGACAGTGGTAGGGGAAGATATCGACCTCTTGGTGATTTTGATTGGCCTGTGTAGCCCTGATATAAAGAATGTCTTCTTTTTGAAACCAGGTAAAGGGAAGGTGTCTCAAACCCTCTACAATCCTCATCTTGCCGCTGACAAAACCCAATCAGACCACATATTTATCCTGCACGCGATGAGTGATTGTGACACCACTTCTGCTCTGTTAAATCAGGGGAAACTGAAGTTACTTAAAGTCCTGTAGAGGAACAACGACTTGCAACCAGCCATTGATGCTTTCAAAGACCCTCATGCATACCAGGGCAAGATTGACGAAGCAGGAAACGTGTGTCTCATGGATCTTTATGGGAAAGGACATGAGACTAGTCTGAACGATTTGAGATGCAGGAAATACGTATCTTCATCTTACAAAAGTAAAACCAACAGTGCCTCACTACCCCCACTGAAGCTACTGCACGACAACATTCACTGAGAGTTTACTTTCATGTACAGCAGGGGTTATCCGGTCAAACCACACTCGACGAGCAACAAAGAGACCCGAACGATTCGGGGTGGAAAAAAACAAGGAATGGTCTCGTGCCAGTGCCAACCACTTTGAACCCTGCAACGGACTTGATACTCCGGCACATTTCTTGTAAAGGTAAAAAAGGCTGCCAACGCAATTGAGGATGCAGGAAGGCTGGCCTCCATTACTCCCCGATCTGCACATCGTGCGAAGGGCTGTGTGAAAACGTCGAGCTCCCGGAAGACAGCATTGACATTGATAAAGAAGAGACCGAATAAAGAGACCAAGAACAGACTGAAGAAAGAGACGCTTACACGATGCGGAATGTATGTCTAATCTCGCAATCTATTTCGTCATCACTCATCTCTCCTTAAGATATGATCACAAGTTGTTGTTTTCTCACCACCTCCTTCATTTTCCAGATGAACAAGCCCCGACGCTGACGATAGAACAACCCGAACCTGTGCAGGACTCGCCACCTTCGAAGAAACTCAGCCAGGGAACTGCAAACGACAACGGCTCATATAATAATGTAATATATAATCATATGTATTGTAATATAATAAAATAATAATTTTTCAAGATTTTTGGTTGGAATTTAAACTTTTTTGTAACTGAATTTGTATAATTTCGGACTTCATTAAATAACTTGAACATTATGCAATTTAAAAAAAAATTACCTATACCTTTACACATACGATCTAAATAAGGTATGTGCAGAGAACTGGGAGGAATTCACAAATTGACAGCCTTTAATAATAAATTAAAGTTTTGGAGTGGAAAAAGTGGGTTTTTGCGCAGACAGCCGAAATATGCCAATTTTCAACTAGCGCTTGAGCCCAAACGGTCGGTTGGAGAAAAAAACCTAAATAGTGAAATTTGTAAGAAATTTTATGTACTTTTATTTTGAATAAGGGGGGGGGGGTGCTATGTACGAAAAGTTGATAGTTTCCGAGTTATAAGCAAAAAATAAAATATTTTACCTTTTTTTTTGCATTTTCTTCAATGTTGCGTCACGAAATTTTGCTAGCAAACCCCAGATTCGGATTCATCACCTAAAAAAACATATAAAACGGAAGAAATCAAAACTAACCTAAAGCTTTCCTGGTAAAAATACAGTTTGACTGGACTAGTAGCGTGTATCGTAAGTAAGGCGTATTAAATAAAGTGTTCATACTCATTATCGAGCAGTTTCTCACAGGCTTATTTACATATTCATTTGCGAGGAGTAGACGTTTTTTCTTATTGATGACCGATATGTGTGGATTTCTACGTGCTACTCGGCCATGATAGTGAGATTTTTTGAAAATCTTCTGTATAGTATCTTCATGAATCGTTTTCTCAAACCTCTCTCTAATTTTATTTACACTTTGAGATGCAGTAATTCTTGGATTTAGGCCGACGGACTTCAGGATAAAACGTTTTTCACGTGGTGTCAGTTTAGAGCAGCGGTCGGCAACAGGCGGACCGCGGAAGGTCGAAACTTGGACCTCTAAATATTGTTAAATAACTTACCTACCTATTCAATTTAATTAATATTTTTATATAACTAGTTTTAGTAGGTAGATACATAGCTGTTGCTATGCTGTGCTGTGTAGCACAAGAGAATGCGTTGGAGTGCGAAGGTGTGGGCGGGAGGGAGCGTACTGGCCGGCATGTTTCGACACGTCGTCAGTCATTAGGTAGTTGCGTTGTGATCTTGTGAGAAACATTCGTTAATTTGTGTTATAATTTGTCGTGTACTAAAACGTTTCGTACCTTCATCAATATGGATCCTAAAAAACGAAAAGTTGACAGTGAAAATAGGAAGTTTCTCATATGCAACGAAACTGTCGCTATTGTTAAAAGTATCAATTAAAGCGACACTACGAAACAACTCATCAGCAGTTTCACAAAAACTTTCCTCTTGGAAGTGAAGCTCGTAAAGAAAAATTCCAAGCATATCTAACTTCTCACAAAAAAAAGCACGGCCTTACTAGTTCGCTGCATGAGCGAACAAAAAAAACCCGCAGAAGCAGCATTGCGTGTGTGCTGGACGCTTAATAAACACCAGAAGCCATTTTCAGACTCATTTTCAGAGAAATAGTAAAAAAATGCATGTTAGAAGTGGCCACGGCACTTTTTGAAAAGAAAAAGGATATTATCGCTGCAATTCAAGGTATTCCATTGTCGGCAAGAAGTAATACAAGAAGAACCGAAATTTTAGCTGCTGACAACAAAAGTAGTTTGCTCGAACTTCTGCAGAAGGCACCTTGCTATGCCATAGCACTTGCTGAATCATGTGACATTGTTGATGATGAAGAAATGTCTATTTTCGTGAGATTTTTTTTTACATTGAAAAATTTAAAGCGTTCAGAGAAGAATTGCTAGCAATATTGCCGTTTAAAGGTAAGACTAGCGGAGAAGATTTATTCAAGACTTTTGATGAATTCATAACAAAATCAAATATTAGTTATGATAAAATGGTGCCCCTTTCAAGTGACGGGGCCCCAGCGATTATTGGCAAAGAAAAAGGATTAGTAAAGAGAATCAGGGATACGAATGCAGGCCGAATATCTTATCAGTACACAATTCACAGATAGTCCTTTGTGGAAAACTTAGTGCTACTCTGAAAGAAGTAATGGACAGCTTGGTCAAGTTGATCAATTTTATGAGGTCTCGTTCTGCTCTTCAGCATCGACAGTTCAAGGAGTTTCTGAATGTGATTCGGTGTATTCTGACTTACTGCAACATAACAATGTTCGTTGGCTAAGTAAAGGTCAAGTTATTGAACGTTTCTGGCAAATATAAGAACAAGTAACCTTCTTCTTGCAAAACTTGGATACGCAGGAAGCAAGGAATCACTTGGAGTTCATAACAAACGAGCGCAATATACTATCTGTGACCTTCCTGAAAAACATTCTGAAATATTTAAATGTCCTCAACGCCGAGTTACAGGGAAATGGAAAATTAATATATGATCTGATACAAAGTGTATCTGCCTTCCGTCGCAATCTGGATATCTTTGAAAAAGATATTGTAAGTCAAGAATTTATTCATTTCCCAACAATTATCTTTATATATAAAAGGCAAAGTCTGTGTGTGTGTGACCAAGTTTTTGTCTGCTCGCGGCACGGCGCAAAGACGGCAGGTCGGACAGTCTTGAGATTCGACACGAAGATGCCCCCCGAGGTCTCATTATGCACCTCGAAGCCCTTTTTTCGATTTTTTAATTAGATTTTCCGTAATTAAATATTTAGTCGCGATTTGGAGCTCCCGGACGAGTAAAAGCTCCGTAAATCCTAACGTATCCGTCGAAATTTTTTTTTTTCGGACGAGCCTGTACGGGAAAGATGACACTATACGGAAATCACAATTAAAATTGTCTGTCTTAATTTATCGATTAATTGTGATTTTTTTTCGATCGCCTGTACGCACCCGTTTTTCGGAAAAAAACGCGATTTTAGCCGCGACTCTTTTTTCCAAATTGTCGAATCGATACGTAAATGTAACATTTTAAAAATTACATTTTTACGAAATTTTTATCTCAGAGACCCTAGACATCATAGTTTCGAAAGCCAGAACCAAAATTAATTTATATATTGTAGTTATTTTTTAATAATTTATTTTATGATTCGGAAACTCTTGCGAGAAATCTCATTTTGGAGATTTCGTTCTTCATTTCCGGACGAAGGTAAAGCGGGGGAAAATGGGCCTGTGTTTTTCGACGTCAAGCACGTGATGTGTTGGGGCGTTTATTTTCTATGAGGGATTGGGTGGTTAAAGGAAATCGATTACTATTGCAGTGATAATCGATTAAAAAATCGCATTTAGTAATGCAGTAATTTTTTTGGCCAACACTTAGTTAATATCATATAATTTGTGGTGTGTTTGTGGAAAAAATCTATGAAGATTTCAAAGAATTTCAGCATGTGGAGGATGTGACATATTTGCTTTCAAGGAAATCGATTACTATTGCAGTGATATTCGATTAAAATATCCAATTTCCTAATGCCTTATTTTTTTTGGCAACAGTTACTTATTCTCATATAACTTGCTCTTTGTTTGAAAAAATGTGTGAAGAATTTAAACAATGACTTCATTTGTTTAGTAGTTTTGATTTGTTTAATTATTTTATTTTATTGAACAGGAATGAAATTTATTTTATTGAAAAGGATGAAAGCGACGCCCATTAACAAAGGGTTAAGGCTACTAAAATTTGGTAATTACATTACCCGAGCAACGCCGGGACAGGTACAGCTAGTTAAATATAAAAAGAAGAACTCTGAAGAAGACATTGCAACATTGCAGTATTTTTAAGGTTTATATCAGATCTTGGGAAGGAATTTGCTGCAAGATTCCAAGACTTTGCAGAGATAGGGAAGCTGTCTCAATTCCTTAAATCGCCTTATGAAGTTGCTGCAGCGGCAGAATGGACTAACGTGGCTGCGAAATTGCTCAGTCTTTCAAAGCCTTTACTTCAAATGGAGATAATTGACTTGCAAGAAGATATTTACTTGCAAATGTATAAAACTGCATCCACTGAAGAATTTTGGGGTAAACATGTTTCAGAAAAGTAGGAAAATTGCAAAAAACTGGCTATCAACCTGGTTATTATGTTTGGCTCCACATATGTATGTGAATCATCTTTTTAAAAAATGAATTTTTTGAAGAACAAATATCGTTCGAGATTAACGGACGCCCACCTTGAAGACACTCTTCGCATTAGCATTTCCCCGCGTGAACCAAAGTATAAAAAACTGGTTCAAGACCGCAGGTGTAATTTCTCGTATTTATTGTTAAGAATACCCACCTGTTGTGTTTTATATAATTACTTAAATGAGTCAAAATAAAAATTTAAAGCTAGTAAATATTATGAGTTCTTTTTTTTCTGGACCTCGATAAAAATTTTCAATAGTATCCGGACCCCATTTAAAATTACTTGCCGACCCCTGGTTTAGAGGGACGTCCAGAACGTGGCTTCGAGATAATAGATTTTGTTGAATTGTAATTATTGATTACTCTTTGAATAGAGAAATGAGTTCTTCCAAGAGTCTTGCCAATTTCCCGAAGAATTTTGCCTTCATTCTTCAGTTTCAAGATAATTTTCCTTTCTTCAGGAGTAATTTCCTTTCCTTTTTGATTCATTTTAATTTTCCACAATTTACCTTCAAAAAAGCTTTGGAAACGAATATTGAGGTAATCTTTTTACAAAACTTTAATAAAATGAACAACATCGCATAAAACTGAATTGGGTATATTAGTTTACTGTATTTGTATACAAATTTTTCTGGTATGAATTCATGCAATCCTTTAATTTTTTTTTATTTTAAAATGTTATATTTTAAAAATCATTGTTAAAAGATAATAAATGATTCGATCAGTACAAGAAAAGAAAAGAGAGTTGATAAATTTAGTGTAATATTATATTTTTTGATGCTTGAAAGTTTGGTGTTTGCTTGTATGCATACTTTTTCTGTCAAGTGTATTTTCTGTGCGCAGCGTTACAGCCATCCCGCAGTATCACAGCAATTTTGAAACTAGGAAAGCAAATGGAAACTGAAAAATCTCCTTAATTTTTAAGTTTTCATAGGCTTTTACGTTTGCTATTAAGTTTTCTTTTACGTAAAATTTGTTGTTGTGATTTGTAACTTTTTATCAAGGTTGTTTATCACAAATACGAGTAGTTAGTTTACTAGAAAATAAAACCTATTTTTGCCTCTAAAAGGATTGGATTGGGAAAGGGTCCCCGGCGAATTTTAATATTTTTTGGCAAGTGGTCCCTGATCAACAAGAGCTTAGGAACCACTGTTTTAAAAAGTTGGACCTCCCCATTCACGAAGTAAGAGGAAGCCAGAAGCCTCCTTAATATCTCAAGAACTCCTGGATTGTAATTTTTCATGCTGTTGATCACATTAAAAAACATAAAATGTAGAAATTCATAATAATGCATTACGGGATCTATTACTAAAACTGTGTTTGTCTGTAAAACAATCTGACAAAAACGTTCCACCATAGCGCCACATTTGTAAGAATTTGGTACCAGAAACAGAATAAAGTCCCATTAAAATCGAGCCAGAGGTTACCGAATTATAGTTATTTTAAAGGCTGTAGTTACAATTACCTAACCATATGGTGATCTTTTAGGTTTGCTCTAATATTTGGGGAATTTCACGATGGAAAGATGCCATCTTTTGATAATCATGAAAAAGAGAAGAAAATCCAAAGGTTGCCAGATTTGGTGAGATGTCACCCCGCAAGGTGATAAAATCATGCTATTAGGAACTATATCAACTTTTAGTCATATTTATAGTAGATTAACAATTAAATTTAGATGAAAGAATTCAAATTTCATCGCGGCCATCTATCGGCTAAAAGGAGACTCTTTCATTTATGGGAAATTATTTTTATTTTTTAAAACAAATGTCGCTAGCTCCATTATGCTGCTATGGAAAATAAAATGCTCGAGCATTTTTGAAAGATAGCAAACCAACCAAATATGTTGCCATCAAAAATGATCTTCGTTGACCTCAATCCATAAAAAAAAAATTGATTCCTACGATGCATTATCAATAACCCGAGTAGATTGAAATGTTTTCGTAAAATAAACTTTTCTTTCGGTGGAGTATTGAAATTAGGTGGAATTCTTCGTAGCCCATGAATAATGGGTAAGCAACAAATAACGGGTGATTTAGGGAAAAAAAATTACAGCAATGTAGGTGAACTCGGATCTAGAGAGAGTCGAGTTTCGATAAATTATGCTTATTGAAAAGAATGCATGTACAGAATATAGGTAGCAAAAAATTGATAAAATTTAGGCTACAGCAAAATAAAATATAAGGAGGCATTTAATAAGATTTGATAATTTAGCGTACAAGCAGGTTTCAAATCTAAAAAGCATAAAAAAATGCCTGTTTAATTATTCACGGTAAACTAACAAATAGACATATCCCCGAATTTTAAACGTCGACAGTCTTGACTACATATGATTGGTGAAAAACCCTTAAATTTCTTAACTGCATTATGCAATAATCGTTCAAGACACCAAAAGATCAGACCTGAAGGATGGTGAAAGATTTACAGACTTTAATAGGAGGGGACGTTGGTTTCCTCACACAGCGCATGCTCACCACATTCGTGTTGCAATACCGGAATGAGAAATCTAACAACTAACTATTTATTATTCCTACAAACCACACGATATTATATTTACGAGACCAGAATGACAAACGTTCGGTGTAGTCCTGTTAATGCATCTGTCTATTAATTTAAATGCATGAACTATATATAGAACCTGAAAATGATCTTAAAGGGGTGCATTAAATCCCCCTCCTCTCATAAGCAGTCTATCCCCACACTGAATTTTAATAATTTATTCTCACATATACGTAAAAACCACAACCGTATCGCATTTTTCTTGGTCCATTTGTGAAAACAACCTCAAACCGCAAAACCACATCCATATCATTAATTCTCGAAAGAAAACTCCGCCCACGGTATCAACCGCAAACAGAAAGAAATGCGTTTTAAACCAAGTTTAACCCATGAAACCAGTACTGGTTATAATGAGTCCATTTACGTTTGTTTCTATTCATCCTGCGTCCACTTGCATCATCATTCCCATCATCATAAAATGAAAAAAATATGGGGTAGCATTTTTACAACAGCTCTCATTTAAAATATTTTTCGGTTTTATATAAATACAAATGTCCGCTTATATATATATATTGGTGTCATACATATACGTATAATGTTATGTATGATACCAACCTCTCATAAAACAATTTATCTACAACATACTAATAGGATCATACTACATACATACGTATATATAAACAAACACACACACACAAACAAATATATATACTATATATATATATATATATATATATATATATATATATAAAGATTTGGAATAATCCATTATACTGATAAGGTAGTTAATCCCCGGCAAATAAATATTGACCTAATTTAACAGGATTCATTTGCGTAAGGTAGTATTATTTTTATCACTTTATATATACACTGCTAGGCATCAACACCATGATGGAGGGATGATACAAACGTCAAAATCGCATAAAAGGAAGAAGATGCTGGGATATGCAAAGGATTTGCATTTAAGCGCAATCGAACCACGCAGGAGGGAGAAAAAATATCTAAAGCTCTGTATAAAAGGAAAGTTACGCAGCGGGTTTCTCATTCGGAAATCACAGTTGAATTTTGATTGTTTGTGAGAAGATCGTATTATGCCTCGCATAAGAAGGAGAAACGGCTACAAACACGTGTCGGAATTCGATAACGGCAGGATCGTGGCCTATCGGGAGTGCGATTTATCGTTCCGCGATATTATTGCTACTCGCATAGGTCGGAATCCAACGACTGTCATGCGAATATGGAATCGATGGATTCAGGAGGATCATACAGTACACCATGATGGATCTCAATGGCCTCCCGCCACTAACGCCCGAGAGGACAGACATGTTGTCAGGTTGGTCTTGCAGGATCGTACAGCCACATCACTGACCTTCAGTCACGAAATAGGCTTGTTTGTAGCACGATAAGTATCTGCACGGACAGTGCGAAAACATCTGGAGCAGCATGGAGTGGCGCAGCGACAGTGGTGCGCCCAATGACAAAACTGGATACAGGAGTGGCACCAGACGTCTTTTCCGAAGAGTCCCGGTTCTGCGTGCAGCATCATGATGGACGTATCCGTGTCTGGAGGCACCGAGGTGAACGAAAGTGGCCTGCTTGCATTCAATATCGTCTTACGGGCTCTGCACCTTCGATCCTGCCACTATCGAATTCCGACACGTGCGGGTAGCCATTTCTAGTTTTTATACGAGGCATAACACGATCTTCTCACAAACAACCAACATTCAAATGCGATTTCCGAATGAGAAATCCGCTGCGTAACTTTCCTTTTATACAGAGTTTTAGATGCCGTTTCTCCCTCCCTCATCGTTCGATTGCGCTTAAATGCTAATCATTTGAAAATCACAGCATCTTCTTCCTTTTATGTGAACTTGACGTTTGTATCATCCCTCCTTCATGGTGTTGCAATTTAAAGGTATTATACTCGTATAATGTGCAAAACTGAAGGAACGTATGATATTTTTTCAGTTTCTTCGTAATGGAGTAACCTTGATGAATGAAATTTACACCACAGAGACCTCAATATTTCATTCACATTGGTGAATGAAATATCACACGTCCAAGAAGAATACAAGAGTTAATTCGGAAAATTTATTTAGAAACAGCTAGAAAGCATTACACATAATCGTACAAAGGTGTATTTCTCAAAGATGGAATAAAGCAAAGTAATGGTGTTCAGTATGGAATATCCTATAACTGCAATGGTTTCTAGCTTCTGACCATGATTAACCCATTTAAGACTGGTGTTGCGAAAACGCAACATTATTTTCTGTAATTTTTAAAGGCATGTTCAAAACTTTGTACGTCTGAAGTAACATTTTTATTTTATTCTCTATACTTCAATTGATCATAATAATTTTTTTGTTTCCTCATTTCCCCACTTTTAGCACTTGCAAAAAATTGTTTTTTTCTGGTGTTTTGAAAGGGAAAAAAATGACTATTTTCAAATAATAACCTTAGATAGCAGCACATGACAAATTTCCAATTTGATGCTTGTTCCGAGTTTACTAGAGACTAAAGAACAAAATGGCTTCAACAGATAAATCATAATTTTTGTTTTTATGTTTCTCAATTCATATTTTTAAAAATGCTGCGAAAACGCAACATCAGTCCAAAGTGTATAACTTATTTCCAATGTGTTTTATTAGTGCTGCCTAGTTTTTCATGCAGTAAATTGGTATTGTTTGCATTTCGGATAAGTTTGTCTCTAGAAAATAGCGATTTTTGACATTGGAAGAGACATTGGAGTATTTTCATGGGCTAGATGATGATATTTCAGAATCTTCCTCAACAGAAGCTAATGAGGAACCATAATTCGTCATTATCCCTCCAGATCCGGATGATTTGACGGATGAAGAAGATATTGATAATAATATTTTATGTGAAAATGTCGAATCACCTAAAGACATTGCAGATGAAATCGACATTTTTTTTCTAATAAATGTAAAAGTAAGCAATATAGTAAGAAAAGGGAGCATATTGTATGGGAAAAATGGAGACTCTACATGGATGTAATGAATTCTAAAATAAGTTTATTAGAGTTTAAGAGATCTATATCTTTGAGAGAGCCCTATCTTTGATAAAAAGGCTTGAAGAAATGCCAATGAATTCTGTTTTACCCGAAACTTCACATATTGGAAGACCATCTTCAATTCAAAATCTAATTCTCAACGAAACTCGGAAAAACCGTATGGGCCATATTATTACTAAAAATAGTAAAAATAAACAAAAAAAGTAAACACTGCAAAAATCAAACAATTTCTGTATGTAATAAGTGTTATGTACGTCTTCATGCTAAATGTTTCAAAGATTTAAAAAAAAATTTTAATTTTTTTTATAATTTTAAATTTTTATATTTTTTAAATTTTTATATCGCTTTGGACTGATGTTGCGAAAACGCAACATTTTGTAACTCTCGTAAAAATAAATTTAATTTTATGGAAACAACTTATTTGTGTTATTAATGTTCTAAGAAGTGTTAAAACACTGTATGGTGCATTTCCAATAAAGGAAACATGGAGCGGTCCTAAATGGGTTAAAACGAGTTCGTTTATGAGCTGTTTGGGCAATATTTTTCACTTGTCTTTCAGTGCTCTTGTCAGTTCATGAGCATTTTGAAGTAGAGGTCATCGTGCCGCAAGATGTCTCCCCAGATCGTTTCACACATGTTCTATTGGATTCAGATCTGAGGACTTCCAAAGCCAATCCATACTGGTGATATCCTTACTTTTCAACAGTTCATCCACAGACACGCACGATCAGATCTAGTATTACCGTCCAATAAAAGGACCTGAGAACCAATGGCACCCCAGAGAAGACGTACGGTAGAAATGATCACCCCACTGTAGTAGCGGTTTCCTGTTACTGAACCACGTTCGAAAATGGGGAGCTGAATACGACTATTTAGAATGATGCCTTCCCAGACCATGACACCTGCACCTCCATACCCATCTCTTTCGGTACTGTTTTCTGGATTATAACATGCTCTCGCATCTCTCTAGATTAGCTGACGTCCAGAATCTCTGATTTGACTGAAGCGACTCTCCTCAGTTAAGAGCACCGTTCTCCATTGCTAGGCAGTCTAATCTTTATGGTCTTTACACCATTTTATATGGTGTCCCCGATGGGCAGGCATTAGCGGGATACAACGATTTGGTCATCGGGCGAATAGACTATCTTTATCTATACGTCTGGCCGCAGTGAACTGCGACACTTTGCGTCCTGTGGCCATCTGTAGTTGCTTTGCGATATTGCCTACAGTCTATCTCTTTTGGCCTGCAGGACAGTTTAAGGGTCATTCTTTGGTGCCGTTTTCTTTGCGCCACCACCAACAATCTATCAAACATCTGTCCCCGTCGCTTTGAAAGTCTTCCGCAGACGTGAAACAATGCTATAGGTGATTCCAAACTCTTTGGCTACACTATTCATCATGCGTCCTTCTTCAAGCTTAGCAATTATTCTACTGAATTATTCAATTGAATCCTACTAGCCATTTGTATCACCTGTAACACAATTACAATTCACTTTAACATCTTACGAGCACACTAACTTTCTATACCCTAATTTTTCTCATAAAAACTCCTTTTATCATGTTCAGCCCTGTCACGTGCCATGCAACGTAATTATCTAGAAATTTACATATGCGCCATCTTTCTACTGATCAGGTATCCTTATATAAACCACCTCTAGCTTTTGCATTTCATTTTTCGGTTTTAAACCAACAGAATACTCTCGGTTCTTATGTTTTGCACACCAGTATATATATATATATATATATATATATATATAAATATATATATATATATATATATATATATATATATATATATGGTATATATATGTGTGTGTGTATGTGTGTGCGTGTGTACGTATGTATGTAGTATGATCCCATTAGTATGTTGCATCAGATAGATTGTTTCATACGTATTATGAGAGTAGTGTCTGCGTTTAAGCAGATCTGATTTTAACTTCAATCATAAGAGTTTTCAGTTCTACCAAAAAGAGCATTATTGTCAAATTATGACGAAAAATGCTTTTTGAGCTTTACTTTCTAAACAATAAGTAAGGCAAACTTAGAGTATTAATTTCAGAAAGTTTACCAAAATACTCTGTTCTCTCATCTGTGTTAGCCGTGGTTTTTTTATCATTTATTTAAGCCATAAACAATGCGTTGAATCGTCAATAAAAAATCATAAGCCCATTGCTGCCGGCCTTGACTTATATAACTTCTCCTGAAAAAAAGGGACTTTGAGGGCATCCTTGATTCTGGGGCTAGAAGACCCTGATCCTTCTCGTAAATTCCAGACCTGAAGGAAATGAATGGGTACCGTCGCATTTCCAAATATAGTAATGATCTAGATTTCCATTGGTTGGAAAAAAGCTCGGAGCTTCACCCTCTACGCGCCCTTCCTGTATCAACATATTTCGAAATCAGCCATTCCGAGTGACCTTTGAAAATTACGGGAAATACGTAATAAAAGCATGCATCCATAGTAAATGTTCAATATTCTATGCAGTGTTCAATGCCTTTTATTTTTTTTTCACGCAAATGCAGACAGGAAACTACCCTGGACATGCTGAATGACATCCGAGAGTAGATTTTTTCGAATACGGTCGGGTATTGGTTCGTAAAAAAGAAAAGGAAAAAGGAAAAATTATTCACTGCAGTGAATCTTCTCACAGAAATCCGAATCAGGAATTTTGAGAAGTCAATATTTGGTGAAATTTATTGTTTCTTTTAATGGTTATTGCGTGATATCTCCTTCGGGAAATTAAAAAAGGATTATGAAAATATGTCATAATAATTCGAAATGCCTTATATTTAGGACGATAAGACGCATCGGACGATAAGACGTACCACAAATTTATGGGAGGATTTTTAGAAAAGAATATTTAGTATTTTGTTAGGTATATAAAGATATTTTCAATTTCTTACTTAATAAAGATATAAAAAATATATATAACTAGCCGAATACCCGTACTTCGCTACGGAGTACATTCAAATTAAATACAACAGTCAATGTATGCAATTAATGTAATATATATATTATAAACTACCCAATTATAGTAATTTCATTAATAATTCCTACAAACACTTGAAAGATGCTATAACAAAATTACAAGAATAATTTATAATCACTTATGTAGATAAAGCAGCCAACAACTATGCAATTATTTGTAAAAAATATTTTGCCATAAGTTTAAAAAAACAGCTAGAAAATAGTGATCTTTTTCAGCCTTTAAAAGAAACTACTAGTATTATTATTAAGAAAATTATAGCAAAATATAAAATACTACGTGTATCATCTCTTTCCATATATTACTTTAGTTCCTAAATTTCATAAAACACCTATTGCTTTTAGAGCAGTAACCTGTGGTCACAACACTTATGCTACAAAAGCAAGTGTAATATTATTAAATTACCTTAAATTAATCTATAAAAATATAACATCTGGTGTTTGTGGTATAATTGATAATAGCTTTAGTCTAATTAGAAAACTACAAACATTAGATAATTGTTAAACAGTAGTAACTTATGATTTTAAAGATTTATTTAATAATATCAATATAATTGATGTAATAAAATAATCATAAAGTTTGTACAAAATAATATTGAATACTTAGGCAACGAAATTAATCTAACTCGTTTCAATAGGCTCCTAGATTTTGTAACTAAACAATTGTTACATAGTTCACAATAATAGTATATACTTACAGTTCAAAGGTGTACCACAAGGTGGAAATGCTTCAAGTATGCTAGCTAATTTATACTTACATTATTTTGAAATTGATAATATAGATAATAGCATTTACAATATATTTAGGTATATAAATGATATAATAGTACTTAATAAAAGTAGTAATCATATAGACTTAAATTTTTACCCTTCTATTCTGGAACTAATTAAAAGTAGCCAAAATAATATTAATGTAAACTTTTTAGATATTAACAATAAATTAAATTCTCATAGCAAATTTACTTTTGACTTATACGACAAAAGATCTGGCTATGACTTTAATATTGTTAAATTTCAAAATTACCTAACCTGTTTACATAAATTTGTTTTTAATAACATTATTGTAAATCAGTTAGTTCGTATAAATAGGCTATGTTCTAAAGACAATAGGAATAAGCATATTTTAGACTTGATAGCTGTGCTAACACGTAATTATTACCCCGAAAGTCTATCCAAACACATAATTGGTTGTTTTAGTTTTAATGAATAGTTTGTTCTGTTGCAATTAATAAGTAAATCATAAAAATAAGTAAAAGTAGAAAAATAACTACTAAAAATAAAAAAATAAAAAATAAAATTAAAATCTTAAGTAAAAATAAAAATAAGATAAAAAATAACTCTTAGTAATAATAATGAAAAACTAAATTAATAAAGGTTTAATAGTCCTAAAACACAGTCTCCATAGTAGGTCAGCTTCTGTGTTTCCATAATCTCCATGGTTGCAAGTTTTGTGACGTCAATCATCTTGCGGTTACTTATTCTTAACTTCCACTCTGTCTAGCGCCGGGCTTGGTGTTCTATGGTTAAGTAACTCTTTATTCAATTCTACAGTTTTTCATGGATTGTACAATGTCTGAGTGTGTTTATTGTGTAGATCATACTTATCGGAAACAATTCATTGGTTTTTAGACAGTATTGACACCGCTGGAAAGGAGATGCTGTCTAAAACCTCTATCATACTAATCTTTTCATGTTTTTAGTTCCTGGCTGCAAGTAGCTTTAGTGCTCATACTGTTTTTCTCTTTCAACTATTTATATATATATATAAAAATCGTAACGGATATTTTTATAGACAAAATAATGTAGAAAAAAATATTCAAATTAAATATAACGGTCAATGTATACAATTAATTTATATGTTTAATATCCATAAAACATCCTAATTTGAATTAAATTCTTTAAAAACCTCCATATCAATTAGTTTAGTTGTTAAATTTTATCTTTTACCGCATTTTAATATTTTTTTGTCAATTTATTTCGTTGCTATGCACATGATGCAAAATTAATTTAAAGTATCACAAAAAGAAAAGAAACCACGTGATCAGCATTTAATAAATTAAATTTTAAAAATTAATGTTTAAAAATTCACTAAAAATTAGAAAATGGAGGTAAAGTTTCGAAAAAGATTTTATTTTAAAGGAATTTTTATGATCTTTCTCATATAAATTTTATACCCCTCAGATTATTATTTTAAATGCAAACTTTAAAACTTCAAACTTTAAAAGTTAAAAAACAGCTTAAAAATTTACTTTTTAAAAAAATCTAAGAAGAATATTTCAAAAATCTTTCTTAGTGCACCCCTACACCATAAGAAGAATCACCATGCAAAATTTCAGCCCTTTAGGTCCAACGGTTTGGCCTGTGTGTTATATGTCAGTCAGTCAGTTACGGAACTGTTTTATATATATAGATTAAAAAATATGTAATGAATATAACAAATGATCTATATAAAAAGTATATAATACATATAATAAAATATTCAATATTCGTTTTAATGTTACCTTCTGAGCATAAGACGCACCCTAATTTTAAGTCTATTTTTTTATGTACAAACATCATATGGTCTGAAAAATACGTCATCTCTTAAGTGTTTTATTTGGTGTGCTCAGTACAAGAAATACCTGCTGAAGTTTTTAGGGACTAGTCTGTGTAAAAGTGCATATAGACAAATGATAAAAAGTTTAGATAGTTTATATAAATTTTAACAGTAAAATTTTCTGTGTTATAAAAAGATACATTAATTTTAATTATATGAGCAACGAAGTAACATTTAAATATCTAAAATTATCCTTTTACCATTTAACATACAAAATATGAAAAGTATATCATAGTTTATACTTATTATATAGAAGGAAGACTATTTAAGTAGTGAATTTTCATTAAAAAATACCGAGTATTATAAATGATAGAGCTTCTAATGTCAATTATTGTTATTGTTGTTCTTATAATCATTATTATCCGAAGATTGGACGCCTAGCTGTCAAAGCTAAGGTACTTTGTAAGTTAACGGTTAACAGAACGATAAAATCTTTGCAAAATCAATGAGACAATTCTTATTTGCATGTAGTGTGTTAAGCCCTACGATTTTTTTTCTACCCAGTCAAGATGAAGCCAACATCATGTGCTGAGGTAATTGGCTTGGAAGTGGCATTACCTGCTATTAGACTGGTTAAATTACTCACAGGGATTGTTCACAAATATTTTCCTCCAGTACTCAAAAGCAAGCCTTACAGTTAATTCTTGTTAATCCTACTTGTAGAACTTCTACCTTGCTGGGGACAGGTAAATGTTTCAAGCGAACTCGAAGCCTCTTGCAAATGCGTTTGCAGTTTAACCACCGGGCCACGCATCCGACACAGCACCATAAATTCTGCTCCTGAAGAATGATGTCCTGTGATGGAGGAATGGCCAGGACACATGTCTAGGCCAATGGTGTGTAAACTTTTTTCGACCGCGACCCACTTTCTTTAAATAAAAATTCATTCAGCCCCCTCCCTCCAATGAAAATTTTTTGCTACCAGCAATTTTTTTTTTTTTTAATTAGAAAAATGTTGACAAAATATAGAAAAAAAAGATAAGCAAATTTTGGCAAACTATTTGAAAAATCATGTAGGTTTCAAAAAATGTAGATTTTCGGCATGTATCTACTTGGATAATAACAGTAAAAATATGTCTTGTTTGCCTTCTGCACTTGTTTTTGGCAAATCTCATGTTACTAAAACTTTATTTTTATATATTAACTGACTGAATACCCATGCTTCATTACGGAGTACATTTTAGAATAATTACAATGAAAAAATAATGAAATTGCCTTTTAGAGGATCTCCTTATAAACAATATTTTTTGTTTCTTCATTAGGTGAAACTAATATTACCAGGCTCGTCTGCGAACTTACGCGTGAGCAAGCTACGTAAAACTGACCGTGGGATAAGCAATTTTCTCTGAAATCTACGCCAGCGTGTTTTAAAGTTTGACCTTGAGACTTATTTATCGTCATGGCGAAGCATACTTTGAGGGGAAATTGCAGTCTATTAAAGTCAAACGGTGGGGGCATTGGTCATTAGAGGAATGCGTGGCACGAACACTTTTTCTCCTTGAACCCAATCGGCTAAATTAATGGCTTCAATTAAATTTCTATGCAGGGCTTTGACTTGTTGTCTAGTGCCATTTTGAATAAAATTTTTTAAAAACTTCCATCTCAATTAGTTTAGTGATTAAATTTTATCTTTGACCGTATTTTAATATTTTCTTGGTGAATTTATTTCGTTCTTATGCACGTGACGCAAAATTAATTTAAAGTATCACAAAAAGAAAAGAAACCACGTGATCAGCATTTCATAAATTAAATTCTAAAAACTGATCTTTATAAATTCACCAAAAATCAGAAAAGGGAGGTAAAGATTCGAAAAAGATTTCATTTTACCGGAATTTTTATGATCTTTCTCGTGATATAAATTTTATAGCTCTCAGATTATTATTTTAAATGCAAACTTAAAAAAAGTTACAAATCAGATTAAAAATTTAATTTTAAAAAATGTAAGAAAAGTTTTTCGAAAATCTTTTGTAGTACACTACTACACTATGAGAAGAGTCGTCATGCAAAATTTCAGCCCTTTAGGTCCAGCGGTTTGGTCTGTGCGTTATCTGTCAGTCAGTCAGTCACGGAACTGCTTTATATACACTGCTCAAAAAAATTTGGGGAGCAAGCAAAGAAGTTAAGAAAACCGTGTGAGACAGCCACGTATTGGCACAAAATGGATAGTACACGCGTATCAATGCGCAGTACAGAAAAAAGACGTAAAAAAGTTTGTAATTAAGCTTTAATTCTTTGAAAATATGGAAAAAACATGAAAAGATGATTTAGGGCAACAATTTGGTTACATGTAAACGATAAAAAAAAGTATTCTTTAGAAATGATGCAAGATTTTTAATATGACGTGTGGTCTCCTCGAACAGCTAAGACTACTGCACACCTGTTTTCCATGGATGCGATGATGTTATCGATAAAACTTAGGGAATACTGTTCCACTCCTCAAGAAGTGCAATCTCCAAAACTCGGAGAGTAAAAGGAGGCCTTGGACTCGCAGCAATGCGTCGTCCGAGCATGTCCCAAACATGCTCGATTGGATTCAGGTCAGGAGAGAACGCTGGCCATTCCATACGCTGTATTGTTTCAGCTTCAAGCATGTTCTTCACAAGACGAGCTGTATGCGGTCTGGCATTATCATGCTGGAAAACAAAGGAATCTCCAATGGATGCATCGTAAGGTATGACATGAGGTCTCAGTATCTCGTCTGCATACCTTCAGTCCGTCAAAGTACCATTCCGAATGATATGCAGGTACGTACGTCCACCTATGCTGATTCCACTCCATACTATAAAACCAGGTCGTCTGTATTGTGACCGTTCACGAATGAATGTGGGGTTATTTCGAGTGCCCCTTTCCCTCCATACCAAAACACGTCGGGTGTCACACTCCAGACTGAATCGGGACTCGTCTGTAAACAGCACTTGGCTCCAATCATGTTGCTCCCAATCTCGATGTTCAGCAGCCCATCTTCTTCGGGCCGCACGGTGGCGTCAGGTCAACGGAATGCAGACCATTGGCCTACGTGCATAGAGACCTCCCTGATGAAGCCTATTACGTACTGTTTGGCTGGACACCCTTCGTCCTGTTGCCAAGAGCAACTGTCTTTGCAGCTGAGTAGCATTGTCTGTTCTGTTTCTACGAGCTGTTAACAGTATATACCGGTCATCAGTTGCTGTAGTGGCGCGTGGCCGACCTTGCCCTGGTCGACGTCTAACATTCCCGGTTTCTTGGAATCGATTCCACAGCCTTGCAACGACACTTCTGGCGACTCCAACAGCGTCCGCGACACTACGTTGTGTTTGCCGGGATTCAAGTCTGCCTATAATACGCCATGCCATTGATTCCAGTAAATCACGTTGTTGAGACATTTCCAAGTCACCTTTTTTCAAAAAGAATAACTGAGCAATCGAATTTCACAGTTAAGGCAGTGAAAAAGCTGTTTCTGCAACATCCTGATTTCCACCCTTATGTTCTTTTTCTGGTTTTTGACGTCATGAACTTTGATTTGAATATGAAGTTTTCTTCTTCTGTTTCCTGCTAAGCTTTAAATTATGGATGATTTATTTTATGTTACTTATCGGTGTAAGTATTTGCGTAATTTCGTTAAAACCACGTGCTCCCCTAAATGTTTTGAGCAGTGTATATAGATATGTACTTCAATTAGGTATAAATTAACAAAAATCAAACTTACAAAAAGCATTATTTCAAAATTATAAGCGACTTATTAAAACATAGAAAATTATAAACTTAATCTACTTATATAAAGCTAAAATTTTAAAGAATTAATGAGAAAGATAAGCAAGGACCACAGATAATATTTGCTCATTATTTGGTGAAATACGTGAGAGTGCTAGTCTCGTATCATCTTCCGAGTTAAGTCTTGATCGTTGTTCGGTTTTAACAGCTAATAATCTTGAAAACCCAGTCTCACACATGTTTGATACCTTATTTAACAATACCATATCATAATTTTTAACATATAAAAATATAAATAAAAATATTAAAAATGTGTAATTAAAGAAAATTCAAAGCATGTTTTTTAAAATTAAATTATTCAATATGATATCAATTGATTTCAGACTATTCGCGACCTCTTTGTGGGTCGCAACCTACAGTTTGCACGCCACTGGTCTACACTACTGTTGTTGGGAGACTCGCAACTGGATTCCCGTTTGCACGAAAGTTTACCAAAATTGATCACACAGAGAACTTAGAATATTGAACCTATCATCCCAAAAATATATTGCGGTAAGCATATGGTGGTTGAGGCTGCTATGTACTAAGAAAAAATATCGTATTTCCCTTTTCCTCTTCTTGCAGACTCTTGTGGTGGGAGGAGTCCAGTTGACAGTTCGAGAATTCCCCCCCCCCTCAGGATTGACATTTTGAGGGATTGTAATGGCTCTCTCACTATAGGGGGGTTAACCGCTGTCCCCAAATTTTTTATTTAAAATATATTTTTGTCAACTATTTACAGGTACATAAATGCTGATAATCAAATAAAATTGGTAGTTTCAGATAGCCTGAACTTTACTGCAAAGCGCTACAGGATTCATTTTTAAATTTCGTCCACCGAAGGAATTTATGAGCGTTTAAAACACACTATACCAGATTTTTTTTCCCGAATAATTTAAATTTTAAAATATTAATTGCATTTTTTTTAAATGAAAAATGTAAACAAATATAAAATTTCTTTCTGTATGACGGAGTACAATTTTTTAAAAAAAATCTTTGAATCGAAGTCGGCAATCCGTGGACAAATTTTCTCCATAGGTTAACATTGAGGTGAGCGAATCCAATGGGGTTAGTACATAGCAGCCTTAAGAAAGAGAATTATGGACTGAGGAAGTTTACCCGGAGCAACAATTAAAATTACAGTTTCGCAGTTAACGATGGATGGTAAAAATTGCAGTAGTTATCTTGTGTTCAGTAGACGCCCGGTGGCGTAGAAGTTAAAAGCTTCAAGCTGCCACGCCACAAACTGCGACTGGGCAAGGTCTACTCAGCCTTTCATCCCTTGATTGGATCGATAAATGAGGACCAAGCTTGCTTGGGAACTAAACTCTGGGGTCCCACGTCAGGTTGACCACCTGTCTGAGATATATGCTGTATGGCACCCAAAGCCCACGGTCAAGAAAGCGGAGATGGGCACCTTCGGCCTTAGTCCACAGCGGACTGCTGTGCCATGAAGTGAGTTTTTTTATCTTGTGTTCCGTTGTGAGACGTAAAATAAACAAAAACATAAATTTATGTTCACCAATTACTGGCATAGATATTCTGCTGAGGGGAATACTTGCACCGGTGGAAACCGCCATGAGTAGCTATTTGACTGTAAGATAGTCCGTCAAATACTGGCATTGCCTTGTCATCTATGAAGCTAATTTGAATACAGTAATTTCTGGTGTTTGAAGATTTCAATAAAATTATTCATGCACTGGATACAGAACTCTGCAATAATATTACCCAACTGTCAGGTAGAATTTCTTTATGCTTTTATCCATATCGTCGGACAGTTTCCTTTTATTCCAAATTTGTAAACTTCGGCTGTTCTAGATAAAAGACTTAATAATTAATTTGTGATTCTTACATTCTTATTACCTGATCAGATATGTTAGAAGCCTCCAACTTATAATCAGAGTACCTACAGGGCTGTGCGCGACAGGATGTTTAGGGGTTCGCGGAAAAATTGAATAATGGCGGGAAAAAGAGCACGATCTCAGAGTAATGTAGTTATGCTTGTAACCTGTTCTGCATTAACTTGAAGTCCTAGAATCTTTTTTTAATTTTGAATGTAAATACTTTTGAATTACTCCTTCACTTTTTTAATCCTCATCTTCTTAATCCCGTGTCTAATTATCCAATTAAGAGTTAAACTAAACTAAATTCACGACGCAACAGTCCGATGTGGACCAGGGCCGGCGGTACCATCTCCGTTTTCTTGACCTTGGGGGCTTGGGGTGCCATTCAGCATATGTCTCAGTCAGGTGGTCAACCTGACGTGGGACCCCCAGAGTTTAGTTCCCAAGCATGCTTGGTCCTCATTTTATCGACCCACTCAAGGGATGAAAGGCTGAGTCGACCTTGCCCAGTCGCAGGGTCGAACCCTGGACCTGTGGGATGGCAGCTTGACGCTTTTAAATTAAGAGTTAAATCAGTTGAAATAATGAGAGTTAAAAAACACATTTTACCGTCGAAAAAATTACGTTTGATGGTGATGGGCTTCTTAGAAATAAGCAAGTAATTACATGTTAGGAACCCCTGAAATTCACATTACTGGTCATTTTATAATTCGAAACGCACTAAATTAGTGATTCCCAACATGTATGAAGTGTTTTCTGGGAGTCGCGATGGTTTTATCTTATTAAAATAATCTTTTTTTTTTTTACGAATTTCATGGAAAAAATTGTCACTTTATTTACCATGATACTGTAAGGCAGTGGTGTTTTTTAAAGGCAAAAGCGCAAACCTAGTTCTCTAGAAATCTACCGCTTTTATTGGGTATTAAAAGAAAATTGCGGTTACTCACTACGTACATTACTCAAATTCTAAACGTCAGTTTGTCTTCAGTCTGTGCTGTCAATCTTGGACATTAATAATGTAGTTTCCCCAAGGAATAAAGCAATTTTATATACATAATAGTTTTTCCATATTTATTGTTAAATAATTCTGAATCAATACGGAAGTGCATTATTATTATTATTTTTATTTTGAGGTCCTGTTCTATTCTTATTTTCACACTCCTTTGACTGAGGGATGGATGTTTCTCCATGTTCTCCATTGCTTAAAAATTTAATTTTTGTAAACATTTTATTGCAATTTAAATTATGGAAAATGCCTTTCAGTATTTTTCTTCATATATTAAGGCTGCTGTGTACTAACAATATAAGATTCGCTCACCCAATGTTAACCTATGTAGAAAATGTGTCTCCTATTTACAGCTACATAAATGCTGATAATCCAATAAAAAATGGTATTTTCAGATAGCCTGAACTTTTTTGCACCTTGCAACAGGATTCATCTTTTAAATTTCGTCCACAAAAGGAATTAATGAAAGTTTAAAATACACTATCCCAGATTTTCCCCCCGAATAGTGTAAATTTTAAAATATTATTTGCATTTAAAAAAAAAAACGAAAAATGTCCCAAGGTGTAAAATTTCTTTCTTTTTTACCGAGTACAATTTTGTAAAAAAAGCTTGAAGTCCAAGTCGGCAATCCTTGAACACATTTTCTCCATAGGTTAACACTGAGGTGAGCGAATCCAATAGGGTTAGTACATAGCAGCCTTATATGACCTTTTTGTGAATATGTGAGGGGGTGGGGGGGGGGGGGGGGGCGCGGCCCGAAAAAGGCTGGGAAACACTGCACTAAATCGTATACGAACTGAATGGTCACATAAATTTAAAATGAAAAGTAATATTTTTTTTCAATGTGGTGAGACAAGGCGTAGAATTATGGTAAAATGAATGCAGAAGAAACACAACATTTTAATATCAATGCCTAATTCAATATACACTTCAATGAACTAATACTTTTAAGACATTTCCCTCTCAGCTTTGCAAGCACGCATCACTTCAATTGTCTCTAGGAAACAAAAGAATTTTTCATTCAGTTATTCAAGAGAGGGGGGGGGGAAGGAAGTATTTGTTTCATTTCTATATTTAGAAAGAGAGCTTCGGAGCTCGGGCGCGAGTTATAAGCCCGTTCAAAGGGAAGCGCCATCTTTCGGTATACACGGCAACCACTATCGCCGGGATTGTCCTTGATGCGTAGTTTCCGAAGATGCTATCTCTCTCATCAAACATAATCTTATTTTCCTTTATCTCTTGCGATATTACTTCCGGCGATTGCTGCCAAAAGTGAAGAATTCCGAAACCCAACATAAACAGAAAGAAAATCTGTTTTTTCCGGTTCCAATGCAAGAGAATTTTTTCGAAGGATAAAAAAAAAGCCCCTAGCAGTGCATTTTATCTCATGCAAGTAACACTCGGTTACGATTACATTAAATGTGGTTAGATCACGCGCGGCACATATTATATTAACAATAATGATCGGTATTTTTTTTTTTTAAGCAATGAATATATTTTTTCCCTAGCGTCTGAAAGAACGAATGATAATAAGATTACGATATAAGCTAGTTATTCATAGTAATCGGAAGGTAATCAGAGTTCATTCTAGAAAGAGATATCGATAAAAGAGAAACAGAAAATCCTTAGCTGCATTTTAATTTTTGTAACGGAATGCAGAATTCTCGACGGAAGAACGAGCCAGCGATTTAAGCTTAAGGAAGAAATATTGTAGGTCTGATATTGCTGCCTGCTTCCCGTCTAATGATATCTATTCAGTTCTGCACTTTCAACTGTAGTGATGACGGTTTGAACCTAGTCCCCATATAGTTCTGGCCTTGAAATGAAATAGTATTTAAATTATTTTTCATGAACTAGAAAATTTACATCCCCCAAGATTTTCACTTTAATTTAAAAAATATTGAAAATGCGTTCAAAACATAAACCTAATATTATTTTATGCATTTGTAGTTTTCCGTTTTCAAAAATTCTAATATTTTTATTTAAAAAAATCAATGAATGATAAGGGTATTGGATAAAAGAATTAGGCGAATGCAGTACTTATTACATACAAATTTGTTGAGTGAAAACAGTACTCGATAACTAGTTGCATTTGTTACCTGAAATTCAGTTGGGTATTTTCGCAATCGGTTATGTAAAATCGTTGTATAATATTTCAATATCTAACTTTCTTTACCTTAATTTTTAATTTTTATATATTGTTTGTATCTTTTATTGAAATTGTTTATATTATATTGAGCTATAAGAGAAAGTTGTATGTTTTTAGAAAAAAGTTCTTCTGGCATTTTGATGTTTATATTAATAAAGAAAAAGAATGTTAAAATTTCTTTTTAAAGTAAATTTGTAGGGTTTTCTGCACTGTACCCTATTTGCAAACAAGTCTGAACGTACGATATATATACACATTTCATGTATTCCAACCAATACACAGGTTTCATTGTTTTCTGCAACATGGGGAATATTAAAAAAAATTTGCATATACAATAGCTGATTAATGCAATAAACGTGCTTCGTCCGCCTATCCCAGTTAACAAAAATGTGATTAACTGCTACTTTCTAGTCGTAAGAGAGACACAAGACAATTGCTTATCTCCGCTCCTCTTATGAAGACCTGATGTATCACGGATTAGTTTATAGCCTTATGTAAATTGTTTATACTGCCTCCCAGATTTCAGGAACTCAAAAGATCTACACTTTGCGACATATCCACTAATCGAAGAAAAAAATCTGTCATCTGTTAAAATGTGGTCTATTATAAGGCCGTCTGCACACGGGGCAACTCAAAAGAAACTGATAACTGACTCAAATCACAAACCAGTCCGTGATGAGTCACAACCTATGTAATTGAATGGAGCCACGCACACGACGCAACTGGTTACAAACCCGTCCGACGGGTTTCCATTCAATTACATAGGTTGTGACTCATCACGGACTGGTTTGTGATTTGAGTCAGTTATCAGTTTCTTTTGAGTTGCCCCGTGTGCAGACGGCATAAGTATCTGTTAAAAGTATCTGTTCATGTACGTTGACTCCCGTAAAATCTACAGCTATATACAATGAAGCTGTGAAGATAACTATAATAGTTCTTTGAATATGCAAGAATTGTTCGGCTATTGCACGATTAATTGTTTCCATTCAAGGATTTTTTTATTTTGCTTCTTCCGCAGCATTCGTGCAAATGCTGAGAAACAAACATTAAAGGCCTTCATAGTTTCCCCCACAGGTTAAAAATTAAAAAGTCCTAGGTGTGTGTGTGTGTGTGGCCAAATGAATTTGAGTGGAAAAAAACAAAAACTCTTTCCGTAGTCATACATTTACATAAATCATTATTATGTACATACAGTTACATGACCGTCTATTGCGTAAAGAGGTTGCTATGGTGTATACATCACATCAAATAGTGTGTAATTATTAGACACAGTAAGCAATTTTTAGTATTAAAATCAACAGCTTAGAATTTTAAAAGGCAAGAATACAGCTTAATTTAATAAATTTACCCAGTGTTCGCGCAGTAGAGTTAAAACTAAAATATATCAAATTAAATGATTTTCATCATCCACAGTTTTTTTTTTCCAATGCATTTAATTTTGATAAACTCTGTACGTCAAAATTATGGAATTATAAAGAAATTGCCTTTTCACGTTAAAACGCATTTTACATCTCTGACAGATTACAGCCAACTTCCTTTCCATCTGTCAAGATTGTGCCATAGAATAAGCTATTAAGACCAATTAGCATTTGCTTTCTTGTTTTGAAAGTTTAGATGGGTTTTATCAAAGGAATCTACAAAACCTTTCAACATTACACGATTTGCTCTTTGTCGTTTTAACTGTAAGTGAAAAAATTTCTTTCTTTAAACAGCAAAAAAAAAAAAAAAAAGAAGTTACACCTGTGTTACTCGCTCATTCCGATGTCTCATTAACTTCATTACTTATTTAAGTATTGAAGTAAGTAAGTTTCCTGAAAGAAGTTCTAAAAAATTTAAATTAGATGAAATTCATAATATAACAAAAGAGTACACCTGAGTGTAATCACTCATACCATAAGCAATGGCAGATTTCAAGGCAACATGTAATGAACGAAAAACGGCACAGAATGAAATAAATTAATCGGAATAAAATCTTATGATTATGATTCTCGAAACATTTCTGCATTTTTATCAATTTTACAGAATGCTTTGACCGGAATGAATGAAGGTTACATTCTACTGACCTACTTTTGGATGCCAAACGATTTCTGGGCATGTACGATAAGCCTCCTCAACTCCTACTTTTGCGAAAAAAAAATACGAAATGGATACGATTTACTTTTGTTTTCTTCCAGCACTTAAATTTTTTTAAATGGCCTCAAATGAAATGCAAGTATTGAAATAAGAAGAGAGAGCAGCATATCTTTCACTTTTCCCCAAAAAATCAATGGATGGAATGTGTTTTCTTCCTTTCCAGATCGTATGTTTTCTTTTTCTCTTTTATTGTTTGGTGTGTTTAGCAGCTGTAGCTCTCTCAAATTTATGGCGGTTGTCAAGAGTACAGAGTGATTTTTGAATGCATTTCAATATGTTTTCCAATTAAATCATCCAGAAAAATATAATCAAGTTTTCAATAAAAATATACATCGACAATGATAAATTCAAATCTAATATTTTATCTATTTTAAAACGATTTTGTAAAAACTTACTTCCAGTCATACATTTTTAGAAATAAAGTAGTTTATTAAATATTTTTTATTTTCAATAAACTTAATCATTCCATACATCATCCCTTTAATACATTATCATAATATTTAAAAGTTGTTTAAAAGAATAAAAATAAATACAGTATACGAAATTTCAACTAAGACCTTACAGGAATAGATTTTTTCACTCCTGAATTTTCATTATAAATGTTGTCATAATATTATACAAGTTGAAGGTGGTACAAGTTGAAGGCGGTTAACCTCATAGATCATCAACTCCCATGTTTAGCTATGGAGGAATATTCACTCGCTAATATTCCATCCGCAGATTGGCAAATGCAAATTTTTAATTTTATTTTCTGATTTAAAAAATATATCTTCAAATGCAATTCACATGTTTAAAAATATTTTTATTTTTGTATTTTTTTTACAAACAATTTTACTTTTTTAGAGATAGACGTCAATAATTTATTATATATATATATATATTCGTTTGTGTGCTTTTGAGGATCCCAAGTTCGACGCTTCTCTGTTACAGGGTAAGTCGCAATAGAATCTGTCAAGAAATGCAATAAATTTAACCACCGGAAAACCATATTTATTGAAGACTAGGGATTAGAACAAAGCAGTCAAACAGAGGACAGACAATCGCGCATTTACGTGGTTCAGAAATTCCGGGGAAAAGCGCTGAGA